>VZSV01000218.1:79731-118498 GCA_013398735.1 Nothocercus julius | reverse complement strand
GGCTGCCAGGCCCCTGCTCGCATCAGTGACAGTCTGCGGGCAGGGTCGGCTTTATAGATCCATATATAGATGTGTATGTGTACACACACATATATATGCATGCTTATATAGAATTAAAAATATTTGTTAAATTGCTTACCAAATAGTGGACTGCAGGAAAGGTGCTCATGATAAGAGAAAGAGAAGTACAGTTTGCAGGTCAATTCATGTTTGAATGTTCTAGTTGTGAGAATAGTAAGTCATCTAGATATGAAGGTAATAGATGATCTTCTGAAAAGTGCAATTAAGCGGATATAGGCTGAGAGACTCATGTAGGTTTACTGAAGAACAGTTTAACACACACAATTACTGCTTGTACTTTTCCCCAAAAATATTTTGAATTAAGGAATAAAAATCCAGTATTGTTAACCCCTTCCTGAAATTATTTTTCTACCTGTTATTAAAGGCTTGTTTATGGCATTAAGATTGCAAAATGAAAGCTCAAATCATTACCAGCATGTTTGATTTTTAAAATGGGTAACTAAGGCTGGATTGACTGTGCCTATTTATGAGAGCCTGCTTCATTAAATGTGAATATACAGTATATTTATACAGTTAATTATAAAGCAGAAGTGTTTTAACATAGTGACCTTATGTTTTGAGATTTATTTATACTTGGTAATTTTCTTGCTTGATATACCTTTTGGTAAGTTTTGGCATTTGCCCAGCCAGTCTCTCTTTCTCTCTCTCTCTCTGTGAGGTTCACATGTAAACTGATTTAAAGATTCCATAATGACTGTTTGGCATATCCTACAGGCAAAGGTCCAGAAACCCTTTTTGCTGGCAATAACCTCAATGATAATGAGTGGCACACAGTGCGTGTGGTCCGGCGAGGAAAAAGTTTAAAGTTAATGGTGGATGACCAACAGGCCATGACAGGTAGTGTGGCGTTGTGACTTTGTGCTACTGGGGGGAAACACAAACAGAAAGTGGCAGAACTGGGAAGCCTTTATTCTGAAAATAGCAGAAAGATTTGCTTTGGTCTTGGGTAAGATCCAAAATACACATGATGCACCTTGAAATACAATTACTGCAAAGGTGTTTTTACACGTGATGTGAATAGCACTGCTATTGAATTTAATGAAAACCTTCATGCTGACTTAAATGAAAGGTTTTAAACAGTAGTTGGAGGGAAGTGTTTGATACCACATTAATAAAAAGGCAAGTAAAATGCTCTTGGCAACACACTAAATTTAAATTAAGATTAGATTCTAGGCTAACACTGTAAGAGCGAATTTCATAAATGTTTGAAGGATATTCTGTCATATGTTTTAAATCTTCAACTGTCCTGAATAAATAATATTAGAGAAGAGGTTTCTTTTATATGAAAGCAACAACTGGTCGTGGGAGGAAAAAAATAGCAGGAATGGTAGATGTTAGAAACATATTCCTGTTTTGTATCAGGAATGAAGGGTTTGTTTTGACTTTGCTGCATTAAAGGTAAGTCTTATACAAACGTGGTAATAGCAGCAGCCCCGGATACTAGCGCTAATTCCTTGTCCAGTGCACAGTGCAACATGCTTTTTTTTTTTTTTTTTTTTTTTTTTTTTTTTTTTAAACCAATTAGCCTTTTGCTTTGTTTTCATGTAGTATTAAATAGTTTTCGTCTTTTGCCTTATCCTTATTAAAATAGTAACAATGTTTATGGTTTTAAAAATGGAAAATGCCTTGTTTAGGAGTCTCACTCCAACAGAACCTTCAAGGCCATGTCATTACTGGAAAAAAATATTGCAAGTATCTGAAATCATAGCTGTAAACATTTTATATTATTATATACTACTGGTGAATCTACTAAAGGTGAAGCAAAAAAAAATTCTTCATGTATGCGATGATAATTCAAATGTCCCTCCAAAGAGGGAAGATGGCTAAAATGGTTATTTTGTTAATGTGAAAATAAAAATACGGTAATAGAGCAAACATACCAAAATTTCATCATCTTGCTGCTTCAAGTGTCAACTAAAATCATAAAGTCCATTTGAGGATTTTTTAGTTAGAAAAAGCTGTTTGGAACTGAATAAAATACTTTCTAAAAATAAATGTAGATTTCCCATGCTTCTCAAGGCAGATTTTTTTTTTTAAATGTAATACACATTACAGACCCATCAAAAGTACAGTTTTTAGCTTGTAATTCCGTCCCAACTGCTCAGAACAGCTTAAGAAAAACTCAAAATATATTTGAAGGATTAAGATGTAGAAAGAAGGATTCTATCATATATGCCCTAGTGATATGAATTCATTAAAAAAAAATAGATCTCTAAATTATTGCAGTCTTTCTTCACTGTGTTATAACTATAGCTATAATTAGATGTCATGGTCTTATTAAATAGCTGTTAAAGCCAGGGAGAGGCTCTTTCCGCCCCCCCCTTCAGTTGCCTCTTGATCAAGCAGAAGTGTTGCCTGCAGGTCAAACTTTTGGTATGACAGTTGCATCCTTTCCACAGGATATGGTGCTAGTACCTGTATCAGGAACTGTGTCTCAGTTCTTCAGGCTGAAAGTTGCCTGGATTTGCATCCACAGATGTTTAGTTTTGTTCTTCTCCTGGAGGATGAAGTTGTCCTCCATCGAGTGGAGGAAGCTGGCACGTGAGAAGGAACTGGAGGGAACTTGAAATTTTGCCTGATGAGGAAAATCTGCTGCTAGCCCCAGGAACATTGCTTTTTTTTATTTTTTTTTTTTTTCAGGGAGAATTAGCGTAATCTTGCAACACTGTCGCCTTTTTGTGACACATGTATTGCCAAACCCTTTACCAGCCAACCCCTTTTACCATCTGGTGGAAAGTCAAATGTACGCAATGCAGTTACGCAGAGTAGCTTTAAATGCCCTGAAGGAGAAGTGGCAGTGCTGGCATATCACGTTGGAGCTCTGCCTTGCTCAAAACTGCCTTCAATTTTTTCCTTAGATGTCCCAAAAACTGGAAATGTGGTTAAAGTATAATCTGATACTTATTCTTGTGAAAGGGTGGTCATAGGCGTGTAGATGACATGACTGAGAAGGGTCTTCTCGAAGTTCCATCTTTTTCCCTACACACGCTGTTTTTTTCCTTTTACCTTTTTTAGTTCCTTCTGCTATGCCATATATAAAAAAAAAAAACCCTGTCAGATCATGAAAGCTTAAGCCAGAAAGGAGGCTATTAAATAATTCAGTCTGAATTTCCATCTTTTTACAGGTTAAAAAATACCAGCTATTCATCCATGCATCAAGCTCGCTATTGCTGCGTGGTTAAATAAGATCTTTCAGAATCATAACTAGCTTTCATTGGAAGTTATATAGGTGATTTTGAACATTTTTTTGATTTGAACACTCGGAGTAAAAGTATTTAAATACACCCCACCCTCAAGCTTTTTTTTTTTTTTTCTAGAAACATAAAATAAAAATGGAATCAAGGAGATATTAGATAGAATTGGGAAGGATATTTAGTTTATGGTTATGAACAGAACTCATTTGGCCTTTTGAATAATGATCCATGGCATTATATCAGGTAATATATTTTATGCACCAACCTGACAAGGTTAGGAAAAAAACACCCAGCTGGCAAGTGTAAACCACAATCTCTCTCTCTGTCTTCAGAGCTGTAGTTACAAATCTTGTGCACTATTAGGCGAAGCCTCAAGTTCTGTTTGCGTTTTTGTACAGCTAAAATGCTAGGAGGAGGCTTGGGATGTGAGCCCAGGTTTCTGGAGCTTTTTTTTTTTTATGACCAAGAAAGAAATATTTTTCAGGTAGAGAGTGTAGTGAGGATACTGTGCTAGAGGGCAAAGCTTAGTGGGTTTCTGCCATGACATTTCTGCAGTGCTATCTGAAGTGATATAATACAGGAATGCATAACATTTTCCCCTAAAACAAGATCTTCATCTCTCTCTAGACAGCATACAGCTCAACAGGCCTTGCAAAAGGCTGAAGATTTAGCATTTTTCAAGATTGTTCTCCTCTTGTGTTAGTGAACTTGCAAGAATGAGTCAGAGAGCTGAAATCTCCAGAAGTGCTGTTCAGAAGGAGGTGCAGCCGGGGGCTGTCTCTGGGGGTTCAGAAGCCCCTTGCCTCTTGGGGATTGACACCAGTGCTTTTTTGCATAGGGTTGCTCCTCACTTTCTTTGTATTCCCTGAGTGAGGCAAAACAGCAAAGGAACGAGTGTACCATGCCCGTGGTTCGTAAAAGGTGAATTAAGTGTTAGGATTTATTAGGAATAAAAACTCTTTTGTCATTGTGTCCATACAATGTGACCATGTATCAGCCCTGCGATGTCACTGTCCCAGTTTTTTGAGGACAGGGCCAAGGGGCTCATCCCTCCAAATGAGCACAGTGGAAAAAATCCATGTCTAAATATGTGTTCTGTCAGAAAATGGAGCTGTTGAATGGACACACACACACACACACACACACAAAATGTCTGCTGTAATTTGGTCTGCATTTAATAACTGGCTTAAAAACTTCCTGACTTGTGCCCAGTGTGTGTTAGCAGTGTAGTTCCTTTCCCTCAGACTTGCTGTATATGATTCAGCAAATGTCAGGCTTTCTGCTTTGCCAGAGTCCTTGCCTGACTTGGGAACTCTGAAAGTTAATGCTGGGCCCTGTGTGGGGGGTGCTCTCTGCAGGCGCTTTCCAGGACAAGACACTGGTCCGTGCCGCAGCTTCCTGCTCCCTGCGGGCTCCTCCACTATGGCTCTTCCCTACAGCACTAGGGCTGTTGCTTTCAAAGGCGCTCTGTTGTTTCACAGACTTGCAGCCAACCTGAGTACCTGGGACTGCTCACGCAGAAGCCTCGCTTCCTTGTGCCAAGTCACGTCCCTTGAAGTTAAAAATACGGAGTAGAATCCCTGTCTGTTATGCTTCTCCATGCCGTGGAAATCTAACATTTGGCCCTTAGTTTCACCCTTGTGTTCTTCATGTTGGGCACATTAATTACCCTTGCTCCTGGTAAACTCCACGTCTGGTTAAGTGTAGGCAAAGTCTGGGATTTGGTCCGCGTTTTGTTATACTGTGCTACTGTGTATCTGTTTGGAGTTCATGCTGCTGGTCCTGTCCAAACATACTCATCAGTGGAAAGACTTCGAGAGACTTTCTAGTAGTTTGGATGAATTTAGAAAAATCCTCTTTGAGCCAAGAATTTGCTTGCACTTTCTATAATACAGCTGTTTTGAAAAGTGTGAAATTGCTGTAGCTATTTAACTGCATTGTGTGCATTTTAAGGTCCTTTTTTCAGATACTAACATCTGTTTTCTTATTCCTGTTTCAAGGTCAAATGGCTGGCGATCACACAAGACTGGAATTCCATAACATAGAGACAGGAATAATAACAGAGCGCCGCTACCTGTCTTCTGTGCCTTCTAATTTTATTGGGCATCTACAGAGTCTTACATTTAATGGCATGGCATACATAGACTTATGTAAAAATGGAGACATCGATTATTGTGAGCTAAATGCAAGATTTGGGTTCAGGAACATCATAGCAGACCCTGTAACCTTTAAAACAAAAGCAAGTTATATTGCATTGGCCACACTACAAGCCTATACATCTATGCACCTTTTTTTCCAGTTCAAAACAACCTCATTGGATGGATTGATACTTTATAACAGTGGGGATGGAAATGATTTCATCGTGGTTGAATTAGTAAAAGGGTATGTATGGATTAGTATAGTGAGAAAAATGGTGAATTCAAAGTGAGAAATGCAATGGATAGTTTAGGATACAAGCATTTATCTGGTTGAAGATAGGTGATGAACATTTCTGCATGTTAATCAGATTCTTATGCTTTACTGTGACTTTTTCTTTCAGATGAAGATAGGTACCTGAAAAATAAGGAAGTAAATACTAGGTATATAGTATTTAGCCCAAAGAAATGCTAGTTTGCAGTTCTCTTGTTCTCTCTCTGCTATGTTTGTATGTGTTGGCACATGGAAGGGCTCAATACTTCCTCTAACCTTGGGACTGAATCTCAACGGATGTAAATGAATGGTGATTTCTCTGAATTAAGGTGTTTCCCAAATTGACATTCAAGTTTCTCTTCCTGTTTTACCAGTGATGCTGAAGAGTGCAAGGGCATAGACGATGACAGACATTAATTATCGCTGTCCTTGGTATGTAAAGAAAAAGGAAACTTCCATTTTTTTCTCTCTGCCCAGGTATTTACACTATGTGTTTGACTTGGGAAATGGTGCAAATCTCATCAAAGGAAGTTCTAATAAACCCCTGAATGACAACCAGTGGCATAATGTGATGATATCAAGGGATACCAGCAATCTTCATACTGTAAAGATTGACACGAAAATCACAACACAGAGCACAGCAGGAGCCAGGAACTTAGATCTCAAAAGTAAGTAGAGCAATTCCTGTATAACACAGCAAGGTGCACCATAGAATGGTAGACTGAACAAGTCATGTTTTTAAACTACCATATAATTTTTTAGTACCGTATTAAATGTTGTACTTGCTAATGAATATGTTCAGGAGAAATTAAATTTTCTTCATGTTTGTCTGACAATGGCAGTAATAGTTCTGCAAAGTTACCCTCAACTCTAAACATGTGAAAATGCTGTATGGATACTCTACAGGAAAAAGCAGGTGATGGAAAGGACATAGAGTGTAGAACACAAATACCCTACCAAGAAATAACTGAAAGATTCCAGAGCAGAATTAAAGAAGCTTAAAAACCTTAAGAAAAAGGCTTGATTTTTACATGGGTATAAGTTGCCTAAGTGGAATATAGAAACCACTGCCCACACTTTACAGTAACTGTACAAAGGCTTTGCAGAATTCACAATCTGCATATTAGAGGACTGGAAAGCATTTTGGTCTCTCCCTTGCTGTAAAGTATCCTGCATGAAACCTCTTTTATTTTTTGCCTGCAGTTGGGAAACATAAAAGCAATTCAATATTAAATAAATATAATAAGTGCAATAAATGCACAATGTAGTGTAATATAATGTAGCTTTAATTGAAGAATGTGATAAACTTTGTTTTATGTGTTTTAAATTATTTTTAGAGGCCAAGAAGGGTTATAATATCCATTCTTATAACACTAACATGTATATTTAAAAAAAAATAGTAATTAGTTGTCAGAGTTCCTACTGCAAGAGCTGATTAGCATCAAAAGAAGATACCTTTTTGAAAAGATACATAAGTATACTTTTTAAAACATTCCTATCTTGTTAGATACAAAAAAAAGAAAAGGTATATTCTCATATGAAAAAGTATTATGCATTTTAGCATTCTTTATAAAACTTTTTGCTAGGAAAACCAGAATTTCATAACAGTCAAATAAAATTTAATATTTCAAAAGCCAGAAGGTTCAAAGTAGATATTAATATTCCATCAAGCGCTTGTTCCTTGCTGAATTTTCTTTTAACTACCTTTGAGTCAGAGATAATGAGCTGACCTTGGTAATTACTCTGGATTTTGTGAGATTTCACATGTTTGCTTCACTTTAAAGTGCTATTAAGATTGTGAGAAAGACTATGAAAACTCTATCTTGATATGTTATAATCTTCGCTAAGAACCTCTTCATCATAGATGGTCAGTTTCTGAATTAAAGCTTTTCAGAGGGCTTGTGTGCCCTTTTCTGAATTGTATTTGGAAATTGTGCTGCTTTCTTTCTCATTTGTAAATATGGTCAAGGGTTTCTAAGAAATTGCATTTCAGAATTAATTTTGATGCTTGAAAAAAAGCAAACACCTTGTTCTTTCACAGTTGAGCCATTTTTGCAATCCTAAGCAGTACTTTGGTGAAAGTGTATGTATGTATTTGAATTTAATCTGGTTTTGTCAGCAGATTACTTCAACAGGAGTAAGAAAAATAACCCTGTTAAGAACTGATAACTGAAGATTTATTTTAAATCTTTCTCAAGCAGAACATAGTGTTTTGATATCTTTATTTTTTGTGAGGGGAAAAAAAGTGCTTAGTAGAGGCGCTAGAGGGCACTGTTATTTCATGAAATGTACTACTATAGTACATTCATCGAGAAATCTCATCAATTCAGATAACCCATAAAATCCGACATTCCTTTGTTTTCTGCACTTGAAATTTTTACTTTTACTTTACGCTTTTGAAGTAAAAATGTATCCATAGCTGGTGCATCTTCTAACCTTGAATTCCACTGGAAAAAAAAACACTGAGGAACATGAAAAAAGTACTGAAATTTGAAACAAGGAAGGTGAATCGTCTTAGCTGCTGACTTTCGGTAATTCACCACCCAGGAAATATTGCTAGTCAAAGAACGATGAGCCTGAAATATTCCGTACAGTAGTATAAAGCAAGCACCTTCCATAAACTGTGCCATTGTACATGGGTGGGTCCTTTGCCTCTATTTTCACCTACTGGTAGGTTTCATTTTTATTTTTTAAGGTGTATTATTGAATTTTGTTTGATCAGCTTTTCTAAAATGTGACTCTGCATGCATAATGAGATTTTTTTGCTCTATTGACCAGGGGAGGGTTGTTTCAATCTGATACAGAAAACAAAATACAGGAAAAAAAAAAGTTTCGTTATTGTTTCCTCTTCCTTTATACTCAATTGAAAATCTTCTCTGTAGCTTACTCTTTTTTTTTTAATTTATGCTGGTTATGTATGGTGACACATCTCAGTTACACTATAAACGCTCCATATGCTTTACTGATGAGAGTAGACCAATTTAATTCCTTGTCCCATAGCATTTTAGCCATTAGCAGACTAACAAATTTAAAATTGCAGTTCCTACTGTTGATCCCAATAATTCTATTTAATCAGAGTCAGTATTCATTGACATAAAAAAAATCTATACTGCTATTACAGAATCTCTGCAGCTTTTCTCAGTAACCATAGAGTTGCCAATTTTCAAGTGCTGAAATCCAAGGTAATCTTGCATAAATCAAATGCATGTAGTTCTTTGCAAATACCCTATAAATTCATTGCAAAGATGTGATAAACTGCTGGTATCCAGCATGCCTGGTAGATTGTCTGGGAAAGCTGAAAATTGCCACAAAAGGCCCAATATGCCTTCCCTTTTGGGTGTAGAATCTGGCTATGTATCATAGAAAATACATTATGATAAGGGTGGCTTCTCTGTATAGGCCTTCATACTAAGTCAGTGTACTGGAGGAGTAGCTGTGGAAACACTTGTATTATTATTGCTGTTATTTGCTAGATAACCTAATAAATGATGAACTGGAGAGAAAGAAACAAGCAAATGAAAGCAGGCATGTTGTTTTTCCTGGGAGAGGAAATTATCAAAGTGCCGTCAGGTGCAGCCTCCTACAGACACCCCGCAAAGATAAATGAGTCTCGACAATAAATGCAAGGCAGTTCAAGCCTGAAAACCTTTACTTATACATGAGATTTCTTTCATGTGTTTCATGCTCAAGCTCCCTGTGCTGCCCTTGGTGTAGCCTGTCTTGGTGGAGGAGGGGACATAACTTCTCTTGACTTGCTGTACTTAACTGTGCTCTTATGGTCTGATGGGTCCGAGTAGCCTTGAAGGGCCACATACATGCAAATGAAGGGAAGATGCAGTTGGTCTCGTGCACTCTTGTTCCTCACTATTGCTGCAGAAAAGAAGCATTTTTTCATTCAGTCGTAACTGCTATAGCCCCTGTAATCTCTCTTCTGTCTCTGCACTTTCTTCCTTCAGTGTGGGAAACCAGAGTTCCAGCAGAAACCTTTTTTGAAAAATATTTAAAAACACATGCGCTTTAGAGAAGGAACATCCTCAAGCATGATTTTATCTTCAGTTATGCACCTAGGGTTTAATATTCCTTTTGCTTCTCTCATATGTATATGGGCACTACTTTAACCCCAAAGTAACTTTCCACACAGTGGAACCCTACCCAGAATGACTATCGCACAGAAAATTCTGACATTTTAATATAATATTGGATAATAAGTTGGGATGAAATGTGGAAAAAGCATACTTTTTCAACACATGAAAATGTTAAGCAATACTGTTTATTTGGGTTTTAGCAATAAGTAACTATGAACTTATCTAGGATCTGGTAGCTGAGGTGCTTCATACTATTTTAAACTTTCCAGCTAAGCTTTATCCTCCAGGAGGTACCTCAGTCATGGAACTTTTATTGTGCAAGTGGATGTGGAGCTAAAGGAGTGTTTATGATGAGCCCATTGCAGGAGACACAGCTCTGCAAAGGCTGCTCTGAGGGGGAGCGTAGGACTCAGACTGTAACGCTTCGGAGGTACCGCAGCAGCTCATTCAAGCTGAGAGCACTAATGAATAGCAAAATATTTTAGTTTAGTCCTGAAAATCATCCCCAGTGGAAGAAATTCTTTTGATTTCCTTATATTTAACATTCCTGTCTAGCTCTCCTGCTGTCTGTTTTACTTTTCTTTTACTTCTGTGCCTCTTCTCTGGCCTGCAGCTTTCTCTGTCCCTTCGGAAGATTTAGCTGCTGTTGCTATACATATTTACCTTCTCATTTGTCCTTTTCTCTGATAATATGAGAACAGACTAGTTTGAAGCATCTGAGAGAAAAATAGTCACATTTCACAAATGCCCCGAAATACATTTCTTCCAAAGCACTGAAGGACTCACTTGGCAATTAAATCATCCTTGTAAACTTTCTGTTTTATTTAATAAATTAGTAATAAACCTACTGACCTGGCTTAAGTATAGATGGTTGGTAATAGTGAATTAATCTCTTGATATTCTATTTGCCTCTTAAAGTATGTTATTCATGCTATGCAGAAATGAGATAACTTAGTCTTGTTTGTAAAGTAAGATTCTTGTTCCAGCAGTGAAGGTTGAAAAACTTCAATCTTATACAATGTTCATCTCTGTTATTTTACATGAAGCACATTATTATTCCTGCATTATATGTTCTTCTCTATATCCTAAAGTCTCTGTCAGTGGCAATGGTTCTTTGTATTTCTACTAGGAAACAAAGCTTTGAGAGGCACAGAGTGATATTTTATATAAAAATGCAAATTTGTACAAATGAATGAGTTTTAGGGGTTGAATTTCTCAAATAAACATTCATACGTTTATTGTAATGACCTTGCCAGTGGGCTGTGAGCTTTTCATGCAGAAATAACACTGTGTTTCAAATACCAAATTCCAAATACTGTCATCATTAAATATATCTTCATAATGTGACCTGGTGGAATAGACAATGGCAGATCCAGCTGTTGTCTTCCTAGGAGTATTCAGGAAGTGGACTCCATGCAGAAAGAAAAAATACAAGACCTAATGCTGTGAAAGCTGTTCTTTGAGACATTCTGTCAAGCAAAAATATGAGGGCAGGTTCACAATAGTCAAGATGATTAGACAATTCTTTCTTGCTCCTTTCTTTACAACTTGTTGCATATTGCTTTTAAATGTCCATGCTGCCTCTCAGATTGTGTAGATAATTTTGATGGTGCCAGGCATTTAGAAATTATAACCAGATTTGCAAAACTATGAGATGGAGAAAAAAAAAAATATTGCATTGCTTCCAGATTGCATAAAAAATTTTAAAAGATATTGTGATGAACTCTGTTTAGTCAACAGGATCGCAGTAGTCTTTCGGGTCCCTCCATGATAAGAGAAACTTTTTGCTTTCTTCTGCTGTTTCTTTCCAACTCTACTCCCTCTTTCTCATGCAATATATTTATGCGTATGTTTGCCTACATACCTGCAGCTGTTTGACATGCAGATTATTAACCTAGTTCCTTGTGGAGCTTTCTTCAAATCCTTCTGGAATGTTAAGTAAAATTGTGTTAAGGCAAAGGCAAGAAATATTAAAACGCATTAAAAAAAATTATCTTAAACATATACTGCTGACAAAGTGCTGAGCTTCTGAAGATGCTCATATTAGCTACCAGAAATTTTAAGCAGGTCATAGTTGCAACAGGGGAAAACAAAATGATAGTTTAGTCTCTGTTTGCATTTGTGGATGCTACACTGTTTGTGCTTCTCTGAGACATATTATTTGAACCAGCTTCTATTATCCCCCTGAGAATCATCTCTTAAATTTGTTTCCAGAACGTGTTGCTATGGGCGTAGTATAGGTTTCTTAACAAATCTTGGAATTATGACTGAGCAATCCTCGTTGCAAAAGAGCTAATTTGTCTAATGTCTGTCAGAGTTTGAAAGTGATTGTCTGGATTGAGAAGTTGATAGTAAAACACAAAATGCTTCCCGTCTGCAAATCTTCATTCAAAATGAGAAGATTTTTTAACCTTTGTTGGTTTCCTGATGTTTTTTTGTGGAGCATCTCGCATGAGGGGGATGCTAGGGGATGAGCTTTGCAGATGCTGCTAGTCTCTGAGGTCCAGCCTACCTGCTGGAAAGAAGAACCCCTCGCTGTGTATGCCTTGAAAACAAGCTCTGCTAATAGCATTTCTTGGCTATTGAAACTGAGATTGAGTAAGTGATTATAAAAGAATGTCACTAGGAAGGGAAGTCTGAATACACTGTAGCATGAAAATCCCTGCTTCATTAGATTTTGTCTGTTTTCCAGGTGTAAACAGTGTACAAAAGTGGTGAGAATAGGAGAGAAATGAAGGACATTTGATATGCTTGAATGCCTCAAATCTCCACCGCAACCATCCCCCTCAGATACAAAGTAATTGGCATAGCATCATTCTGTGGGAGATGGATTGCCATGCGCATTTATATGGCAATTAGATTTTATTATTTACCATTTAACATGCATCACCAACTTGCCTCACAGTCCATTGGACAAGCAGACTGCTTTGGTTTAAAATCTGTTCAATCTTTCTCAATGTTAGTGCCTTCCATGTATTCTTCTGAACAAAAAGCAGAGAGAAATGCAATGACTGGGGATCAGAGAATTGTTATTGGTGAGAAAAGAATGCAGTGTTTTGGACATTTTTTCTTGTTTGAGAGTACATGTGATCTGAGAACTTGATTAATACTTTCCAGGGAAGCAATGAGTTTTATTTTGAACCATCTTAGGAGATTTTGGGGGCTTATACTTAATGACTTACCTTTATGGTTTCTGCTTCTGTCTATTGAAAATCAACTGTTAAGGAACATTTCCCTCTGCTCCCCATTCTGTCATAGCTTTACTTGCCTCTCTTTTAAATCTAATGTAACAAAATTGTACTTGCTAGTGAAACATAAATATGAAGAATGTTATCCATTGAACTGCTTTGAACAGGGCCAAAAAATGTAATAAGAATGAAAGCTGAGATACCAGCAGAAGACAAAGTGCAGAACAGAAGACCACAGCAGGCAGAGCCAAGATATGTAGTATCTTATATAGCATAGTACATGACACAACAGTAGGATGGGGATAATGGTTTCTAGACAGAAGCACAGTTGTATCAGGTGTGTAAAATCTGCAATGCAGTCATGAGTAGCATGATGTGATAAGGAGACTTGGAGAAAGGTAGAGCAGCAGATCTATCTTCAGGGTGGACTGCGATAGAAATTTGTGACAAGTTTGCAAGGTGCTTTTTCTTGGTGTGCCCATCAGTGAGTTATCCGTAGTGCTTTCTTTGCCTTCACTGCCTTATCTATCAAAGTGGATGTGGGTCCAGGGCCACAATGAAATAGTAAAAGAAATAAGCAATATCAGCCAATGAATTATTGTCAAAGTTGATAAATCTCTTAGTAAATAGCTTCAGTATGTCCTATATGACAGTAAGGATGAATGAAGAACCTCACACTGCTAACAACATGATTTTGTTTTTTCTAAATGTAGTTTTCAGGCAAGTTAGGGAAGATGCTGTAAAGCTGAGCAGAAATAATCAATTTCTATATTCCTTTCCAAAAGAAGGACTTGCTAACCCATAGGAGGTTGGTGCTTGCATCTCCCTACCTTTCTTTAAGCATAATCTCTTTGCCTTGCTTAGTTAGCAAAACAGTCATCATGGAAGAGGGAGGGCAGCACCTGTCGCATCATACAACAGGAAAAGTGAACTAGCTGCCATTTCCCTCCTTTCTTCTAAGATAAAGGCAGTCTAGAACTGATGGAATTTGTCCTTCCAACAGGGAAAATATTTGACAAAAATACTTTTCCTTAAAAAATATATAATCCAAACCAAAAGACTCTAAGGACAAAGCCATATTGAAGCTACAGGATGGATTTTTTGCAGTGAACAAATGGGGTTAAAGCCCCAAGGCTACATGTTCATGTCTTCTCCCAAGTGTCTTGCAAGTGATAGACAAAAAAAAAATGAGTCATATTTGGTTCTTGCACCAAACAAGCTAGTGAATGTGTAGCAAGTGCATACTCCCTACTGTAAAGGGAGATTTGAAAAGCCATATGCTGGAGCGTATGTGCTGCAGAAGCTGTGCAGAAGCATAATTCAAATCTTTGTCAACTGTCCTTAGATGTATTACTTGGGTTGTGATCACAGCAGGCTTTGACTTAATCAGAAAATTACAGTTATATTTCATCAACATTCTTGTAACTGTCAGATTCTGGATTTTTTGTCAGGGAACAAAAAGTAAGCCTTTTTTGTTGTTAATAATGAAAATGGGAGGGAGGGGGTTGAGAATTCCTACTCATCTGTTTTATAGGATATGCATTTCAAAGCTTGAGATTCAAATGTTTGTCCTCCTCCTTCAGAGCAGAGTTGTTGAACCTGGCTGTTCAGCTTTCCTCTGACTCTCCTAGTGTCCTAAATCCTTAGCTATTTGCAAGTGGGAAACGGTCCTTTCCTTGTTCTGGTCAAGAGATGCTGTTTTGAAGGCGGTAACTCTTCTTAATTCAATTAGGAATAGTGACACAATCATGTTTCATGGAAATGCTTTCCAGAAGGTTTTGTGGTGCTGCTTGCAGCTAACAAAAATTAAATTGGCTTTGTCTGTAGAAGCAGTTTGCATTCCCTTCTATTTTTATACCCCATCCCTTTCCTAAAGTATTGAAACCCTACCTGTGAAAGCAAAGTGCTTTACCACTCAGCTGTGGCTATTATGCAAGGTAAATGTATGTTAGGAGGAGGAGAAGGTCACTTAGGGCAAGAAGGCTTCGCCATCTCACTGAATGACAAAGGCAGCTATGTGCCTACCTGACATTTGCATTTGTTACAATATCCTTGGCTTTAAGATAGGAATGTTATCTTGTATTGTGTTTAAGTCAGTGCTTATCCAGGCTGTGTGAGTCTCATTTATTTTTACCTTTCCATTCCATCAAATATAACATGAGTTGGGACTGTGAGATTTAACGTTGAGTTCCACTAAGCACATAATTGAGCAATTATTAAGGCACTACAAAATTATTTCTATTGATCTTGAAGCAGCTAATAATCTGTTTTATGAAGGACTTGAAGGAAGTGAGCGTTATTTTTCCTTTTCAGGTTAGACTTTCTCTGTGGTGTTTCTCAGTCTTAGCAGTCTTCATTCCTGTTTGCCTGCCTGAGGGAAGGAACTGTTGTACACTTGATCATTTTAAAATAGTGTATTTGGAGAAAAGTGTGCCTGCCACCTCGGCATCACCACAGCCAGGTGTTCTTTTGTTTTGCCTTTTTTTTTAATCTAATTTATTAATTTATCATAGCATGCCATGCTTTCAGAACCCACAAGGTAAGGCCAGGGCCATCCATCTCTTTCTTGAGGAGCCCCTCTAATGCAGTGTAGAAACCTTCTTGTTCATAGCAGTGATTTCAACAGTGTGTCATTAGAAAGAAGAAAGAGAAACTTATTTCAATAATGAGAGAGAAGAAATGAAGAGAAGGACTGCAAGTGTACTTGCAAACAGTGGTGCAAGAGATAACGGGAGAGAACCTCCACTTTCAGAGAGTGCAATGGGCATCGGATAAAAACACTCGAAGAATATCTTCTTTATAGGTTACAGAAAAGTCAAACCACACTTCCTTCTACAGTTTTATTTCCTTTCTTTTGTTTTGTTTGCTTTTAAACAAGGAACCATGTTTGAAAGAAAAGTGCTGTTGCATTTCAAGAAATAAAATCCCCCTGTGTAAAAAGCAAACAAGCAAACTAAAGAATCCCCCAAACCCACAGATTTCTAGAGTGAAATAGCTTAACTATTCAATTCAAACTACTTGTTCCCTGAGCCCTTTTTATATGCTGCTGGTACCATTATAAACACATGACTAATAATTCTATCTCTACTGATAATTTGAAGAGAGTGGTAATCATTGCATTAAGCAGCTTTTGCCTAGCAGGACATATCACATAAGAGTTCTTGGTTGAGGACGTGGATCAGGAAAGGAGGAAAGTGTGAGTAATAACATGACAGTAATGCCAAATGATAAGTTACTTCTGCTGCTTATTCGGGAAAAAGAAACAAACAGACAGCATCTTTGATTTTTCTTTCACATTTCTTTGCTTTAGCATTCACTAAGTTCTTATTTTGAATACAAACATTTGACATAAATAAGATAAACAACAATGGATTAATCCTACAAGTTTTTAGAGCATGTAATGTCCCTTGAAGCTATTGCTAAGTATGCAGTAGTAAAGTCATACTACTCTTCTAATGGAAGCAGAAAAAAAAATTACATTTTCTGAACCTGTACTAATACATGTTCTATATGTGAGTATTTTGATTTACAGCATGTTTTGCAATTCTGTCTTCTTCGAAGTTGTGATGAATAGAGTTTTATAGGAAGCCAGTTCTCCATTGTGGCAACATGGAAATGAGGATGGTAAATGATTAACTGATACAAAAGTAACTCCTCAAAATGTTTTTGATGGCTGCTATGAAAAAAACAAGTAATTATTATTTCTTTTTAATTTTCTGATGAGCTATACCTCTAGAGCCTATCCCTTAGTAAAGTTGTTTCTATCGGAATGTACTTTTTTATATTATCAGCAGCAAACTCCAGGTATTAAATCTGGGAAATGTTCAATCTGTATTCTGAAGAAATGCTTATATATACTTTTTTAAAAAATTGAAGCCAAACTATGTTTCAGTCAATATGGCCATTCATAAGCTACACATCAGAGCTAGTGCAAAAGCAGAATTCACTTTATTTTGAATATCAAAACAGTTCAAATTTTACTATAGAAAATGTTGATTTTACAGGAACCCTCTTTTATATATACACGCACACACATATATAAAGATCAGATTTAAATAAGAACAAGCAGTCCTAAGGAACAGTAAGTAAACAATATATTTACACAGTTCATGTGTATTTTCTACTTAATATATATGTGCATGTGATACCTAATTGAAAATATTACAGTCAATATTTTCAGAAGCATCTATTCTGAATTCAGTTACTGCTCCAGTGACCTGGCCTTCTACTAGCTGATTGCCATAATTGATAGCTGATTATTTGTCTAAAACAATCTTGATATACTTGAGGGATAGATCTTGGGAATTATCAGGGAATTGGTTTTAAAGTTTTCACTTTTTAAAGATTTTAACCAATCAAAGAATAAAATTGGTTCTCCTGGAGGATATACACATCGAGAGATTTAGAATGAGGTTGTGCATGTGTCATAGAGAATACGATGTAGCCTTTTTAGCAAAAACATGATTAATGCAAATCATACTTTGTATTGTTTTCTGGAGTTTGCCTCATTCAAGCCTTTTGCAATCAATTAAGAGGAATTATCTTTATATTCTGATCCGACAATAACTGAAAGAACAGTGCTTCAGGAAAACCTGAAGGGTTTTATTTTCTACATGTTCCACATGAGTAAAAGATGAAGAACCTTTATTATGAGACAAGAGTTTTGTGCTTTTTTTTTTTTTCCCTAGCACAGCTGGTTGAAAGATACAGATTTTTTCTACTGTGAATGAATTATGCCCTATTTGTAGGAACATATGGATCACCATATATTAATTTATTATGTCTAGTGTCTTGCTTAGAAGATTTATGCCATACCCCAAAGCTCTAGAAGAAAGCGGGATCTATTTTTCAAATTAATTGTTTAATGGAATGAGGAAAGCATGAGGTTTCTTAGTACATGATGCTATACTGGTTGCTAACATTTTGTGTTGGGTGGCTTATAAGATTTATAATATGCATGTTCCTAAGCTTTTTATCTCCACTTCACTAACTCAAATGTAGTTGAGGCTTAGGACTGGTATGCAGCAACTAAAAATTGTTCACAGTCTGATAGGCATTTGTTTGTTTCAGGCCATTTCCTTGCAGGCAAACTGTAAACTGTAGCAAACGTCACTAAATTGCGCTCCCTTGCAAACAGGGGACTACGCCAAGAGAACCAGCAAAGGTGCGACTGCCGTCTGCACTCATAAGTGCCAGGTTAAATTTAGCCACTTAGGGTAGTGATGGTAGCGAGTGCATTTTGAGTCCTGCAGTGATAAAATCTTCCTACGGTAAATGTCTAAGCAACCAGCAATGTTGTGTTTGAGAGAAAGCAGACACGCTGTTTGGTACATCCTGTGGCTACGCTCCCTCATCCCGCAGATCAGGGGATATGCTGGGAAGCACAAAAAAAACTGCATAATGTAGAATATGCCTGTTGAATTTTTTTTTTTTTTTTTTTTCTAGCACACATCATATGGTCAGTGCACATCTAATGTATAGATAGGGCAAAAGTTTTGTCATTGGGTGATGCTTGAGAGTCTTTCAACAAGTTCAGCCCTTGCCAGAAATTCAGATGGTTTTTGCGTTGGTCCCCAAAGGAGCTTGCCTGCAACATGGCTCAGGGCATTCCCACCAAGCTTGCAAAGATCATTGTGTTTTCGGAGTTCAAGAGTAGGAGACGAGGGCAGTAAGTTCATGCAGGGTGTAGGGACCTGTGGCTTTGTTCCTTTCTGTGTGTGACTAAAGGAGTCTAATGCATCTCACCTGCCAGGCGAGTGACTAGTGCCTCTTAACTAGAGCGTGCTTCCCCTCACTGGGACTCTCAGGCTTGCTCCTGCACAGCGGCTTCAGCAACAGGTATGGAAAGCACTGTTAAGCCTATAGGCTAGCACCTAAGGCATGCTTGAGGGAAGTGAGTTATGTTGATGTGAAATGCCTTCAGGTAAAGGATCAGTGCTCTCTCTGCTAGAGACACGAGACGTGTGGGATACAAAAGCACAGCCTGCATTATTTTAAAACAGGGTCGTCTCCTGTTTTTAGAGAGAAGTTGTAGGTGCATATGTTCAAGGTAAATATCAGACCTATGAATAACTCGAAGGAAAGCACTAGCTTGCAGCCATAAGTTGCCTGAGCTTCTATAGAGAGAGTTGCGATGTATTTGTTTTCAGTTATATTTTTGACAAAATTCTGTTTGTTTAGTGTACAGTTTGCCATTATAAAGGTGTATAACTCCACCTGTTCCCGCATGACTAACGTAAGGTATTGAATTTTTTGGTGGAGAATCAATCTTTTCACTGCCTAACAATTCTGTCCCTATCTATTTACATCGCATATGCTATTAGTATTCTCTTTTACATATATTTTGACTTAAATAATAAGACAGTTTCTCTGGAATATTCCAGGCAGTGTAACACAAAATTGGTCTCAGAATCTATCTCCAGCAGTGTTCAGACAATCACTTAATCAGCAGTTCTGCTACCAACATCTATAAAACCTTCTATTTCTTCCTCATTACAAAAAGCGTGTGCTTAGACCTCTGTGCAAACTTGGCTTTTGCAGCTTCTGACAAATCACTCAAATTATCTTGGACAAGGTAGGAGCAAGGTCTTAAACCTCTGAAAGCTGGCTCATGTCTCAGGGACCCACTGAAGAAGGTCTCCGAGATACCTGTCTTTCAGGATGTGAAGGCCAGAATATCAAACACGTCAAAGATTCTGCAGCTCTCTTTTCTGTAGCTAATATTTGTTTCTGTTTAACAGGTGATTTGTATATTGGAGGAGTGGCCAAAGAAATGTATAAATCCTTGCCAAAACTGGTACACGCAAAGGAAGGATTTCAAGGCTGCCTTGCATCGGTTGACTTGAATGGACGGCTCCCTGATCTGATCTCAGATGCTCTCTTCTGCAATGGGCAGATAGAAAGAGGATGCGAAGGTATTACATATGCAGATATTCTTATATCCTTTTGTGTAAATATTGTGCTAATCCTGCTGAGTCTTGTTGATATGTACGCTCCATACAGAGTCTTTTACCTGCTTTAATTGATCTGAGCTGACCCTTCCCTATAAAAAGGACCACAAATGCATTAGTACTATGGAGATAAATACCCTACAGCACACAGATTATTCTGAGAACAAGACTGGCAGGATATTTTGCATGTGTTTTGTTTACTTCTGCTATGTTTTAATTAGTGATAGAAATGATAACAATTAGCTTCAATACAGTCCTTTGTATCTTCATAATACTTAGACATCAGCTAATGTTGAGATGTTAGCTAATTAATGCCATTTTTAAAACAGATATTTTGAGTTTATGAATTCTCAGCAAATTTATGATACCAGTTAAGATCAGTCTTCCCTCCAAATCTTTTCTGTATTTTGTGTTCACCCCTGAGATTTATATTGTCACAGGCCTTCCTATCTGAAATCAGTAATAGTCAAAATGTGTTTTATCTTGCATTGTGTATGTCTTTATTGAGTCAGCTGGGATATCGTGGGATGTAAACCAGGTCAGAATTACAAGAGGTGTATTTGTAATTCAGGGGTGTCAATCTAGCTCTCTTTTCTGTTAATCCCAGATTATTTTTACTTTGATTTATTGAATAATTTCAATAAGTTCTCTGTCCCTGTTTGTATATTTTATTCACAGTATTCTGAATTTTGTGACTCTTAAATTTTATGTTTTCCCCCTCCCTCAAATGTCCTTCTCCTCTGGACAGAAAATGTATAAATAACATTGTAGAATTTCTTGTCTGAGTCTTGGTAATTTTGATGTCAAGTTTACTAAATTTACAAAGAGACAGTAAAAAACAAACCAAGCAGTGTTTTTTTTTTCTCTTTTCTTTTTTTCTTTTTTTCCCCCCCTCATGTTTCATCAAATAAAGCTTTCTGGCAGATAAATTGTCTTTATTTTACTATGCCTGCATTAAGTTTGTGCGGATAGAGTTTACCTAGCATTTGATTAACAGCTTAAATTGTGTTGCTGAAACATATAGATATGCAAAACCCACCACTTATTTATCCCTAGCTTTACTGACTATGTATTTCTATCAGGAACAGAAAACAGTTTAAATTGGATGTCATTGAGTTTAGGAAATTAGAGTCTGTATTCTGAATGATGTTAACAAGTTACATGTCTACATTGCCCCTTTAGAGAGTGAATCTGCACTTTAATTCCATTATGCATTTCATAGCTTCTTTGGAATTTGTGTAATCTTCTAAATGGTTTTTATGTAGTTCAAAGAAATATTGCTATAAGCTTAGAATTCAAGTTCACCTTGTAAACTAGTGGCACAACTCAGCTATCAGTGGATTTGATAATACTACCAACAATTTAATACAGGTGCTAGAGATGTCCCCTTTGATGGAGAGTTAGCTTTTTCCAGTACCAAAACGACGTAGCACAAACAAAACTGATAAACCAGGTATACAATCTGGTCTCATCAAAAGCCTTTTGCCCACAGAAAGGTGCCCTTGACAACATGGACTAAAATATCGCCTTTCAGCTCTTTTGCTGAGCCCTTATAGACAAGCTTCCACCTCGCTTGCAAGGGCTTGCCTACTTCAAGGCTCTCCCTGGCACATTTATTGCTCTGTTGTATGCAGACCATGGATCAGAGCTATAAAAAGCGCTCTGACACCTGGAGTATGATTTAAGTCACTTGCAAATTTTGCTGCCTTCTAGGAATCTCTTTTATGCCTCAAGCTGCCCACAGTTCTGCTGCTGTGTATGTACAAGATGATCCCTGTCCTTTAAGAGGGAGCAGTTCCTTATCTATCTCGTGCTTAATCCTGCTGAGATGCCTGTGCTGTCGTAGGTCTCCTGGGGTGTCTGCTCCCGAGAGCTCCGAGCACAGGTTAGCAGAAGTAATTGCAAACCTAGAAATGTTAGTCACAGCCTCGCTCAGCTACTGGTGGGTAGATGTCTTCTGTTAATTCATCTGCCTGTGCTAGAACCTTTCCCAGAGACGTGAGACCCTGGGGTCTTGCGTTCTGCTGCTGTTCTGAGGATCGACTTCCACACCCTTCAGGTATAACCAAGCTAGGGTGAAAACTCTTTTCCTTCTTCTGTCAAAATGAAGCCATGAAGTACTACTGATTATTTTCATCTGTTAGAACTTGTTTCTTAAAACACTAATATTTTAAATCACTTTGCTATCATAAATACATGCCACGTTTTCTTTATTTGGAACATTTGTTGCATACCCACACATGGGAATGGGGTGGCAACTTTTAAGGTTTACATTTAGAAGTCTCAGCCACATGCAGATATCTGCATTCTGTATCACTGTGAGTACTGAATAAAATTTACACTTGGCTGAATCCACCTTGCTGACAAATTTTCAATGAATAGAATAGGTAGAAATAAACAGCCAAAATTATACAATTCTAACTAGTTCTTGGAATTGTTAGCAATCAACCTCAGAACTAAACAACAAGGGTCAGCCCTGTTTTTCCTTAATTCTCTACATGCCTGAAATGAAACAGTTATAGCATTTGCAGAATTATAGGAAATCGTTCTAATACTAATATATTAGGAAAATAATACAGTGTGTGCATTACATACATATGTAACATGTATACAAAACATGAACTATATAAAACTTTTTAAAGTATTTCTTAACATACATGAAGATTATTGGTAGTGAGATGGAACTTGTTTGTCACAAATAGTAGGTGCATGCTACCTAATAAAATATGTTTTGTGTAATGTGTGTAGCCTATACGTCCTCACATTACACAAAATATGAATAAGAGGCTAAATCCAGTCAATTAAAAAGTCTGCAGTGAAGACTATATAAATTAGACTATTTAAATAGAATGTGAATCAAAAAGTGAGCGCTTGAAATAATGTATGATAATATTTTACTAAATTGTTTGATTCTGTAGTGTATATAGAAAAAAAAAATATGGTAGATATTATATTGCTTGCTGGCATTAAATAGCCCTTCTCTGTTATTTTTGTTGTTTTTTTTTTTTTTAATTTGTTCTTTTTTATAAAAGCCTATTTTTATTAAAACACGTTCTTGCTCACTCTTAAACTGGCCATGCTGTCAATTTTTAACAAAAATAACTACTACAGATAAGGCAAAATCTAAGAATGAACTTCATAAAAAGCAACCTTTTCCCCCCTGTTTTTTAACAAAAATGCAATCTGTGTTTTTGCCATACATATGTTTTAACATGCCATCTTTAATGTGCTTACAGGGTCCTTACAGTTTTTGTACTTTAAGTCCTTGTGACTTTTGCTCTACTTTTGCAAAGATGAGGAAATTCAACATTGCATAACTAAAGTGTAAATAAATGCATGAATATATAACATTTAGACACCTACAGATATTTTCACTTCATCTTGGTAAAGTTTCCGAGTAGCAGAATCTGGCGAGAAAAAATCAAAGTGTCTTGTCAGCTATGGAATTCTGTCATGATCGTTCCCAGCTCAAAGAAAGAGTGATGTAATGCCCAAATGTTTAAAGTGGAACGTCTGGCTTCAGAGCTCCTAAGACAACAAAATTGCTCTCTTTTGTGTGCCTACTGCAATCAAGCTGGTTTAACCTATCCATTTGGGGTATTATTATTATTATTGCAGTCAGCAGTTTTGCCCTAAGAGTGCTGCACTTAACACTGTCCTCCAATCTTAATCACACTAATGACCCCTAAGCCCTAGTTCAGTGCGATGCTCGAGTGGCTCGTTTAAAGTAAGTAAGTAGCCATTGAACTGACTTGAACCATATTCCTTTGGATTCCTGCAAAATACAGCCAGGCCAAAAGAACATCCGACACTGAGATCTTTGAAGGAGCTATAAATTGACCGAAGGGTTAAGCGGATTTCTCTCCAAAATGACTTAGATTTTAATAATCTTTGGGCCAGTTATTCCTTGTCATCAGTGGCTAGCACTGGAAGTTTCATATGGATGTATATGTCTTCTCCAAAATGACTTAGGAGAATTTTATAACCACAGAAGCAAGTTTTTCCTTGTAGCGTTTAGTATCGGGGGAGATGAACCCATTGTAATCTCTGCTTCATGATGTAGGTTTCAATCGTCATTCACCGGTTGCAAAGAAAGGGCTAGGAAAAACGAAGACCAGAGGGGGTGATGGTGGTAATTATTCCTGAATTCAGTGTATGGGAAGGTGACAAGCGGCTAGTTAGGATTCAGCCATGCATTTACTTCGCTAATGCGTTCATATCTATCCGAGAAAAGAAAAAGAAAAAAACTTTTAATTTTACTTCATTACATGTCATCAGCTCAATTAACCATTATATTTGTAGTATAATACTGGCAAATTACTGCTTTCTTATTTTTGGCTTGCCTGAAGATTTATGGCTATTAGCATTAATTTGTTTGCATTATATGGCATTTCTTTCTCTCTTTAACAGCAGCATGCACTTTACTCTGAATGTTTTTTCTGTGTTTGCTGCCATTTCAATATTGCTTACTAACATTTAATATATTTTGCTTTTTTTTATTTTGCTGACAAAGTTGCATTGATGAAAGCTGATTTGCAAGGTAGATAGACCTGTATGTATTAAACAAGACTGAAACCCCCAATGCACAGTTGTTTTTTTTGCAGTAAATGCTCTATACATTTCAGAATCGATGTGTTTATTTCAGATTTTGTCTTTCACACCTCTAAAACAATGTGATATATGAACCTTCATTTTACAGCATAGTTTGCATAAAGGCTTTCAGTCTTGAATATGTTTGTATAGTGGTTGCTTTAGTGCTTTGATCATACCTTTTTAAATTTCTTTATATTTCAGTAGTCTAGTTATGATTCCCTAGAAATAGAATAGCTTTGTTTTTCATGTGTATGTCACATTTTGGCATGCCAGTTCATTAGTAGTCTGATTTTCTTTATTTCCCCTTAAAAAGGAACCTGCATGGGATCCCTAAAGCATGTAAATCAGTACTTGCCAACATTCCTGCAAAATAATCCCAAACTTCTCTTAATTTCAGACCCAATTTATTTAAAGCAATATCTGGGATTAAAAGCATTCTATAATGAAGCTTTTTTGTTTGTTTGTTTTGTTTTGTTTTGACTTGCTTTATTTTTAATTTTTTATTCCAATCATTACTTTCCTCTCTTGAAGCTTTGTTTTCTGTGGCATCTGGCTTTTCTAGTCAAAATGTATTTACAGGAAAAAATAATGATTTTTTTTTTAGAAAATATTTAGCCAGTTTGGTCTGAGATGCAATTAGCAAATAATGTGCAAAAAAGTACTTGAAATTCCACTGTTCTAGGCATAACTCTACGTCAGTTTGTGCATTTTTGATGTATTTAAAAGCTAAAGGGAAAAAAGTCCATATAATGTTACAAGCCGCTATGTAAAACAGCAAGTTTATGTCCATTTTACCGGGTAACTCTTTGCTCATTTGTCTTGAGATGTTGGCAAATAGTTTATGTGACCCAGTGCAAAATGGCTTTCTTTGGGAGACGAAGTGCAAGTCTTTTCTGTGTGTTCTCGTCAGGCCCCAGCACAACGTGCCAGGAGGATTCCTGTGCAAACCAAGGAGTGTGCTTGCAGCAGTGGGACGGATTCAGCTGTGACTGTAGCATGACCTCCTTCAG
Organism: Nothocercus julius; assembly: GCA_013398735.1. Classification (NCBI taxonomy): domain Eukaryota; kingdom Metazoa; phylum Chordata; class Aves; order Tinamiformes; family Tinamidae; genus Nothocercus; species Nothocercus julius. The sequence goes on along the minus strand of VZSV01000218.1, from coordinate 92,988 downwards.
CGGGCCGTTATGCAACGACCGTAAGTACAGGGCAGAACGCTTATCGGGAAGCTCGAGCGCTCTAAGGCAGCGTTTGCAGCAACTGTCTGAAGATTTATATTATTTTAATGCTTAAATGAACTGTCAAACCCTGTGCTAATCTGTAAGGTTTGTGGGAAGGACGTAGCTAAAACGCACAGTATAAATTTTGGACAATACGCGATATCTAATGCTGGCGGAACTTGGTTTTATTGTGCTTGATTGCATGTCTAATGTACTGATGGTTACCTGCTTGAGTCAGTCTCTTCTTGCGTAAATGTTACAAATATTTTTTTCTAATTGAAAACCTTTTACATTGTATTATCTTAAGCTATACTGTAATTTTGCAGCATTATATCATGAGGGCTATAATTACTGTGAGGCAGTTGACAAGGCTCATTATCTCCCTTTGTAGATTTCTTTAGGTGACACACCAAGCAAGCCAATAACAAAAGCAGTCCAAGTAATTTGCTTTTTTAAAATTTCATCTGAATAAAGCTACATAGCATATACCAACCATCTGGTCTTCCAGGAAAGGTTATTAAATGTGTCATAAATATGGGACCTGATTCACCAATGTCATAATCTAGTTTTAGTCTCATCCTTATTTACCTAAATAGAATTCTGTTGAAGTGAAAGTGGGAAAAATAATGCAAGAGTCACATAATGGTCTGTGGTAATGGATTCATCTGAAATGCTGGGTTTTCTTTTAGCTCAGCACCTTTCAGAAAACAATAACAAATATTTTTGTATCAGTATAAGGAGTGAATTTCTTCTAGTCTTGGCATTTTTATTTCTGTGGCCACTTGCATTTAACTGGATGAATATCTGGTGGTAGGAAGTGTAGGTAGCTGTCTAGTCAAGCATTTTGGATTTATGTCTTGTTCTCATTCTCCAGCAAGCAGCACATTCTTGGACAAACATTACAATGTCAGCATAATTGTTTTCATCTGAATAGCTTTTGGTTCAAATTATATCTAACCAAAGACTAGAAAGTAAAATATATGCAAACACTAAAATAATTATTCTCAGGGAAGTTCCACCATTTTTGACCATGTTAGAAAAGCCATTAATAGACTCATCTCAACCTTTTTGTCTGCTGGTGTGGNACAAACCTTTAGATAATTTGAGCTAATTTGCGTTTTACCTCATGCATATGAGTTTGCCCTTGCCAACAATGGATGTGATTGGTCATGCTGCTAAGCATATATTCTTAAAGATTTCAGTCCACAGTCTACTCCAGGAGAAAAGCTTTCATTCCTTCGTTACTTTTTACAGAAATGATTAACAGAAATGATTCTTTCTGTTCTTTTGAAGTGTCTGAGTAAATCCAAACTTTTCTGAGAGTAGCTGAAAACTAAGAAAAATATATATATCACCCACATCTAGTAAAGGAGAATCTGTTTGTAAACTCACTTTGAGTGACTGGTGCATGGATCTGGAATATGCTGTGAATGTTTTCTTCAAGTGCCAGCTATTTTATAAATTAAACAGACTCATAAGCTTGTATTTTCCAGTCTATGAAAGCTTGTTTGCACATTTGTTGACTCCATTTTACACAATCGGAAAACGTTTTATATAACCATTTCTGATGATAGTAAAGGAGTATCTTGAGTGCACAGTCACCAAAAAAACTTAATTTTTTGCCCGAATGCATTGATTTTTAATGTTCTTCTATCACAAAACACAAAATGTAAATTTATCTTAGATATGAGTGTTTCCTGATAAAATACTGAGCCTGGTAAATGTGCATTTGGCTAATGCCTGTCTTGGCTCCACAGGTTAGTTCAGATTTCAAAAATCTGCAGTGAGATCTCAATATCATCAAGATATGCCTAAACTTCTCACTGCTTTGTTTGGAAAGAGCATAATGAAAAGAGAAACGATGAAGTGTTACTACAGTTTTTAGGAACTTGCATAGGTTACAAAACACAATGAAAACTTTTGTAACACTTAAGTAACCTGAATTCCTTTCATATCAAAAAAAGGTCTTAGTGACAGTTTTGGAATAGCACCTTCTCGTTGCTGAGAAACACAGTGCACTTCAGAAGAATTTTAAGTGTATTTCTGAGCTGTCTGTACTAGCATGTTTCCGCTGAAGACCCTGGCACTCTGCTGATTTACACATGCTGAAATCTAAACCAGTATTACTACCTAGACAAACATTTGATTCATTTTCCATGTGAATGCAAGTGAAATAGAGTATTCAGGACATCAAAGTCTCGCAGATGGGTTTTAGAGTAGCGAAAATCTGAGAATGTAAGATTAAAATGTTACCCCAAAAAGTAAATGTCAGTGATTGTAAGAGAAACAGTTAAAATACACCTTGCTTACAGAGAATGGCATCCTTACCCATGGAGTGTTTTGCCCCTCCCACTGCTAGTTAACATATTCTAGCACAGAGTTAATAGAGTTTCAGAAGGATTGAGGATGGAAGGGACTTTTGGAGATCGTGTAGTCCATGCCTCCTGATCAAAGCAGGATCAGCAAGAGAAGGTTGATTAGGACGTTGTACAGGTAGTTTTTGAGTTTCTCCAAGAGTAGGGTCTTGTCCACCAGGACCCGCAGGTCCCTTCCTGCCAAGCTTCTTTCTAGCTAGTCAGCCCCTGTACTGGTGCATGAGGTTGCTCCTTCTCAGGTGCAAGTGCCCTGCATTTCCCTTTGAATATCATGAGATTCCTGTCAGTTCATTTCTCCAGCTTGTTGAGGTCCTTCTGAATGGCAGCATAACCATCTGGTGTATCAGCTACTCCTTCCAGTTTTGTTCCTTCTGCTGTTTGCATAAACTTGCACAAATGACCTTACTGTATTTAGGCTGATATTTTCAGCATGTCTCCCAAAGTGAACTCAATGCACAAAGATTTGGCATGCATGTCATTCCCAGGCTTTACAGTATAAATCATTCTTGTATCATTCTTGTCTTTTATTTCCAAAAGACAGTTTGGAGGAAATAATGAAAGAGCTTTTTTGGAAAGAGTGATAATACATTCTACTGATATATTATGTAAGAAATTTCTTTAATCTTTTCTATAAAAGCAAATTATTACTCTTCTACTGCTTACTGTATTATTTCAGGTGAAAATGAGCAGAGCTTGAAATGAACTTTTTTTTAAAAAGTTCCTTCAGAGTAAGCAGCCTGTGAAGCAGGTTCTTTTTTTCCCCAATCCTAGAAAGCTAAAAAGAGGAAGATTTTATTGACCCTGGTTTAGGAAATGTACCCCCAAGTAAAATGACCTGTCCAGCAAGGACAGCACTACAGTTTTACAGCTGGATTCAGGAATGCCCACAGTTTTAATTAAAAGTTTCAATCAATTTTAAATCTCAGTGTTCCAGTACGGTGAGTACGGAGTGCCTATCAGCTGTAAGTCTCCACAATGGCGCAGGTGGAAGCATTTTGTGAGGTATAGCTTCCTATTTACTGAAAGAGAAGCAAGACGGACAAGTTTTGACCTCAAGATGACACACAGATCTTTTTTTTTTTTTTTTTTTTTTTTTTTTTTTTTTTTTTTTTTCCTCTTCTTTTTTTCTTTTGGGGTGATATGACACTTGGAGATGCAGGGTAACAGTGCTCTTTAGATGCGATAGGAAGGAAGTGCTATATTGGTAAGTGTAAAGCAGACCGGTGTCAATTGTTCCGACAAAACGGAATTATATAGAAGAGTGTACAGAAAGGACAGTTAATGGCTGTTCTTACAAATGGATGGCTGCTGCAACTCCTCTGAGAAAATGCATCACGAATATCCTAACTATTGCTAACAGCAGGTTGTGGAGTGAAAGCTGTCCTCCCAGCGTGTTTAGTCTTTTCTTAAGAGCAGGGTGGGAAATGATTCTGGCAAAACAAAACAAATCTATAGGAGAGGATCTGCTTTCTATAAGTTTACATCTGTTTTTACTAACACAGTCTTTAAGTATAACTGTATTAGCGAGTGCAATGTCATGTTTGTGGAAACAAATACCACTATTATGGCATAGAAAATAGCAGACATAATAACATTGTCACATTACATTAGTATAGAAATGTTCTGTGTCAAATTACAGGGCAGCTTCAGGACTGTCTGTTACCATAAGGGAATAATATATTGGAGTTGTACTTGTGATGGTATAGCTAACACTGTGTCAACACTTCCATTATAGTCCCTTTCCAAGGGGTTAGAGCTTCACCACGCCGAATCTTCTGACGGGGAATTTGACATTCTTAACCACTGTGAGTGAGGAACTTCCTTAAAAAGCTCTCCTGTTTTATTTTGAACTCTTCTTTCACTAAGAAAAATCCAACTTTTTGAAGTCCTTTAAATGGAGAATTGTGTCACTGTTACAAAACCAGTTCACTGAGCGCATTTTTTCTGAAATTTGATTGTGTTATATAGTGTTGCCTTTCTGCTAAGGTGATTTCTGTTGTAATGGTTAGATTTTACTTCAAATGAATTCAGATGTTAATAATACCTGTTGTGCCATAACTTAATTGAAGACTGGACAGGGAGTTCAAGGAAGGGCTGCGAAAGTGCCTGGGCAGAAATGGGGCTCAAACGGCAGCAGCTGAAGGCTGCCTGCAGTTCAGGGCTACAGTCTTACCAGGATCACAGGGATGTGGCCAGATAGTTCACCCAACTGGGGATGGATGCAGGTTCTTTAGGAAGGACTGGGATGATGAGGAGGTAGAGTTGTTCTTTCTGTGCGAGAGCAGTGCAGATGTGCAGAGCTCTGCCTGGGGGTGGATGAGGAGCCAGCTGAGAGTGTTTGGGGTCGGGATTAGAGGGAGAACCAATGCGGGGGGGTGTCTACTGCAGACTGCCTGATCAGGAAGAAGGTGCAAGTGGAACTTTCTTCAGGCAATTGGTGACAACCTCACCTTCACAGGTCTTTATGGTCCTGGTCTTTATGGGGGGGTTTAAAGGAAAACATAAAAAGGAAATGTACAGAGGTGGAAGCAGGGGGGAGATGATCCAGGGGGAATATAAAGACACCCTCGGAGCATGAAAGTTAGGAAAATCAAAGCTGTGCTGTTCAGTCTGATGGGGAACATGGAGGGCAACAAGAAGGGCATCTATGAGCAGCAAGAGAAGACTAGTGAGCACACAGGATGGCCGCTGAATGGGGCACAGGACCTGCTGATGGAGGACATGGAAAAGGACAAGGTACCTAAGGCCTATTTTGCCTCAGTCTTTGCTGGTAAGAATTGCCTTTGTCATTCCCAGACCCCTGAGACCCATGGGAAGGTTTGGAACAAGGAAGACTTAGCCTTGGTGGAGGAGGATCAGGTTAGGGAACTGTTAAACAAACTGAACACACAGGACACACACATTGGGCGCAGATGAATGGGATCTGATTCAGGAACCAAGGATATAACAGTTTTCTCCTCAGCGTAGTATTTGGAGAATGCATTAGGTAATACTGAGGTTATACACTGACCCAGAAGTAAGCCAAATATTGAATCAGTATTTGACTTGCAATAAATGAACAATTTGATGAAAACCAGTCTTAGCTGCAGAGCGCTGCCCAGAATGGTCGTGTTCTTGAACTGGATAAGACAGAAGTCTGGTACTATGTGAACACGCAGTTATCAGTGATGTAATTAATAATCCATATGCAAGAGGGTAAGGGCCTCATTTAATGTTGCACACAGAAGCATGGACCTGGCTTTCCCAAGATTTGTGAGCTTTATCCGTGAAAGTTAATGTGACTTTTGTGTGTGATTATAAGAAGGGAGTATTCTTTTTTCTGTTGTTCTCACCAATAACTTATTAATGACCTCTGAACTATCATATTACGTTTGCATTGGAGTAGACATTTTCCTCTCTCAACTCTTTTTCTCTGGAAATGTAAATCAAAGGATGATATTCATACATCATCTGCTTATATTATTAGTCCAGTACTACAGAAATGATGGTTTAGATCCTTTTACTACATACGCTTTGTTCACATTTATTAATTGATTTACCTTAATACTGTTCTGGATATTGGATCTTTTTGACCTTTTGCCATTCAGAATATAATGTCATTTTTATTGTGATTTTTGTAAGATCTGTGTGTATATATATAAGACATAATTTTAAACATTGCAGATTAAGGCTTTGCAGTTGCTAGCTACCAGTAAACATATGAAGAAAAACCCTGTATGTCCCTGTATGAAGGAAAAAAAAAAAAAAGGGATAACCCTTGATGAAGAAAAAAAAAAAAAAAAAAAGGGATAGATAGAAAATTCCTATGAGTACTGTAAAACTGATTTGATTTCTGACTCCCATAGCTGAAAATTAAAAAATCTGTCCTTGATAACATACCAGTCTAAATACCTCATATGATTTTTTTGCCATGGAGGCTCATGGTACACAGGAGAAATAAAGATAGCTGCACACAAAATTACAATTCAGGGCAAACTCCCAGAATGAACTAATTGAAGAAATCTCAATTTGTTCAGCTTATCTTATCCAAGGTCTGTCTGTAATGAATAACTGGAATTTTTGGTGACAAACATCAGTGACCTAATATGTATAAACTTCAAAGGAAGCAGAATTTCATACGTGTGGTTTTGAAAATGCAGGATTTGGGAGGTTTAGAAGAAGCAGAAAACCTGTCTAAAGAGCCAGGAGAGCAGGAGGTGCTACCTTTGAGCTGGGGCTCATTCAGTTCTTGCTGAAATCCTCATGAGGGTAGACCACACCACGAGCTATCAGGCCAGGGGGCTCTCAGGTTGCTGCTTGGGAATGCTCTGCACAGCGCTAAGGAGTGTTGTGTAGAGATGACAGTATTTTTGCAAGCTTTTCGTGCTTTAACAGCCCTCATCTAATGGGATTCATCTCCACCACCTTCCACCCCCATTTCTTGTGGGGAGTATGTAGTATGTATTTTGTATTATGTATATTTTGACTTTTCATTAATATACTTTCCATTTTTATTAATTTTGGAAGTTAACAAGCACACTCTTCTTGACAGTATGAAAAAAAAGTTTTAGAATAATAGAATACATAGAAATTCTGGAGTAGCTAGCTTGTTGAACTGTCTATACCTAAATAGTAAGGTATCAAGGAATTTCCATATTCCTGAAACAAATTAGAAACTGTACCTTTAAAAAAAAGAAATGTTTGACAATGACTGGAGAAGCTCTTGTATGTGAGAATTTTTATAATAAGCAGGAATAAAGGAAGCTTCAAGTGTGAGACAAGCCAAAAAGCAACTTTCTAGATAGCCAGAATAAATTGTTGTATTTGTGCTTATATCTTGGGTAGAAGCAATTACGTAACATTCTGGCATGCTCAAAGGTATTTTCTCTTTCACAATATTAAAAATAGAATATAGTGTCAGAAAATTGCAAGCTTCCCTATGCCTCTGGAAGAATCAAGGGAGTAATTAAATTGAATTTTGGTATGTCAATAATATCTTTCTCTTATTAATGGCACAATAATTTTGTAAATCAAATCCTAGAAGTGTTTCCAGTGTCGTAAAGGTGAAAATGATTAAGGATTAATTAAATATATTCTCATGGAACTAAAATTGTTCTGTTGGGTATCGTTAGACTCCTTTCTCCAGAACTTTCAATTATTACAGTTTAATAGCATGCTACATACAGTTCCTGTCTGCAACTTGTGTGACCAAAAGCTACTCACCGCAGTAAGCATATTGGGCTGGTGTTGTCACTGTTCTTTCTCATAGATTTCTCTGAAAAAAAAAGTACTAATTTAATTCCCTCATTCTGCAAAGTATAACATTCTAACAATGCCATGTATTGAAATCAATTTTAGATAACTAGGAGGGATCCTGAACAAGATTAATCATTATGCATGACACAGCTGGAGCAGTTGTTTTAGTTCTGCAATGATGTCAGTCACTCCTCTCCAGAAAAAATCTTCATGAATATGTCTTCTTTAATGGATATCAGCTGCAGGGATCACAATTGTAACTACAGCATCCTTATATTTAAAGAAAAGAATGAAGAAGAGAAAGCTATTCCAAGCAGTGTCTTCTATAACACAGAGCACGAGAAGAGCTTGAAGTATATATGGGGAGTTTGATGTTAGGCATCTATTTTATGTGTAAGATACGTGAGTACAATGGCACGATGATGGGTGGCACTTCAGAAAGATGAAATTATTCAGTCTTTCTGAAGTCTGTACAACTGGACTCGGGTTACTATGGCAACCTGGTCTTCCCCAGCATGTATTCTTGTTTCATAGATAGGTAGCTTAGATTCAAGGTAACAACATATATGTAGGAAAATAGTATGCTCATTACAAGATAAGATTTTATTGGTTGGTATGATCTTTGGGGCCTTCTTTTGTGTTTTCGCATTTTCTGGATGCTGCAGAAAATTCAGTTAAAGAAACCCTTGCTATGAAAAACAGAGTATACATTAAAGGTTCAGAAATGACCTGAATCTTATTTGGGTAAACCAAGGTATTCTGGGGTACAAATTTAAGATTTTGTGCAGTTTCTGAGCAGCTGAGTATGGAAGCATGTGATGGAGTATTGCCAAGGCAGAGAAAATAGTGAATTACGCAGATGATATAGCTGCTTTCATGATTTTGTTCTGTTCTCATGCTACTTTGACTGTGTTTTGGCCACCTCTAACTGCTGGGTATGTGGAGCTAGCAGGCCAGTTGGAACAAAATTTCTCTACTCTTCCTAGCATGTATATCTATAAGCTTGCTTATTCTTTCTTAATATCACATGTTATATTTAAGAGGCCTCAATCTTTCATTTCAAGTGATGCTTATGAATTTTGTACTGATTTTGTGTTGGGAAGTCTTCATAACTGTTTTCTGCCTGGGCCTTTGAGGAAATTATGAAACATGATAACAGAGTCGGTAACAGCAGGATGTAAAAGAACTGATGGAATAAGTGCTCTTATGGTTGAAGGAATTTTATAAGGCTCTCGTATCTGGTTGGCATAATGAAGCCGACTGTAGAACGAGGTTCCAGCCATATGTAGAAGTGCATCATTTTGCTGTAAACTTCCACAAACCAAAAAGCACTTAAAATGTATGATATACAGTATCAATGTCAAAATGCATTAATATTTACAGATACCGTTTGCAAATCATTGTAGGCTCTGACCTGCCTTACCATATAAGGCAGTTCTATCTATAGCCTGTGTTTGTTGTTTTAAGATTCTCTCCCTTTTAAGCAATATAAATTTTGAGAAAACTAGTCGAATCGCTGTGGTGATATTTGGGTTATTTAAAATATTTCATAGAGAGACCAGAGTACGCTCAGTTTGGGAACTTAATGCTAACTGAGAATTAGCAGCTATGGGTTATTGTGGTCTCCAGCATAAAATCGCTAATGTAAAGATCCAGTATAAGGAACTGAAAGGACTCAACCCCTCTGAGAATCGTTTTTTTGGTCACTTACATGATTTTGTGGTGTCCTGTGGGCCAGCAGTGTGCATATGCAATCTGAGATAAGGTCAGGACAGGTCCTTGCTATCAGCAACCTGAAATTCGATCACAGCTTCATCTCAAATCACCAGTTTGAGGATCCATTTCAGACTATTGAAGTTCATAGTCACCACATCTACTCATGATGTCCTCCCTTGCGCAAAGACGTATCAGAATTTTGAAGTTGCTTGAAAAACGTTATCTGCTTTTTTATCCCATCTTCTGAATCTCTGAATCACTTTAACCTGGGTCCAGGTGGGTTAAATTTCTTTCAGACCAGTAGCAGTTACAGGTTGACTTTCTTATCTAGCCAAAATTCCTTGGAAAATTGATTTTAACCACTGATTCTGAAGGAGCAGATGGTCATATCTTAATCTCATGTTAGTTTGCTTCAAACGCTCTTGTTTTTTTGCTGCTTACTGAAAGAAGCCTTTTCTTGAAACTTCATGACCTGTAGTTGTAGCTGCTGTTACCTGTTTGAACAGGTTTATGGCCAGCTTGCGTGCCTGTTTTTGACTTGGGGCCAGTGTCCTCTGGAGGGGAATCAGCAGCAGCGCAGAGCTGGGTCCCGTCAGGAGCAGCTCTGCAGTCCTTCGCTGCTCTCATGCTGCAGAGGAAGCCACCTTGTAATAAGAGCTCCCTGCTGCTCCCCTCAGGAGCTGACACCCACGGGGGCAGAGGACAATTTTGGAATTCCTGAGCAACCAGCAATTCAATCAAGGTGTTGGATATCTGAAAGTATTGGTCAAGTATGAAAAACCCTCCAGTTTCACCCAGGCTTCAAAGGTTAAAAAAGAGGATGTTCAGGGGAGCACTTTGATATTCGAAAATCTTATCCCACCTGATCGCTCTCGTAGACCAAGTTCTGTCTGAAGCTTGAGCTCCTGTTTTATTCAGTCTTTTCATTTTCCTTTTTCTGTCTCTTGAAAGGAAGAGGAAACATTTTAATAGGCTTCCTTCTGTAATCCCTGAGGGGAAGTCTTTATGGCAGGAAAATATTCAAAATGATAGTATCTCTGTAATTGAATGCACTACAAGGAATAAATGAAAAATGTTTCTAAATTTGCTAGACCAGTAGTGGCATGTCATATCAAGTTCAGATGCCTTCAGTGCTGAGAGGATTTAATTTCTGCACAACTGAGGCCAGAAATGTTTTAAAAATCACAAACAATTTTGGGAAGATTTTGCTGTGCAAACATAATCCCATTTCCCTCTGCAATTCTACCCCAAACCCTTTATCTTTCTAGCCCCTGCTTGCTACCTGTGTGCATTATTACTGATATTTAATTTGAATGACTTAATGCAGCTTTACTGAGATGACAGCCAGCTTCAAAGAAAACATTCCCTCTGTAACCCTAACAAATGCATGGGGCTGAGAGAGAATATTTTCACTGAAGGTTAACTTTTTCCTGTGAATGATACAGTATGTCAGACAACAGGGTAAAGCTTGTAGGTACTACTTTGTAAGACTATAACACAGGTGATTTGTATTGTGCTTTCAGACATCTAGAGAAGATATTTCTATTAGTTTGAGTTTTTTAGTATCAGTGCACTGCATATGTTTTTGTCTGGTTATGTGTTGACTGAAAGATAACTACGTAACCCTAGGAATTCCAGTTTGCCTACGTAACCCTAGGAATTCCTCCAGTTTGCCATCCATTTTTTTTTTTTTTTTTTTTTTAAGGATAGTAAGACTTACATAGGGTTTCAATTAACTGAAGTCCGAACTGTTTGGAAGCATCAGTATGTCAGCACATTTTGTTTCCCCACTATAAGTATTCTGGAATAAATTTTATATATATATATTTGTGTTTAAAAAATGTCATTAGGGTACAGATTGTAATTGTGGTTTCAGGTGGGCACACAAGTTTGATTAATTTAATATATCAATGATATTTTAAAATATTCCTTCATGTCACTGATTAAGTAATTCTTAAAGTTTCCCTTTTTATCACTCTATTAAAATACTATCGTGTATTTTCAAAAGAGAGAATAGGAAATTTAAATATGAATCAATAACAATACTCTAGAAATCTGTTCTCAGTGTTGTTTTGTATTTGCCAATAATCTTTTTTTTTTTTTTTTTTTAACCATAAGGCATGTTCTAAAGTTTTCAATTAAGTTTTTTTCCTTTTGAGTGTCTGAACATTTTTTTTTTTTTTTTTCTTCTCTCCCTGCCTGTGTATGGATGGGATATGGTGGAAAAATATGAACCTAAAGATGAGGTTTGGTACGAGTCTGCACACTGCAGAAATTCTGCTGTCTAGGAAGCTGTGTGAAAATGCAGGCATTTCATTAGATGGGTGTGTTTAACTGGGAAAATATGTCTGCATTCATCTTTTTGGGAAGTAGAAATGTAACAGCAGTAGAGGAGAAATACACTGCTCAGGTTCCAGAAGGCCTTTGGGGTTTCACACTCATTTACTTTTACATAAGTTTAGAATTCTTTGTTGTTGTGTGGAAGCACACGGTTTAGTTCTTCAAGTTGGTGGTTGGTAGCAAGCCTGTGATTACGATCTTAGCTGTGTGCTGCCAGTGCACAAAGGGAAACCATGGCAATCCACTCCAGTGAGTTTTCAGAAGTCACTGAATATTGCTCATGCATTTTTATATAAAACCCTATGTCTCACTATCCTAAAAAAAAATTACTGAAGTCATAAAAAAATAAACATTTTAACTTTGAAAGAAAGCATCGTAAAATCATGAGCCATCATATACCACTCTGCTGCAGACAGCAATAAAAATGTTTTAAAAAAACATGAAGAACATGTATTCCTGTCCAGGCTACCCCTATTTTGCTTAGTCTCAGCTATTTAATGTATAAATTATTTAACTTACCCTTGTCCTTAAAATATAACATTGCCATCATTTATGTTCAGTTTTAAATCAGTTTTTAAAAGGAGACGATTCACAGAGATATTTGCTTCCGTTGCCATCTGTGCTGTAAAATTTTTATTTATTAGTACTTTTATTCCATTTAGATACAGTGTGTGATCTGGTTCCTTGGCTTAATAAACATTTGGGTAGTAATTCTCTGCAGTTATGACTGAATTTGAGGCTGTTTTCAAGCGCTCCAAGACCTTTTTATTATTATTATTGTTTTTTTTTCCTGTTGGAGGGACATAAAAGGGCCTTAGGTCAAAATCTAGAGAGCTGGAGTAATTACCTAAAGAAGATTGAATGCAATGGTGCTGTCCGAATGTGAAATCTGCCCGCACTCCTTGCCACCCCCCCCGCTATAAAAAGGCAAATGAGAGACCCCAAAAGGAAATCAGGAGTTTCCTTCTGGCTCTCCCTGTATTTACCTGGGACACGTGAGGGACACAGGAATGACGATATATTCCCCCCGCTTCACTCCTCAGTATGGCTTTTCTGACAGCATAGGTAGGAGCAGTTTGGGGCTCTTTCATCCAGACTGTTGTGTTAACTTTTTAAGGAAATCAGCATTATCTAACAATAAACAGCTCTGCACACTCCAAGCAGCAGTATTTCAGAGCTCTTTGTGAAAAACACTGAGTTGGGATCGGAGTTCTTGTGTGTTAGATGTAATAGAAAAATGTGATCTTAACAAAATAATTGTTGATCTTTAATCTCTTTATGTGCACTTTTTTTTCTGAAAGGTTTACAGTATCTGAAAATAATATGTTTTTGTAGCATGTTTTCCATTAATATTGACATTTGAGACGGGTTAATGAAATTATTCATATGAACACATGTATCAATTCTGCAGACAGTAAAAAAAAGCATGCGGGCATGTCGTGGCTGTCATGATTTAAGTATCACCTCTGAAAGCTATTCCCTTTCAGTGCTCTATGTTTATGCTGTGAATAGTCAATTGTAAAGATTAGACTGGAAGCAATTTCTTTGA
>VZSV01000218.1:29887-79537 GCA_013398735.1 Nothocercus julius | reverse complement strand
ACCTTTTTAAATCTTTCCCAGTCTGTTTTTCACCTTGGACATATTTTGGGCCTCTTCTTTTGGGGCCAAAGTCTGCAGACAGCCAGCTGGATTGGGCCAAACCTGTGCCTAAATGTGGGTCTACCGCCTAGCTGTGTAAGCCGTACTATGGCATGGGGCCCTTATTTATTTGCTATATTCTTCTGTGGTTCCTGGCATCTCATCTACTGAGAAGCCATCAAAATGAGCTCCTCAGGCAAAACATCTATTAATTTTTTTTTTTAGGGGAAAAAAAAATTCCTCTGTTAATTTGCTGCAATTCGTGTTTGCTTTGTGACTCTGCAGCCAAGTCTGTCAGTGCAACTGCGCTAATCATTAGGAAGTTAGTGCCTCTATGTGCTCAGGCATCCTACAAATACAACTCTCTAACTAAAACAGTATTCTAAGGGGGGGTTGGCTTTGTTTTTCCTGCGTGGTTAGAGCCTTATAGCATGTGATTTTGTGCTTTTTTTCTCTCCTTAAAAATCCTTGAGTATTTTGTTTGACGGAAATAACTGCTCTTGCAGTGTACTTTTTTTCTTTTATATAGCGTAGTTTAATGATAGAAAATGGATGTCTCGCAGATAAAATTACATACCGTGTACTACTATGTCCTGTCTCAAAGATTTAAGCTCTGTAATCTTTTAAAAATTGATCATTAGTCACTTATCTTTCATAATGTTACCATTGGCTAAAAATTTGGAAAACAGTTAAATAGAAAGAAAAAGGAATAGGAGGCAGTAGGTAGCATTTTGTGGGAAGACCATTAGAAATGAGTAGGGAGTGGGCAGGGAAAGTATATCTCATAAAAGGTTTCAAGACCCCAGAAATCCAAGATGGAAAAAGAATTATTCAGGCTTTTAGCAACACCAGGTCAGTTTTTCTCCCTGTTTACTGTACTACAAAAGTCTTTGCACCCTCAGGAAACTTTATCATCTCATGCAAAAGAAAAATGGAAAAAAAAAAGCTGTAACTCCATTTGCACTGTGGATAAGCGGTTTCCATTCCATTATTCCATTGTATTCCCACACAATTGAAATCCACAGCTCTGTTGCTCTTCTGAGAAGCTTAATTTCTAAAGTTAATACGAAACCATTTAAATTGCCATTTTTTTGAGTTAGGCATCTCAAGGAGGTGGTACTTTCTATTGATATTTTAGTATTAGTTTGATGAAAATAGACAAATTCTCTCATCAGACAACCATGTGAGTGCAGGGATGAGATTATATTTGTCACATGCAGCAAAGTTTGTTCAGAGAGCCAAAATTTTTCAAATGACTTGATGAGTCAAATTCATACCAACAGCTAGAATTAGCACCGCGTTGTGTAGTGAACAGTAATGTACAGTTTATGTAATTAATATCTTTTTCCTAATTGCTTCTAAATCCTGGAAAAATAATAAGAGTAAGTTGTGCTATTTGAGACCAGGAATACTTATTTTTTTTAGCATTGATTTTAGTTAGGAGTAAGAACGTGCTCTATTTTACATTATTGTGTTCTGATGATTTTCTCATTTTGATTTCAGCACCAAAATGAGAGCAGAGGTTTTCCCATGTTAGGTTCAAGCCCATAGTCTATCTAATCCACCCTTCATTATTGGCTTCTGATGAGAGTTTAAAATCTTAACAGCTGAACTACCTACAGGAAATACTAAAATTTAAAAGATATATTTACATTTATTCTAGTGCTAGCTTTTCTTTCTTAACCAATTAGTTATCTAAAGGAGGGATGTGTAGACTCATCTGGCTAATTTTGTGTTTGGTGGGGAGTTTCTGAGGGGAGGGCAGGGATGGAGGAAGAGGCATTGCTGCTCTGATGTCTTTATTGCAGATCATCTAGTTGCTTAATCCTTATTTACAGCTTCTCCTAATCCTGTTCTTAGGCTTCCAATATAACAAAGGTTGATTTACTTTAGCTACAGAAATTCTGGGTATTTTAATTAAATGCTGTTTCTGTTAAGCATTTTAGCCCACAATACTCTGTACTGAAATTTCACTTTGCTTTAGAATTTGGTCCGTGTGATTATCTGGGTAGAATTGCAGCCTTAGCACTCTCTGCTAAGACTGGAAAATTGCTTAGACTGAAATGATTTGCAAATTTCTGCACATCAAGGGGTCGCCTGCCAAGACGCTGCTTTTCACAAATGTGGTTCTCACGCAGTGGGAACGTACATGGTCAATTGCTCTCCAAGAGATGCTTTACTCTCAAATTTGCTTTCCCTACCTCGAGACATTTTCATGTTAGTTCCAGGTGCCTGTCATGGGCAGCTACATCTGACCGTCTACATAATCATTTTAGGTAATTCTGCATCCTCATGAAACTTGTTAAAAGATGTTTTAGAGAGGCTTTCCAGACTTTCTAGCAAGACAGTTTGCCAGGAGCAGGTTAAAGGGAACACGTTTGTGTGTATTTCCAAAGAATGGTTTGAAAGACCAAAACAGCAGGATCCTGGGAGGACAACAAGGAGATGGCTCTGTTTTTGGAGTCCCTATCTAGAGACAAGCGATTTTTGGGGAGATCAGAGGATGAAGTTCCTCTCAGGGAGCCTTCTATAAATGGAGGGAAGAATACAAAGTGCAGGCATGGGCTCTGATGTGAGGTTGCTGAAAGTAGCCTTTAACCTTTGTAATTTAAGTCTTCTGACCTGTGGAGCAGAGCTTCCCTTCGCTGCATTCACATGAGAGGAGGAAAAACAGATTTTCCTTTCTGTTGTCCTTCCCCTCTTGCGCTCGGTTTAAAAAAAGGAATAACTAGGTAACCATCCAAGCGAAACCTTCACACTCTGCTGTTTTTCTTAGCAATATCTTTTGGAGCAAAGTGTTAAAACTCAAGATAACAAGTCTGAGAACAGTTGAAGAAAAATGAGCACACCTCAGCTTTCCAGGGGAGGAAGAGTTTTTCTGATTATTTGGTTGTTTTTCATAAGAGACATCAACCAAGCTGGGAAGGGCATTGCCACAAAAAGGAGATAATCTGCCCATCTTAAAATATGCCATAGAAGGCAAAATGGTATAGAGGCCACACACCTGCTTCTGGTCATACAGATACTGAAATACAGAGATCTTTTCTTGTATGCCTTGTAGCACACTACAGTGCAGCACTTGCTGCCATTATGTCTTCTGATTTAATTACTGCTTTGTGCCTTTCTGCTTTGAGGAAACAGATGAATTTACCTGTCTAAACGTGCCATCGTCAGTGTGAATCTCAATCTAGTATTTTTTTAGACCTTCAATATCCATCCTTCATAAACAGGTGAAATTCACACTAATTCATAATAAGTAGATGAAGGAGAAGAAGAAATAATGGGTGAATTAGAGGGCTTGATATAGCAAACTAGAGAACAGAAAGTACGTAAGTGCTAAGCCTTGCACGTGTCTGTTGTTTGTTAATATTTATCAGATATTAGAATGACTGTGATTCACTTTATCTATGTTGTTTCTTCTAGTAGAGAGTCAAGAATCTGGAAGTTCCCAGGTGGATGTGTTTGTGGTAGTAATCATAGTGCATAGCTAGAAACTGAAAATAGAAGGGCCAACAGGGTGAGGAAACAGAGGAGAGAAACAGGGTGATTTAGATATAGGAATCACTTTCTCTGGGATTGTGATCTAAGAATGACTGCACCAGGGCAAAGCTGTGCCAGTGCAAGGCTGCAAACGAAAGCGCTGCCACACGGTAGCCTCGGAGTATGGGGGTGGAAAGCTGCAACTTGTAAGACAGGCTGAACCTGCAAATGCAAGGCACTCAGCAATACCCGAGTTAGAGCATGAAAGCACTGTGCCATAGACTTAAATTTTGTTTCAGTAAGTGTCCAAGAGCACTTCAGTTCTGACAGCTCAGAGCAGATTGTCACACCAGGGGTCAAGCTGGTGCTGTGGCACGAGTTTTCCCAAGCACATGCCACAGCAACCCTTAGACAGCTGTGTGGTCTCTTTCCCCCTTCTTTCCTCTGCACATCTAAGAAGCGAGGGCTCCAAGTTTCTCTCTAAGGAGTCCTTAGAAGATATGTCCCCCCAATATTTGATTTCAGATGTTAAAGAAATCAGGTACCCTGCAGAAAATGAACACATTTTTCCTTTATTTATGGCTCTGTTAAAAGCATTTATGTAAAGATCTGAGAAAAAAAAATCCAACATCTGCAGTATTCATAGGGAGTGTTTTTATGGAGATGAAAATGGAGTGGAAAGCTGGAATTCATAATCTACTTTCTCTGTAGTAGGAGAATAAGAGATAAGACAACTAGAGAAAAAATATATAGAGAATGTGAGAAGACTATTGCTATATTCTATAGCAACTGTTCAAAATGCTCAGAATCCCTCATCCCTCAATTAGAATATACCATTTAGAGAAAGTTTGTCAGTCACAATAAGGAGTTGCTGTAATTAAAAGCAAACGTAGCTATGAGGTAGCTCAGAACAGAAACAGTGAAGTTTGTTCTGAAACAGTTTTTTGAAGAAAAAAAAAGAACACTCCTTCAAACAAGATTATTTTTGGAAGCTTTTGGGACATTCTCTTTCGCTACATAAGACTTCTTTGTGTTTCCATTGAAGTTGTTAATTAGCTGTTGATTTGGGATGAAAAATTGCCATCTGAGATTCTTTTTGCAAATTGAAGTGAAGAAAGAGTTAACCTAAACTGTCAAGACCAAAGGCAAAAAACTTGGAGAAAATTCAGAGCTGGATCTATATCTGATTCATGGACATGTTCATTATAGACATTTCTATTCAACAACAACTCACTTTGAGCTGTAACAGTTCAGTGACAAGGATCTTACGTGGCACACTGTTAATTTTGTAGGTGAGCCAGTCCTGAATAATGTAACTGTAACTAAAGCTCTTAAGTAGTGGAGTCTGAAAGCTTGATGTGTCTCTTTTCCAATGAACTTTGGTTCCTCAGTTCTTTCACTTGATCTTGAAGTTGCACGTAATTTATTCCAATGTGCTTGTCGCTGGAACCAAGGCAGAGATGTGCAGCTCCTGATCTCAGTGATGTAA
This sequence comes from Nothocercus julius, assembly GCA_013398735.1. Classification (NCBI taxonomy): domain Eukaryota; kingdom Metazoa; phylum Chordata; class Aves; order Tinamiformes; family Tinamidae; genus Nothocercus; species Nothocercus julius. The sequence continues at coordinate 74,529 of VZSV01000218.1, read as the reverse complement.
ATGTTTCTTCTTGACCAGTTAGTGTTCAGATAACCTTAACTGGTCTTCAGGTTCTAGTTATCTGCCAAATTAGGGATGCTTCTTAGAAGACCTGTCTATTGCTGTTGGATTTTTCTCAAGTTTTTATTTCATTAAATAGACAGTCATTCTGCCAACCTGGTTTTTAAAGAGTCTTACCTTGTTATCTTCCTTCCTTTGTTTATTATTTTAATGAATGTTTCTGAGTACCCATGCTACTTGGCTCTTGAATGACCCTGGTAAATTGGCGGATATGAACAGCTATGAAAATGTAAACTTACTAAGAAATGGGGTCACAAAAATGTTTTGTTACTAATTATTTTTCTATACCTTATTATAAATGCAATTGTGCCTGTATTTGAGACTCATTCTTTGTTTAAAATGAATTTGTTTCTGTCCATTGGGCCTACATCTACCTTTTTCTAGTATATTGCCCGTCTGATTGTAAATATTTTGAAATTGAATTTTTTGGCAAGGTTCTCTCAGGTGATGAAAATTTACTTCTGATGAATCGTAATTCTCACAAGAGCACAATTAAGCCTCTGCTACTTAGCTTTCATTCATTTAGAGAGGATTTATAATTTGACATGTATCTGGATAGCCAGAAAGCCCAGTCAATAGAAAACTTCTAGTTCCACATACCTCAAAGATAAGTCCTGATGTCTTTTATTTCTTTTCTTCCTTTCCTGTAATACTGTAGTGCTGCTTAAGTTTTCTCCCTTGTGCCTTAGCTTAACAAAGATTTCACTGACATATCATTTGTTACTATTTGGCTTATTCTGTGTCTGAAGACACTTTGCATGTTATCATGACTATTTTACTTCTACCTCCTTTCTGATTTCTCCTACATAAACTGGGGCTCTTTGTCTCTTTGTAGTGATAGTTTACACAAATCTTCTAACAAAGTAGCATTTAATGCTAACTTAGTCATGACCGCTTCTGATGCTGCCTTTTGACGTTTCTTGGACATTGCGTTTCTGGTGTGACATTTGAATGCATTATTTTTCTGTATTTCCTATGCCTTTGACCCAGATTAACTCTGATTTGTCCTATAGTGTCACAGAGATCTTCCTTTCTTTCCCATATTTATATTCTATTTAGCTGTGAAAGTAGGACAAAACTTGCTTAAACTCCAGTGCTAACTTTATAGGGCTCCTTTTTTTTTTTTTTTTTTTTTTTTAAAGGTCAGAAACTTGTAGCTTCTATTTCTCCTTAATAATATCTGTCAAAGCAATGCCAAGAGAATTTTAGTTCTTGAGAGTTTTTAACCTTAGCATATGCTTCAAACATCTGCCCAGAAGTGGCCTTATTGGTCCTATGGAGAAAATTTCTGTAGAATGAATTAGACAATAAGGTTTATAAAGAAGGAAAAGCAGGGATGAACTAGGTGTAAAGAAAGAAAAAAGGAGCAGCTTATGTAGAAATCAAAAATAAGACAGATAATAGAAGGATAGTCGCTGATAAGGGACAGGTAGTTAAAATAACATTACTCAGTAAATGAAAATTCTAAAGCAAAGAACACAAGACTAAGACAAAAAAGGGGAGAGAACAGATTAGTCAGTTATTGTAATTAAAGATTAGCTTTATTATCATAAGGGGAATTAAAATAGTTAAAATCAAATCTTTCGATAGATTACTCTTCATTGATTGGGAAATGGCTATTGTCTATAGAGGTGCATTAATATTCTTTTGTTGAGGTTCATAAAATAAAAATAAATAGGGCTTTACATGGTTAAACTTAGAAAACAACTTTTTTTTTTGATTTATCGGGATATGAAATGCCCGTTTTATCGTAAATACTAAGTTATTAAAACGTTGCCACTATGCTTTAAAACGAAAATATGGATATGCAATTTGTGTGTGGGCATATGTATATTTTCATATTATGCAAAAATATTTCCAGCTTTCTGGACTTATTACCCCAGGAAAACGTGTGTGATTTTTTTTTTTTTTTTCCCCCATAAATGGCATAGTAACTATAAGAATAGAAAATGAGGATGTCCTCAGCTGCTTCTATAAAACTCATTACAGAAGATAAAGCCTGAGCAACCTTTTTTGTTTTTTATCCAGTGGTTTCCTTATGATACCTGTGCCTTGGAGCATTTCTTCTTTTTAAAATCAAATCAAAGCAAAGAGAGCTGCCATGTATTCCTTTGTCACGGCAAGGCTACTCTATTACTTATTCATTTTTAATTCCTCTGTTACATTTTAAGATACAGCACATTTAAAGCTTTATCAAATGGTTCCAAGCTGCTATCATTTAGCAGCAAAGAGTGAAGAAAAAAGCATTTGATGTCTTCTAATAATTTAAAAATAATCTGTAATGCTAACTCCCTTCAGTAGTTAAATAAATATAAATGAAACGTAATAGGCATTAAAAATCTCTCATAACATCTGGCAGTGCAGCTCAGCCAGGTAGGGCGTAGCCTGTAAATCCTGCTGTTCATGAAACATGTTGTGCTCTTAACAAGCTTCTGGATGACTGTGAACATGGCTTTATTCCTGGTGCAGGTCAGAAACTGCGCTTGGAACAAATGTCTAGTGCAAAATGAATGTACTAGAAAAAGATAATTCCCAGAAGAGCACAGTTTCAGGTGATTGACTTGCGAATAACTAGAAGGTGACTCTGAACATTTTGTAGAAGGTGAAGGAGAAAGTATCTCTTTTGCTCTGTTAGAATTCATACAGCATGAAAGTTTAACAAAGTACAAAGTACAGGAAAACCTAAAACTCAATCCAAGAAACTTAGGAGTTTGAGATGTACACGTTTGTTAGCTTTGTTTTCTTTTCCTGTGTCTTATCTGTGTCCTTCTGAAATTCTTTGCAAACACTTTGGGTAGAAAGTACGATATAAACAGAAAGAATATGAAACTAGTATCAGTGAGTGGTGAAAAATGATAGCTTTGGGTATGCTTTTTTTTTTTTTTTAATGTCCTTGTATGTGATGGTGCTTAGGTGAGCAAATAATAGGTGTCTAGAGGTGCAATCAAAAAGCCTTTTACAGGTCAGTCAGTGGAGCTAAGTGATGGCCCTTAAATATCCATTGAGGTTGCATTATGAAAGAACTTCCCAATAATATTAATGGTATGAGGACTTAGGTTATCTTTCAGAATGTTCTCTCTGTCGTTATTAAAGCTGCTTAGTCCTTATAAAGTCCTTATAAAGTAAAATTTGGTGATCTCATTCAGCACAAATAAGCCTGAATGCAGTTCTCCTTTGAGAGCAGATCTCTTTGCAATGCTCAAATACTTCATTCCTGTTTTCTTATGGTGAAAATTTCCTTATGGTGCAGAGTTTGCCTTCTCAGCTGGAAGATTCACACAATAGTTAGCACCATATATATAACACATTTTTGAATGCCATATTTTAGAATGTCAAGGAATCTTACTCTATTTTGCAAACACACAAAAAAATCCCATATATTTGTAATATTTTATGTTATATTGGAAGACTTCTTTTTTAGAAATAATGATAGGCTATGCACCCTAATATTTCTGAAAGATTATGGTTCTAATTGTCTGTGGGATGTGTAAGCACCTACTCGGGTCTATAAAACACTATTTAAAGAGTATAATTAACATCCAGAAAATAAAAAGTGTTATTGGTGATAACAGTACTTTTATTATTTCTATAAAGACCTTAGAAGGCATTGGGAGTATTATAACTTTNTTTGTTACTCTGATAAATATACTTCTATTTGTTGCTTAGGACAGGGTCTATATAATTGAAATAGACAAAACATTTCTTTTCTGAGAAATAGCATGAAAGGAACATGAACAAAGATATTAAAAACTATAGTCCTGTGGCTGCTATAATTAAGAACGCAGACTCCTGGATATTCAAAGGCATAACATGTTCTGGGAATCAAAATTTTCCTTGTAGAGCAGATTCTGCCAGCTGGTGCATGAAAGCCAACATCCCTGTCACAGCTATCACTTTGGCTTAAGAATCCACCTGTGCAGAGGTGCAATGACAGAATTGCAGCTGGGCAAGAAAATCTACTGGTCTCTATATATGCTTTAAGTCAGAACTAGTTTTGACTATGAGTCCTAAATATTTGGATTACCTTTGATGGTATTTAGGAGTGCACTGGGGATTTTGTGAAGCACGCTGTGCTGGATATAGTACTTTTGGAAAAACGTTCATCTCTCTAAACCCAAGAGTCAAATGGAGTTGCTCTCCTTACGTAAGTGTGTTCTGGATTTCTGCATCAATCCAAAAAGTATCAGTGGCAAGTGAACATGCTATGAGTGTATATACATGTAAATATATATACTGTAGAAGTGGCAGTTTCCTATGTATGCCATAAGTTATGATGTTTGAATTGCTTGGTCCGTGAGTATTTTCCTTACACCCTGTGGTGCCATGTAAGCGGAAAAGGACAAAATCTAAATAAAGCACAAGGGCAAGCAATCTACCCTTACAAGAGAGAGAGTTGTTAAGGAGATCATAGTGTTGAGGTCTAAATATTTCACAATTAGGCGTTCATTTGGAAACAGCAGCTGCTCTATATCCTCTACATACTATTTTGATTGTGTTGTTTGCTGATCACAAAACACAAAATATATTTATATTGACTACAGTCTTCCAGGAGTATAATAATGAATATTCACATAAGGAACAGCTTCAAGGTTCCAGCACTAGCAGCAGCTGTGCTTCTTACAATGTCTGCAGTCACTTGGGTTGACTAGATGTAAATAATTTACATGTTCTGTATATAGCAACCCTTTCAGATCTCCATATATTTATGCTAATAAGTAAGTTAGATTTTGCTGGCAACAACTCTGTTGATCAAATTGAAACAAAAAGTAGGTTGTAGCTGTTCAGGGACCAGTCTTCTGGTTGCCCTAACAACTGCCTTGTGCAGTACAGAAGCCATCATAGTTGAGTGTTGAATCTCAAGATCCCTGAGGAATATTTTAAAGCTAATTATCACTATCAAGGAAGTCCCTGAGGTCAGAAGGCACTGAAGTTTTGTGCAGAGTTTTTGTAGATACCTATTACTTCAGAATTTATTAATATCCAAACACGTGAAGGAGTAGACAGTAGGCTCTTACTTTTGATATGCAATAGCAGAACTGTTTCCTTGTATTCTTTCATTGATGATATAAAGCTATATAGCAAGCGCAGAAAAATAAATTCTTTTTTCTTCAATATCAGCTGTGGAAGCTTTACGTTTTGTGACAAATACTGAAGTTTTTAGTTAGAATGTATAGATCTAAATGCAAACCTGTGAAAGAACTGTCTGATTACACAAAAAACATGTGGACGCCCTGTCCCTACAAGCTGTGAACTCATCAAGCACTTACCTAGGAATGCATTGCTTGTGTAGATGAAAAGCGTCATGTGTAATTAAAAGAAATATGTTCACATAGCTGTCTTTTAAGGCACATGGGGGATGTAGCCACATATGCAGGCAGGGACAGTCTTTAGCATAATTTCCAGCACTGTCTTTGAATTTTGGTCAAAAGAGTTCATTGTTGCATATGGCTTGCCTTGGTGTCATTTTGTTTTTCTGTTTCGCTAAATAGTATGTTCTCTATTTAGGTCTGTTGCGAGTTCTTTTGTACTTTGCTTTCACCTGAAACTGCTAAATAGGATTTCACTGTGCTTGAACTTGATACTCTATGAAGACAAATATGATCAGGAAGTTCTCCATGTAGAAAATTGTGTTGCAAATCAATATCCAAAATGCTTTATTTATTGAGTTTAGAAATATACAGAAGCAATGCATAGAATTGCCAGTGTGATAATATACTTGCAGCTTCCTAGCAGGAAGTCATCTGTAGTTTTTTTGCTTAATTTTAAGTTTTCTTGTTTCATCAGCCCACGAATATACATTTCAGTGTTCTATTTGATTAGTCACTGTAATTAGCTCTTCCTGTGCATACAGTCTTTTTGCAAACTGTAAGTGGAAAAAGATACTTCTCACCACTGTTGCCCAGAATAGTGGTGAGGACATTCAGACGTCAGTATCTCATGCTCTAACACCTAGGCAAGCAGGAAGCAATTGCTTTTGACAGAGAGATGTCCTTATCTGAATAATTGTTGCTCAGGATTAGATATATTCATCATGCAAATACACATGCCCACTTCATTGGAATTTAAAAATGTGGAAGCTAACTATCCAGATGGTAAGCCTTTGCCTCATTTCAGTCTGCCTTTCTCCAGACTGACCTATTTCTTCATTACAGGCTGAATCAGATTCACAGGACCCCTCTGACTCCCCAGAAACACAAGAAGCTGCAGAGAATTGCTATTCTCCTGATGGACCAGGAAGCAATGGACTAGTTAGGTCCATTTCGCTAGTTTATGGCCAATGGTGGACTACCAATCTTTTAATAAATGACTTTCCCTGGAGTGCATGAGAAAGCCTATGTCCCAAGGGAATGTGTTCAGGAAAAGGAGTTTCAGTGACTAGAGAATTTATTAGCTTGTGCGTATGTGTGGGTTTTTTGTTTTTTGTTTTTTTTTTTTTCCTCCAGTTAAACAAATGAACAAAGAAAAAGCTTGTATTTTGCACTGGAGAAAGAGAAAGCAGCAAAGAGTGCAAAAAAACGCGTAGTGTTTAGCAGCATTTTGGAAATGCTTATGCAGAGCCATGAAGATAGATACATGTGAGACAAATGACTCTACAGAGCATAGTCAAAATATTCAGCTGGGAATTAAATTTGAGACATTTACTATCTATCTGGTTTACTATTTATCATTTACTCTCTACTTTCTGTTTGGAAATCTTCATGAATCACTTGGAAAAGTCCTCTTAGGACACTATGTATACAGGTGAATCATTCCAAATGGACCAATAAACCACTTCAGCCCTTCCTTTATTTATGAACAGAGAAAGGGAAAGAGAATAAATGTATGTATGAGCCTAAACAAGCTTATTGTTACCTAGAGATTTTCAAAAGAACCTAAGTCCTATTGGTTTTAATAAGAAGTATTTAAATATTTGAGAAAATCCTATTTATAAATCTTTCTTTATCTTTAGGCTTCTATTTGACTATAAAAATGGCTCATATAATCATTTTTTTCAAGTTCTGTGTGACTTGGATGCTTGCATCCCGTTGTCTTTTGCGTTAGTATTTAAATCAGAGACTGAGGTGATAAATGGGCTTTGTGAGTCTGATCAGAGGTGTTATTGCAATTTGTATAAATACACCCAGCTAGAGTTAAAGAATTGGTGAGAGAACCATTGCACACTGTAGGTGTCAATGCTCTTGAGTCAGGTACGGGACATTTATTTATGTATGGTCCCATATAAGTTGTATAGTCCAGTCTGAAATTTATGTTGCCAGATTTATACTGATATTACTGGAGAGATTCATTCAAGTTTTTCTGTCTTGTTGCAGTTGCAATTTTAAATGACAGTATAGGCATTCAGAACTTTAAAAAGTCTTTAATCCTTAAAGTAAATGAATAATTGCATAGTAATTACTAGACATTAGCCATAATTTTTATTATTGCAGATCATCTAACATACAAACTTTCAAACATAATCCACAGACTTCTCCAAGTTAAAGCTTGAAACTAGAAAAGTGCTACTGCTTTACTGCTTTTTTTCCCCTTCAGTAAAGTTGTACTGTCTGGGCTTATCTCAGGGTTCATCTATCTCTGTGTCTCTATCTGTGTTTTTGCAATAATATATTTTCTCCAATGCAAAACACTTCTGCATTTTCTGATCTAGGGAGGCTTTTTTCCCACTTTCTCTCTCTCTCTCTCTCTCTCTCTCTTTTTTTTAAACACATTAATATTTCAGTTTATTATAAGTGGTTTGAGAAATCAAAATAATAATCTTATCAACCTTTGAAACAGAGACCTTTAAACCGTAGTTGCTGAGGTAAGGAACTATAAGTAAGTTGAAATCATGCATTTAAATTCTTATCTTTTCCAATAGTATTTCAGTAAACTATATTCTTATAAATAATTCAGCTTTATGTCTGTCATATACAATGCTGTGTTTCATACTATCAACCTCTTGAAACCAAGCATCTCTACTGAAATAAATCTCTGTGGGAGAGTAGATAATTCATAGATAAGAAAGACCCAATGAAGGCTCCAGTTGCAGAGATTGTGAATTAATATATGGTTAAGGTTGTTCTTAAACTTCAAAAAATCCCCAGCAAGTCCATGCAGCAAGATTGTTTCCTTATCTTTGATTATCTCCTGTGAATTAGTATGTCAGTTCCACAGAAAATTTTGGGTAGAAAATTTCCTGCAAAATGTTTAGAACAAGAGAAAGGACTAACTTAGTGTCAGTAATTTCATGGTGAGTTATGTGTCTTGAATATCAGAATTCAGCACCACTCCGTTGACATGGTTCATTACTTATCATAAACCCCCAGATCATCTTTGTGCAGAAGCCCAAAAGGCTCTAACAATGCACATGCTCTGCAATTATGAAGTAAGCAAAATACAATTTAACAATTTTGAAATTATATTGAAAATAGATAGTCCTTTCAAAGTCCTAGATTAAAAGGAGACAACCATATGTAAATCAGATACAGCACTGCTAAATTATCTTGTTCAATGCCTGTGCTTTCCAAATAATAGACATGGGGGCTGTATAAAACGATTCCTTTGACGGATCTGACAAGCATGATTTATGGCATGTCCAAAACATTCTTTGCTTGAATATTCAGTAGAAGGAGCTTCATTTTCCCCGATTCTAATATTGTGGAATTATATCTGAATTGTGTCTTAACTTGGAAAGTCACAGGAGGGAGGATATAAATTACACTCTTGCAAAAATATACAAGAGATTTAAATTGGAAAATTGCTATTTTAGAATGCAAGACAGCAAGCTACAATTAATCACTGTTCTTTCTCTCATCAGACTTCACAGTGAAGATTCAAGAAACATAATACAGTATTCTAAAAGACTCATTTAAAAAAAATCTTTCTCAAATACTATAAACATCTGGAAAGAAGGACAACCTTGTTTAGCATAAATCTTTCAATAAGGTAGTATCTTTAGAACTTAAAACTAATTTTGATATGCCTGAAGCCTTCAAATTTAAAGAGCTTACCTCATGGAGTTATTTTTATATTTATGAAAGTTTCTTGAAATCTCCATATGGAAGGAGGAAATGATTAAATAGGAGTATTAACCCCAAGGAAACTGGTGTTTCAGATCTCTTGCAGTTTTTAAAGGATTGCTTATAGTTGTTGCTGAAGTCTCCCTTCTCTGAATTTCACCTGAGTGCCAACTCAGATGATATCCCAACTCCAGGCTTCTTCAAACATCTAGTACACAACTTAGTGTTACTGAAGTTCCCCATGGAGAGTGTCTCTAAGTCAAATATATTTTCTCCATCTAGAACCTTTATTTCTGTGTTGCTATAGACTCAACTTTTGCACATCATGAAATGGAATGAGAGCTACATAATAGCTCTCGTAGGAAAAAGTTCTCTTTGAGCAACTTGCAGCTCAAAAAAAATTTCTAACACCAGTTTCTGTGGGCACAAACCATCTTTAAGCTTTCTGTGAAGGCATGCTGCCTTTGCCAGCTAGGGCTAACTCCTTTCCATGAGCACCACAGGCTTTGTTTTTCCAGAACTTTGTCTGGCTTTCCCACAATATAAAGGAAAGGCCATGATAAGTGTTACCTAAAAAGAGGTTCTACTTTATTTGAGGAAAACAAAACTATCCAAGAAAACATTTTATATCATGTTTGTTTTAATCATAGTTTCCTAGCTTTTTAAGACTCTATGAGCCTGTGTATCAAATGCTGTGTCACTGAGTTCTGCATTCTACCTGTGACGGGATCGCATCCTGCATCTTCCACTGCGACATTCTGGGTGTTCAGGTTTTCCATTGTTTCTAAGCACAGATGATGTGAAACTATCATCAGGTTGTTTTTCAACCCATAAGGAAAACAAACTTGACCTGAGGCCTCCTGGGGAAGCATTCTTTGGAAGGAATGTAGACTAATTGTTTATCTACACTGATATATTTAGAGAAGGTAATTGCTTAACAGCTGGAAAGAGGGAATCCCATCTAGATATTTATCCTGTATAATGAGGTTTTTCACTAATCCTGTGACTCTAGAGCAAAGAGTGAAGAGACGTGCAGATAGCTATTTTCTCTTCTAATTCCCATAAATTCATGAACTCTGTCTTTTCTATTATTAACAGAGCATAATGTGACAGCTACTCAAGAAGTGATTCAGTTGCCTGTATTTAAGTCTCTCAAGTCATTTTAGACATCTGCAAAGCTGTGTCCCTCTAGAGTGGCAGCTGCTATCTAGGTGTCTAAAATGCAACTTGACATCTATTCTTTGATACTTGAATTGCTTCCTTAGCATCTTAACTACTCAGATGTAGATTTGCAGAAGGGACCAAGGCAAGTTAGAAATGCAGCATTGTATCCATGTGATTAGATTACAGGAATATCCATGAAAAAAGATACAGCTTGTGGTGATGCTTCTGATGTTAAACATATTGTGATGTTAAAGATAATTACTTCATATATGAAGTCTTTCATATCAAAGATGAAAATTCAGCTATTTATATATACATATGTGGTGTGTGTATATATATATATGCATATATTTTTTGGACAGCAGTGACAAGACCCAGATGTCAGGCTTTGGAAGATTTTCCAGTAGCAGCAGCTGGCTTTCTGGCAGTCTCCTCGGGCAGTTATGCTGATGCTTTGGAGTTGCCTCTAGGTCTGTCATGCAAATAGGCAGCTGATGAGTGCCTTATATGTTTGGATGCGATTTCCGTTAGATACGGTTGAGACACCTTTGATCTTAGGAAAGACTTGCAATCTTTTTGTATCTGTGTAAGATATACGGTATTATGTAGAACTTTAAAATTCCACTTGCTAACAGGAGCTTTCTACTCTGGATGGTGCTTTGTAGTAAGTTACTGATGTCTTATAAGAAGGTCTTATGAAACAATCGGTGAAGTTCTGATAGATAGGTGGAACTAAAAGACTAAAGTCCAGATTGACACTGCCTGAAGTCTGTGGCCATTGATGTAACTCACCAAAAAATGCTCTTTTTTTTTGTAATATCATCCTGTGTGAATGATTTGCTTAGCCAGCAATCTCCATATCCCTACCTAGGTTTACTGTGATTGTCCATTTTTATGAGTTCTTTATCAGCTGCTCTACTTTCCATACCTACATGTATGTAGGTAGTTCACAAAGTTCACATATACTCAAAAATTACTTACATGGCTCACAAATTAAAAAAAAAAAAGAAGAGAGAGAGAAACATGAACACATGTTCACATTATACTGTGCCATATGTTATAGTAAACTGGGTGTATGAATTCCCATATGTGGATTTTCTTATCTCTGTCCCTTACGTAACTTTGACACGAATGCCCAAATCGCCAGAGGAAAAGACAAGGGCTTATATTTTTAGATCATCTATGACAAGGCTGCCATTCAATGCCTGCCGTTTCTTCAGAGCAAATAAGTACAAAAGGAAAGGATGGCAGCAGCAGGTATTTTTTTGGTGCATTAAGATCACTTGAAAAACGAAGTGTCTTTATGACTGCAGCCAGGCATTTTGAGATTCATGTCCTACCAACTGAGCCTACATTTCATTGCTGGTGTAAGTTGTTGCCAATAGCTGTTTCTTTGACTCCTGGGTAGAAAACCTAAGATCAGATTAAAAAAATAAACTTCAACATCAGAATGATTCATTCTGAAAGGTGAGAAAAGATCCCACACATTCATAAAGCTGTCCAAAACCTTGATGATGAAAAAAAATCCATCCGTTTTTTCTTTAGTCGTTGTTTTCATTTTACTTAAGAAAGCCACAGTATCATTTGCAACCAGCCAGTCTTTGTTCCACGCTTCACACATCCCTTCTTAGGAGAAAGATGCTCCTACGTTGTTTTTCAGTCTTCAGAGTTACAGTTCATACACTGGTGGCTGCCTGACTGCGGCTTCAAAGCCGCTGTGCTTAGTCCAGCTCATGTAGTGCTTTTTACAAGGCCTTCAGAGGAGCCTGGAAGAGTGATGGCATTTAGTCTGCAGGCAACTGCATTTAGATTAAAGGCAACTGAGGAGGCTCTAATAAGAAGCCAAGAATGGGGAAGAAGAATTTGATCAGATAGTAATCTTATAATTTGATTAAGCTTTTGTAAGGGGCAAGTGGGATTGAAAAGAGCAGAAAAGAAGAAGAAACAACAAAAAGGAAGAAGCCATTAGGAAAAATTTTATTTCTATTGAATAGCTAATAAGAGCTGAATGATGTAATTTTTATTCTTGCATGAACTGAGCTAAGCTTTGGTGGTAATCCAGACTCATTATGGTACAAAGCTAATTTGCTTCACGTTCTTCCCATCCTGTTCACTTCCTCATGCCTATGCTTAACCTGAGTGCAAATGCTGCTTGTTCAGGAGAGCCTGTGAAGAACGTTCTGCACACGCAGATGGGCTGGTAGGGCACATGACCAGGGCACACTTCTCACAGCCTTAGTGATCTGACCTACTCCAGAGCAAATGCGGTACCAGAGAATAGGATGCCCGTGATGTTTGACAAGGGTTTGGGTACCTTAGAAACTCCTGAGGGTAACTCCATAAACTGATATTCAAGCTACATGCAAGTTGCTCATTCATAGGGAAAGGAACAAGTTTTAAAATCCTTCAGAGATGTTTAACTTGATTGCTTTTTCTAAGGGAAGCTGAAGGCCAAAGCCAGGTGAGGAAAGCTTTCCATTTTTACTGAAAATGAATGTAGGGATAGTACACATGTGAAAAGAAAAAAATAATATTTCTCTTAATGATAATGTTGGACTCTGAAATTAAACCCAGCAGGTAGCTAGATGGTATATGCCTTCAAATACTGCAGTTACCCTACAATAAGCTGACTGAGGACAGGCACAGAGCTGAGTTTAGGTAGCATTTAGGTAACGTTTTGTGAAGTGAAATGGAGGAACAAAAACTTAAAGAAGTTTCGCAACACTTGTGGCTTGCATTTTCCTTTCATTAATGATCTACTGTTTTGACTGAAAAGTTCTTCAATATTCTACATCTTGTAAATAAAATCCACAAACCCGTATTTTAACTGAGCATATAGCAGTATCACCAGTATCACCATCCCACTTGGGAATGCTGCAGTCTCAGTGAGATGATATACCAGAACATGTCTTCACCAGGGAGCAAAGTGTTATTTCTTCATGTTTAGATAGAGCACAGAAAAAAAATTGACAGTGTATGCAAGTCCAAAATTTAAAATGGTGGGAGTTGCTTACAACTGCTGGAGTCAGCCAATCTCCCAACCATTTTCACTTTAATTGACAATTTGAATGAGAAGCGTCAAAGCAACCTAAAACTGCCCTTCATTAGAAACTGTATGTGGTAGACTCCTTGTTAGGCTTTACAAGCTGTATGATTATCTATTATGTAAAATAAGAGAAGAATGTGCATGGCCATTCTGCAAGAGGGAAATTTTACACAAGCAGTGCTGCATTTACTTTCATCTGAAAGGGACGATTTGAACCTCAGATGCAGGATTCTGCTGGGCCATGCTTATATCCTTAACTTCTGTGGCAATGTCAGGGGCCAATTTTGAAGCTCCATCCCACTGTGTGAAAGTACATCAACTCACTGTTAGAGCTTTTTTGCAGTAAAACATGCTACATCAGCCAATCAATTCATTATACTTTCTGGTTATACCATTCATTGAATCTGATGTGGTGATACATCAATATGAAAAGCTTTATCAATGGACTTTTTTTTTTTCTTTTTTTTTTCTTTTTTTGTGAAAAATACCAAATCAAGTAGGAGGCACTACTTTGAAAAGAAACATTAAAGTTTTGTTCTACTGGTCTTCATTCTGCTTTTACAATACCACTCACTCACTGAGTCATCTTTCAGAGGAACAAAGTTCATCTGAGATACAAACAAAATCGTTTCTCGTCAGGTTTTAAAAAGTATTTTAGCAGCGTTTTTAGTGCTTTGTTTGCAACACTCAGTATTATCTTGACTCAGCCACAAAGCCAACAGTCTTCAATCATTTGCATTTTTCATGGTGTCCAAGAAAGCAATTCTGATTTTCTTCAACTGCAGTTAAGCATAAATGAATGTTCACTAAACGAAACCTTGTAAAACACCCTATTTCTCCAAAAGCATATAGTGAAGCGCTAATGACCTCAGTTGATGTATATTAGAGATTATTTTAAACTATACCTCTTCAAGCAGTGACCATCACCACCCACATACTCGATGCCTGAGAGGTGCAAGAATAACCAGTTCTGCTGATGTGCGTCCATTGGGCTCAGTCCTGTAATGAGAGCTGTATCATGATAGGCCTCATGTATCAGACGTTTGCCAGTGTAGGAGATCTTGCAATGGACATTACTATTTTATCCTGAAAATATCCTGTAGATAGTTGTTCAATGTGACGAAATGGCGCTACTAGTGCAAGTAAGTTTAAGATCTGCTTCCATGTTCTTCTGGTATATCATCTCATGTTTCTGTGAGCACACCTACAGAGGATAGACCCTGTTATACCAATAGCATACAAATCTCAGAAATGCTTAGCAGACTTCTGAGCAATTGCTTAGTGAATAGGTTGATACAGACAGGATTTCATTTCTGCATGGAAACTCTGGTTACTAGAGCTAGTTGACATTTGTTTGGCCAAAGTATGTTTTGCTGTCAAATTCTAACGAACATAATTTGAGGAAAGGGGAAATATCTTTTGAGGACTTTTTACTAGAAAATTTCAGAATTACAATTAGTGTAATTTAAATGCAAATGCAAACTTTCAGCTTTTCAGTCAAAAAAAAAATTCAAAGGCTGCAAATGGAATAAAAGCATAAATGAAAAAGAGAAAAAGGCTAGTGGCTGCTTGCCATTTTGTTTCAAGAAGGTAAATAGGGAGAGAGAGAGAGAGAGAGAAATGTTGTAAATATTAATTCCAAGAAGTAGCACTTTTTGAAGTCTTCGGGAAAATAGTTAAATTGATGAAGGATAACAATCACTCTAAGAATCTGCTATATAATGTTAATCAATGTTAATTCTTATCAGAATTAACTGATCATTACATTTTAGATGCTCCAAAGCAGTTATTTTTAGCAGTGTTCAGCATAGTCTTCCATTACAATGATAAAGGAAATCTGACATAAATCGATGTGCCACTGCAAAACAGACTGTAAAAATTTTGACTATTATATAAAGATAGGCCAGTCATGTAAGTACCTAATACATTATTAGTTTTTTTTTTTTTTTTTTCCCTCTCTAAGCAGTTGTGTAAAAGTTTTTCTTTTTTTTTTTTTTTAAATATATAGTGAGTATTTTACTTCGGATGATGAAAATAGGAATTCTATTATTGTATTCAAGTAAATATCCTAAAAAAAGTGAAACTTGTAGAAGCTTCTTACTCTGTTCCTATATTCTTTGGCTTATCAGGAACAAGGTGAATGGCAGATGTCAAGAGTGTCCTCTTGGAATGCTTTTCTTATATCAAAAAAATCAAATGTCATTTTATTATATAAGTTATCTAATGCATATATTAATTTGTGGACTGCATATTGTGATGTATCCTAGAGCTTATACATACAATTTTGTATTGCTAATAATATTATATTAATAACACTTCAGCACAGCATTAGATTCACTTGTAGTACAATTTCCAGAGTCTGACTTTACAAATTTGATATTAACACAACCTGATCTTGTCAAAGTTTTGAGGATATGTGTTGGTAAAATCTCCCTATTACATTGGAGCTGTTTGTTTAAAAACTAATAAGCTCAATTCATTAGAGTTAGTATAGGAGTTAATTATTTGTGTTTATGCTATTAATTGCAACTATATGCTATGTCTTTTGTAAAAGTACAAGCAAAGTAAATGTATTTTTTATGATGAATATCATCCTATCTCTGTTGGCAAAGAACTGTAAGCAAGGCATTTAACCATCTCATTTGCTATTTGTATACCTACAACTATATTGTTAACAGCTTTGATAGAAACAACAATACCCAAGAGGATTAAGAGCAAAACAGACACCTATTTCCACAAGCATATTTCCTGTTCAATCATATTGAATGGGTAAAAAAAAATATATATATATATATAGTCGTAGAGCACTTAACTAATTCCACTTAGGATGTGACATATTAATTTAGGAATTTCTAAATTTTAGTAATAATAAAGGTTGGTAAGTTTAGACTTTAAATCTTGAGTAAGAAAAAATAGTCCATTTTTTTTTCAAAATGTCCTTCATTGATTTGGTAGGGCCACAGAAATGTCAGTGCTTTGCATTTAATTGATTCTTAAGACAAATGCATCATTTCTTAATTACTAAATAGCTTAAAGCTGCTCCTGTTTGATTGCTGGGAGCTGCAGTGTATGTACATAGAAATGATTTAGAATGCATCATCTAGCAAACAGATTGTACTTGTTGTTAGTCAGAGCTCTTTCCTATATTTAGGGTTTTTTTTTATATAAATCTTTGTAAATGAAATCTTGGTTCCATTGAAATCAGTGGCAAAACTTGACTGACTTTGATTAGCCAGAGTTTCACCAATATTCCAAGGATCTAAAAATAGAAATTTTAAAGTAGATCCTTTCAAGATAGAGATGACAGTCTCAAACATTTCATTTTCATAATCTCAGAAATGTTGAGTTATTTTACAAATAGTGCTTAATTTGGAGGACTTCTGTATTGCATCAAGCTCTCCAGTCCTTGTCTCATGCCCAGTGGTGCGAGGAGCTCCACTGGCAGTAAGGGTAGAGATATTCCTTCAATCCAGGGACCCACTTAACAAGCCACCTTGGATGTGAGAAACATGCAGAGTCAAGGTAGAGATTTACTTTCACTGCACTAATTTTTCTTCTTAGAGGGATAAACAAATAGGGAAGTAAACTCTTACTCAAATTTTATCCAGTAGAGTGGCTTGAATTAAATGCAGTTCTCCATTTTACCAAAAAAGGAGCATACCACTCATTTTAAGTACATGCAAAAATTGCTCATTATTGAATGCCAGCTTTCTATTCAGAGCTTGTGTTTACAGTTCAGAGACAAAGCACCTAAAGTAGAAGCTTATAATGTACATGCTTGTGCAATATATTAGCCCTAGCAGGTGACATTGTGATAAACCAAACTAATTTAACTGGGGCTTTTCCAGACCTTTAAACAAGTGAAACCTGTTCACAGCAAGGATTCCACGATGGGAAGCCCCCCAAAAGTTACCTCACAAATTTCGGTGTAATATATTTCAATTGAGACTTGAGATCAATACCCAAAATTATTTATTTCAGGCAGAAGCTTGGATTCTNTTTTTTTTTTTTTTTTTTTTAAATCAAGATGCTGAAAACAAGTTAGGCATAAAATTAGTTAGGATTCTTTCCTGAAATTTCCATGGAGAAGAAAGTGTACCAAAGTCAGAGCTACCTTTTGGAAGTTTACATTAATTATATTTTTACACCTCTGAGTAATATGTTTGCTCTTCCTACAAGTTCTCTATTTTAGCGGCTCTTTCACACATCACTTTGTTATTAGGTCAGTTTTCTGAAGTTGGAAAAGTTGCTCTGCTTAACATTCCCTTGACTTTTGAGGCTAAAACAAAGTTATTGTTGTTTTAGATGAAAGATACATATGGAAGTTAATACAACATGGAGCTGGACTTGTTTATTAATAAGGCAGGTTTTAATAAAGCAGGGTTTGCAGGGGTAATAGCATCCTTTCTATAGGATAGGAAAAAAAGATTATAGGAAAATCAGATGAACTTTCAGTAACAATCTGTCTCCTTACAAATCTCACTGCAAATACTGATCATGTTCTTGGCTTATCACAGCTCTATTAGCATGCAAATCTGCCAGGAGGGAGAGAAACCACATGTGAAATAGGGACAGTTGGACTAGAAATGAAAGTGTGTGTTGGATGGGGGAAGAGATCTGATGCTTGAAAGTATGGATAGTAGAGTCTGGGAGGCATTTCCTCCTTATTGTAGCCATGCTTAAACTCTCAGATGCCTCTGGACGTACTTTTCCTTAGGTATTCTCACTCATTTTGATATAAGCCTCCCATTTATGTCATGCCAGAAGAAAATATTCTCTGTAAATGGTAGAACTAAACCATCTCCACTTGCTTTCGTTTAATGTTGCATTCAAAGGAACCTCTCACTGAAATCGAACGTAATGTCCAGTATTTCCCACATCCGTAAAGGTCTGTTTAATATGGTTCTAAATACAACTCACTAATCAGAATACTTTGGGCAGTGTTGACACTGGAAACTAGATCTAAACCTTACTGTGGTGTCCCATCTTGATTAATATAAATATTTAAATTGCAATGTCTGTAAGATTGATCAGAATGCTTAGACAAACTTGGAAGCTCTTAAAGATCCATGTCTGACTCCCTTTTATTTTCTTATTTGTGATACCTATAATCTCAGTTTAAGTGTGCACAGAAATATTATATGTATGCTGTACCACTAGGCCACATAACACTTCCCTTCCTTAGTCCTGGATAACAAAGGAGTATATTTTTATATTGTAGCATCCCTAACTTGCCAGCAGTGACACGTCCGTGACTACGACTATATTTAAAACTGTAATTAATCAAATGGGAATAGTAGGCTAGCATATTTTCAGCTTTTCATATCATTGTTTTTTGTTTTTTTTTTTGTAGAAATGTTTAAAAATGCTGGACTTAGATTTAATATTGGATGATTTTATTTCCTGAGTTTTGAAAAAAAAATCTTTATTAAAACCATGTATATACCATATAGTTTTGTATAATATAAAAGACAAAATGTTAGTTATTTTGAATCATGCACGTGCATCTACATTTTTTTTTATTTAATGATAATACAGCAGTTAGGTATAACTTTTCAGAGTAATGTAAATAACATAGTGCTTTAAGTACCTTAAGTACATAAGCACTTTATAAAACAGCTAGATTATTGCTTCTTTTCATCATTATTGTGATGATTCCAGAACTTTGCCACGTCCATTAATATGCTCAACAATCCTTTCACTTTTCTGCTGTTGCTTTTTTGTTTGTTTGTTTGTTTTACTTGTTTTTTAAATTGATCCTAGGTCAGTTTAAAGTGACTCTCCCTTCCAGGTTCATAATATTGCTAGAAGGCCAAATCATATTTCACTCTTAGCAGTGTAGTAACCTGTATGGTCAATGGGTTTTGCCTTTCCTATATTCCTTTTCTTATATTTTTATATTCTTTTACTATTCTTTACTTTCTTATATTCTTTTACTTTACTTGAACAGAATCAAATGGTGATGATGAAAAGGGCAAAAGTTCAGAAAATAAAAATGAAGAAGTTGAATCATAAACTTTTATTTTAAAAAACTTTCTAAGTTTAGAGGTTCATAAGTAGAACTGTGTCTGCTAGCAGAAAGTGCTGTACTGGAAAACCTTGCTATTGTCATGTCCAATTCTTATGGTATTTGGGGTTTTTTTGTGCGTGTGCGTATAGTTAGCAAAAAGCTTAAGGTAAGCTGGAGAATTTCAGGCAGTAACACTAATGAACACTAGCGCTGTTTCATTCTTATGCAGGTAGAAATTGCCAACTACATACATTTTAACCAATTACAGCTACAAGAAAATAGTCTGAATCATTAGAGAAGAGTAAATACTAATTTTGGAGAGGAACCATTTCAAGTAATACAGTTGTTTCTGGATTAAATTAAGGGAGTAAAATTAATACAGCTCTCCTACAACTTTACAGAATCTGAGACACTGTCCATGTGTCTGCTTTTTGCCCCCTTTTTTTTTTAATAGTGAGGAAGGAAGAAAAGGCAAAGCGTGCAAGATCGGTTCCTGAGAACAAAAATCTGACCCTGGTTTCATGCTTAATGATACTCCAGGGGCTCCTGGCAGGAGCTGCTGCCCTCTGGTCCCTTCCCTGCAGCTTGGTCTTCACGTTCCTAGCTTGCTGTAGTTCATGTGTTACCAATATATTGTCTTTTGTGAAAGATGACAACTCAAAATGTTCAAGACAGATTGAAGATGAGGGAAAGAATGGCAGAAAACATGGAATTTGGAAGGTTCAGGGCTCGAAGCGGCGAGATGCAGCCTAAGCACCAGTGGATGTCAGGGAGGAAGGCAGAAGAGTGTTGTGTGTCAAAGAGCCGTCACGAAGGCCTGTGGTGTTCGTCCCTTTGTGCAGAGCTTTGTAGTTGTCATTGCCGGGTGAGGCGGGAGCTGTGCTAGCAGGGGGCATGCTTGGACAGGGTGTCCAACAAAGCTCCGCGCCTCTTCTCAGACATCTTTATTTACCATTGTAGCATTTTTCTGCTTTACCACTATCCATAGAAAAACATCTGTGTTTTAACAAAGTGGAAACTCAAATATGTTTTAATTATTTCGATTATAACAAAAGTAAAACCCATAGGATGAGAGTAATTCTTCCTTTGAAAAAAAGGCTTAACAGTTGGGAATTCAGAAGAGTGAGTGAAGAACAGAGTTTAGCTCAATTAGTTACTGTCATTCACTAGCTTCCTCCTGGGATAACTCCACTTTCTTATTCTATTGTGTAGACCTAATTCCACTGTCATGAAAGAGAACAGATGAAAGGAGTTAAAGGAGTCTAACTACAGCAAACCTAGTACATTAATTTTCCAAATGGTACCAAAACAAAAGACTGCTCTTTCTGTACTGTAGCTTTTGCTTAGAAAGCAGTGAAGACCTCAAACATCCATCACCCATCCTCAGTTCCATGAGGCTCTCATGAGCCTCTGCAGATTTTGAAAGTTTCTCAGATTCCTCCTTAAAGAATAAGGAAGTGTTTTATGCATTTCATAGCATTCATGTGCAGTAAATTAAAGCTGAATTTTTGAATGTTTCTCTTGGGACATTTAACCCATGCTGTCATTAATCTAGATAGCCCGAGCAAAAGCAGTGAAACAGGCTCCATGGTGGGATCACTACTTTAACACTGCAAAGCACCTGTGGTCCACAGGTTGCAGTTTGTATTTTGCTAAGAAAATACAGCCACACGTGAGGGCCCTGCAGACTCGGAGTGCAGCAAACGTTCCTGCTCTCTGCACGCCACAGGACCATCACAGATGCGGGACAGAAGAGCATTCTCGTCTCTCTTGGTTTGTCTGCCTTTTGATATGCTCTTGAGATAAGCTTTCCATCTGTGCATCGAGATTCTTCTTTCCTCCAGCCGTATGTTAAAAGTATCTGTTGCTCTTGGCAGCAAGCTTGTTTCTGTTAAAACAGTGATTGCTGTATTACGTCTTCTTTCACTGAGGAGCATTTTAGATGTGAAGCTTATGCCCTGTCTTAATTCCCAAGTGGAGCATTTCCCGCTCCTCTCATTTGCAAAGCCAGTCCAAAGGTGGCTGAGAATGAAAAGTCTGTGTGGGAAAGCAGCGACACCTCTCTGTATTATTAAGCCATTAACCCAAGCGTGAATCTTATCTCCTTCCTACTGGAAGCAGGACTGACCGCTTGTCTCCCGTGTACCAGGAGGGTGTTCTAGTCATCAGGAACTGAACAGCCGTGGTAAAACTCTCTGTTCAAGAGAATTCCATATTGTGCAAATAACTCCATGTTCACTGGGTCTGAGAAAGAGAAATAAAAGAGAAATTACTATAATTTGATGATTAAGGCATGCATTCATACAGGACATCCAATTCAAGTCCCTTGTCCTTCCTCTGTGAATACTGAATCAAGCATATCTAATGAAATGCTTTCACCAGGGAAAGTTGCGCTATAAAAACACCTTATGGGTTGGTATATAGGTGTGTTCAGGTGGGTGCATCCTCTTGAATGTGGAAGGCTTTGGTTTGGCATCTTACATCAGATCAGAGATCTGAAAACAGACCTCCTAAATCACTCAGCCTTTAAGTGCAGTTGAATGAACAGTCTCTGGATGACTGTCTCTTATTAATTGCACAGGATGCAAGAGTGAAATTTGTTTTCTCCCTTTGAAAGAGGGAATATTTGAGTGGTTTCACGTTAAAATCTGCACACTCTGTGTAGCTGCCTGATATGCATTCACAGGAGAAAACCATCAGGATGTCGTGCTTGCCCTATGCTGAGATAATGATATCCCAAGCACAATGACCAGTGAGATTCAGTGTAGGCAGGAATTAAAATATCTCATGCTGTCTAAGTCAGTGATAAAGCATGCATTTAAATGCAGATTGCAAATAATGTAAGATTAGTAAACAGTTTTATGTCAGTTGGAAGTAATGAGGTAAACCTTAGCCAATGCAAGAGTTCCTTTTAGGTGTAACACAACAACAAAAAAAATGTATTATGTCTAAAGAATAGTAGATATTCTTTGTATGCAATAACTAGTGGTTGCCTGGATGTTAACTGAAGCTGTACGTAGAAAAAAGGAAATGTAAATGTTGGGTATACACAGTCCTTTGCATACTTTAGTTCCAGTAGAACGTGGCCAAGTATTATTTCACCTAAGTTAAGCAGTTTATTTTCCTTCTTAGCCTGCATATATTGAAGGGGAAGAGTAACATTTATGTTATTTAGGCATGCATAACATTTGTAAATAAGATATTTGATCTATTAAAACAGTTTTATACAGTACTATTTTGAGATTAGGGTTGTCTCATGCTCTTAAGACTAAAAACACCTCAAACTTTTACAATCTCTTTTCTAAGAAATCGGGAAAATCAGATCTCTGCTGTCTTGAAGTGGCACAGATAATGTGCATTAAAGAGGAGACAGAGGAATAATAGATACAGTTACCTCAATTCTTGCTTGCTTGAAAGAGAGATCATATGTTATACTTTTCTTGTTCTTAGAGTGGGACTTTATTACTCAAATGTTTAAATATATAATACTGAAACTGTTTTCCTTCTCTCATTTTTCACAGATGTTCTGTATTTTTAAAGTAAATATCAAAGATACTTAACGCCAAATTCTGATCTCAGTTGAATCTAACCAAATCTGCCAGTTTCAATGTAGTTGCTTAAATGTGTCTGAGCATGGTTTTCTTCCCTTTAATATTTTCCCACGTATCTTAGCTGCCAGATCCCCAAATAAATTCCAGGTTCTGTGTCTAGCAATGGATAGTCCTAATGCAATTAGGACTAGATTGTGTCATCCTTATTAGGAATGGTATGTCTTTTACAAGGAGACTTCTAGCAGAAGATATCTCAGTGGAAAGTCTTAATGAAAGCAAGGCTAGTTTTACCTTCCCTTTGCCAGATTTCATAAGGAGGTTGCTATCTCATAGTAGCTATTTATTTGTAAAAAATGCTTCCTTGTAGGTGTCTTGTTAATGTAATACTCCAGATTACTTCATGGGTTAAAAGGTTTTAAACTGTGTCAGTGTTAGGTCGTGATAAAAGATTTAAGTGGCAATTTAAAAAAAGAAAAAAAGAAAGGTCCCATTTCTCCTAGTGAAGAAAGGTTGTCAGCACCGAACACTTCCATAATTTTTATTACACTTTAAATTTAGTTGTGCCTTAACCAGCATAGAAGAACTCATGAAACTGCCTGTATTAACTCAGTTTGTAAAAACTCTTTGTAAATACAGTAGGAACCTGATCAAGACCTGTCCCCAAAGACAGTTTAAATCAAACTGAATTCAGGTACCTTTGGGTTTTACTCTGCTAAATGCCTCTTGTAGGGAAAGAAGTACTTATTACTTAGGGTACCTAGCAGCAATCTGAGAGGTAGGGCTTTTCCCTAATAATCTCTCTCTAATTTTCATGTGATGTGCATGATTAGCACTGTTATTTTGGAATTTACAGTTTTGTTCAAATCTCTAGTGCTATAAAAATGTATCTGGACTTGTAAAATATTACCAGTCATTAAGCAATTCCATGATCACTTGGCTTCTGAAATTTGTAATTGGTTTATCAATGATGCACAGTTTATAACTCAAGAAAGAAACATCTCTCAGAATACCTGAGATGGCAACTGTTCAATAAATTGATATGCAAGTTTAATAACCTGCTCCATTAAGTAGAAGCAGAAATTAATCCACAGGGATGTTTACATATAAAAAGAATGTCAATTAGTGATTTAATTTTTTTTAATTATCACAACAAATCTATTATCAAACGAGGCAGTTTCTTTGGCTGTCCATCTCTCAATTGCACAAAAGAGTACTGTTTAGTGCAATGAGATCAAATAAACAGTAGAGAAAAATTGTAATTTTACAAATTACTACTAATTATTCCAGCTTCTTTCTGAGTTATTAGGTCTGCCAGATTGCTCTGAAGATTCTTTGGGAAGCTTTGTGGTCAAAATCAAGATCATGTAATTTAAAATTCTGCTAACCATCTTTTTCTAAGTTCATGCAAATTGACAAACCCTGGAGGAAAATCTTGTTTTATTACCTATCAGACTACTATTCTTTTCCAATTTCCTAACACTGGTTGCCAAACTGGCAGTGTTCCAAGGAAAACACAGATTCTTTCTTGTGAGCATTCAGATCAGAAGCAGAATAAATAAGCATCAGAATGACAGAAAAGATTGTCATACAACTTAGCTCTGAAATTTTATTTAATATTTTATTAAATTTTACGTTATGTTTTATGTTTGAGTTAAGTTTGCAGGACCTTTCAAGATACTCTGATAGTGTGCAAACATTACCTTTTTGTTTAATATTCATAACTTTATCTTCTAGATGTAACTAGATGTAAAATGTTGTACCTAGTCAACATGCTTTAGGCAGTATTAAGACTGCCAATTAAGCAGGCCACTACTGAGTACAAGAATATCTTTATAGACCATCAGCTTTCTAATCTCTTCAAGTAACGAGTCTGAAGATTATTTCACATTTCTACTACCCCTATTAAAAATGCCATATTCTTGCAGAGCTTTGCTGCATGCTTTATTTTTGTATTGCCTCCCTGACAGTGACTTACCTTATGTTGTCGGAGGCCATCAGTGTCACTGACGTTGAGAGCCTGCTCCAAGTTCCTCTAGGATTTCTTAGTAAATTTACATGTCAGGATAGGGAAAATGACTTGGAAATTACTGATTGTCATCCGAGATCTTACAAATATATATATACATATTTTTAGAGGAAAAAGGTCTTCATATTTTTAAATTTAAATGGGCACATAGAGAAAAAAAACAGACTTCAGAATGACTACAGACTAAAGGGAATCGTGGTTTGGGAACACCTCTGGCCTGAAAAAGCAGGAATGGGTAAATCTGGACTGCTGAGGGTATATGTGGTGTGTTGATGGTGGGCTTTGTTTTCTGGTTTTTGTTTGTTCGTTTGTTTTAATATAGCTTTAATCTCTGGGGTGGGCTTTTTTACCTAGACACATTCTGCTTAGTAGACACTTCTGCTCGGAGCATGAATCCTGCTCTCTTGTAAACACGCAGCATGACGGGAAGCACTAAGCCTCTGGTCTTGAGCACTTACCCAATATCCCCAAGAAACCAGAGCTCATGCTCTGGAACTCAGCTTTTAATTACACTAGATACTTCTTCAGGCAAGCTCAAGGTATGTCAGGGAATATTTTAGCATTCAGGAGCAAGTTAAGCTATCTGAGTAGACACAGTTTTACATCCCTTCAATCCACTTTGAATTAATTGGCTGTAATTCTCTAGCTTTCCACTCTCCTGAAGGCTCACTGGTGTATTCTGGTATGTCCCGAGTTGTGGGGTTTTTTTTGTTTCTTAGCTTGTACCTGTAGTTCTATTTGTTACTGTCAAAAGCTTTCAAACTTTCTGCATTGCTTTGTTCCAAGTTGCTACTGAGAGTTGTTTCTGCTGAAAAGCAGAAGGGACTGGAGCAGCTCACAACAGAGGGAATTCTGAGATAAGTTATGAAATCACTGATTATTTCAACTTTGGATGTTACCATTAAGCAATCCTTCTTTAATACACGAATATAAAAACAAACATAAAAATAGGTCTGGAGTGACTAGTGTGAATTTGTGTGCAAGTGAAATCAAGTAGACTGTAGCAACTTTGCAAACATAAGGTGTTTTATCAGATTTTTGTATGGGTTTTAAAATGATTATTCTCTGTATCCTTCATGAATGCAAAGGGAACTCCAAAACAATGTGAAATAATGACACATAATGGGAAAAGAACCATGTTTTCTAAAGGTTTAGAGGTATGATCCTTGATAGCTATACTTCCCCCTTGTGTTTCATTACTTAATTGTGGGAGGATTTATCCACAGTATGTGTTGGCTAGTCCTATTTTTATTCAGTTATCTATATACACTGGTCTTTTCTGCCTCCCTCTCCCTTAGTTATTTTCTGCTTTTATTTAAAGAAATAAAATCATAGCAGTGTTTTTTTTTTTTTTTTTTTTTTTTTTTTTTTTTTTTTTTTTTTTTTTTTTTAGTTGTCACACAAGCCATATTTATCCAGTTCTTTATCCTGGACTCAAGATCGCCACTGCTTTGAACTGTAATGTATAGTTGACAACACTGTTAGCAGGATATATTTAAACCAAGAGAGAAAAAGTGAGAGAATTAGATATTGCCACTGTCACTTCTCAAGCCCAGCTGTGAGCATATAAAGCAGAGGAAGAGGACAGCAGTGTAACATGCACTGAAGTTTAACCTATATGACATCCACAAAATGTAAAGCGTATTATATGCAACCTAGTTTCAAAATAGCAGATCTGTTTATATGAATAAAGCAAACAGGTTTAAAGCCATAGAAATTCACATGAATGTTCTGAGTTCTTTAACTTTATTTATTGGTATTTAAATGTATTATACAAGAACAAATCTTTTTATAGACACTGCAACAGATGGTCAAACACCATGCTTACCTACAATTATATCCAAAATCAGTGCGGATGGTTATATCATCAGAGACAATAATGGAACAAATGTTCACAAGCAAATCTGAACCATTAAAAGCCCAACCCACCCTGCAGATATCCAGTAGGCCAAATAGAGTCCGGAGTCTACACCTGGTAGTGCCAAATACTGGCAAATCTGTTAGATGAGGAGAAGAGTTAAGAGTTCCTCCCAACTGAAACAATTTATTAATTTGTGTATATTGGTTTAGTTGTGCCAGCTGAAATAGTATACATTTTTAAATCATAGCTTTAAAAACCTTATTTCCAAAGCAGCGTTTTGAAAACCTCGAAAATAACAAAATTGAAAATGATAAAATACTAAGTGCATTTGGCTAGAAAAAAAAATAATTTTAGATAAACCACAACAACCATTTCTTTTCACTTTGGAAGAAAGCCAGCGAGTCAATTATTTGCCGAGTTCTATTTGCAGCAACAGAAAATAGCCCGAACTTCCATATGGTTGCTGCTTCAAAGGTGGGTTGTTCTGCTCAGAGCCGTTCCCTGGCCATGTTGTTCACAGATATTGAGGATACACCAAGCTGGCCAGGTTAGTGGGGTACTTACACTTCCAAAACAGGACCTAATAGAGCGTAAATACTTGCTGGTGGGTTATAGCAACCTTGTCTTATTCTCAGGTAATTCCTCTTAAAAGTTATACCAGGATAATTAGCTGATAAAATGGTGCTAAAACATTTCTCCTCTATATAACAAAGTGAATCAATTCATACAACGTTTTAGTGTTTTAGTATCTTTTAAAGTGGACAGAGAAAAATATTCTGAAAATTGAAGATCAGGGTCAGAGCTTTCATTGCTGCTCTAAAACTAGTCACTGCACAAGCTCGAAAGCCTAATTTACACGGGTAAGGATAAAGGCTTGGCCCGTGATTTTGGCATTTCAAGTGCTCACCTGTGTATTCTGTTGTCTATTGGGCTCTCCAGGGTGGTGTGCTCACTCTCCTTTCTCTGTAGCATGGGGAAATATGTGTGTGTATGTGTGTGTGTGTGTGCTGTACAGGTCCAAGGGAGTGCCAATCAATAGAATGGCTTCCATAATACCTTTTAAAACAATAGAACTACAGTAAATGATCAATAATTGATTTTTTTTTGTCTGTATTTGTTACAAGTCCATCTATACCATTTTTTGTTGATAACTTCTGTTCACAGTGGATATTTGGTAAAATATTTTATATTACAAACTTAGTTAAAAATCTTCTTGAAATGCACGCTTCTAGATTGTTTTGAAAGTATGTGATGGTTTAAAAATACCATGAAAATTAACATGGCCTGCTTTGAAAAACGCCCTTAGAAAAATGTCATGCATCCATGTATGCCCTCGAGGGAAAGCTTCTTAGGACTGTGCTCTTCAATTGTCAATTATTTCTTCATGCTGTTCATATACTTTCAGCCTTCAGCATCTCTAACAGAATTGTACGTGAACAAGGCTTTCACTTTTGCTATCTCTTTTGTATGTGCTACATTTCCTTGCAGTACAAAACAGAAAGGTAATCAAGGAGAGGGGAGGGAAGATCTTTTCCCTCTTCCTTTTCAGAGGGATAACCAAGGCACCTGGATGAATGCCAGAGGAGCTTCGTTCTGCGTGCGCATTTGCCAGGATCGTTGTTGCGAGTGCTCATGCCGTTGGTTCTTATGAAAATGAGCATTGAGAGGAGGAGAGAGCAGGAATGAGAAAGGAAGCAGAACTGGATGGTAAACAAGCAGCAGATTTTACCTGACAAACTACAGCTCTTACTTTTTCAAAAGCATCACAAAAAGCATTTGTGAAAATAGCATAATGGAATGAATTGGGAGGATAATTTTTGAATGCAGATTTTCATGAAGGGCAGATCAGGCCTGTTTGGCTTCCGATAAAAACCTGCATGTGGATCATCTGCACCTGAAATCTGTGCAAATGACTGGAAGAGAGCAAAGATCTCTTCCAGAGAGAAACACCCATCCACAATCTTCCACCAATACCCCTTCCACCCAAACCCATCTGAGATGTTCGACAGGGTGAGTGTTTCTTTTCCCTCCCTCTCTATTGCCTGGTCAACTGCCCCGGGAATCAAATCCCATTCTCAGTTTTGTCCTACTTGGTGTTTCCTGCGGTCGAGAGAGGAGCCCTTTGCTACCTGGAGGACACTCCGGGAGGTCAGGACTAGAAGCTTTGCAGAACAAAACCCAGCAGCTAGTTAAGCTGTGACTATGACCACATTAGCATTTCACTCCAACTCCGTAATAGTCTGTAATGTTTTATGGACAGATTGTGTCGTTAAGATTGAATTTCCGAATGTGGTTTTTACAGATGAAAAGTTTCTTAACGCCATTTGCGAGGCCCAATCAATTGCCTGGTGGAGGGGCTTCATATTCAGACATAAATTTAAAGGCCATAATCCCCAAATGGTTTTCTCTGCTTTCCAAACCTACCAAGTAAGTTGGCCTGATTTTTTCATTTCCAAATGAAAGGTAGATTGCTTTCCTGTTATTTTAGCTAAACCCAGAGGATTCTTGCCTATTATAACTGGTTTTCACCCCACTACTTTTCAGAGGTAACTTGAATATATAGTCAAAAGAGAAACTTTTAATTTATGGCAATGAACTTAAAAATAAGAACGTGAAAAACAGAATGACTATATGAAGGAGAGCCAGAGTCCCTGTAATGCGGATTACACCTAGGTAGTGAACACACAAGCATCTTCAAATTCCCGTCTCCAAGTCAGTGTCCTGGCCTCATCCTGACCCCTTGGGTGCACCAGTCCTGCTTGTGCCTGGGTTTCTCTGGAAAGTAAAACGGTGACCATAGTCCCAAATGCCACAGAGCCCTTCAGACAGGCTCCTGACCAGGATATCTAGAGCCACACTGTATCACACACTGCATCTGCAGCCTAAATGTGCATTCATGGTCATGTCGGGGGGCACTCAGTGCCGCCTGCTTTAGAGGAGGATGGAAGGAACTCAGGCTGAAAGCAAAGTTTTTCTCCTGTTGTCGAACCATTGATGGTTATTTCCTTTCTAACCCTTGCAAAATGTTTTAATAGCTAATGTTAGAATTAGAGATACTCTTATTTCTTTTGCTTTTCTTCTGGCAAAGTTACATAATGCTAAGCAGCTGTAGCTCCGGCAGAGGGCAGGAAAAGTGATAAGTCAGTGTGAAATTATCCTAGGATAAAAGAGAAATTCCTCTCTTACAACACTGTATGTCCACAGTAAATAAACTGCTGTTGGTGGAGCGTCCTTCTATGCACTACTGTGCTTGAATAAGAATTTGGCTCTCTAGGTTCTAGCTTAAAAGAAAATGTTAATAGCAAACCCTTCCATTAATGAAGTTGCTTCAGTTAAGCTTGCAGATCCTTACAGCAAATAGGCAGAAAATCTTTAAAAGGAAGGAAGGGAAGCAGGGAAAGTTGAAAAGATTCTTGTAGAAAAGTAGCCTGGTCATGCTGGGTGCCTGTTGGTGAGAGCAAGACTGAAATAAAGTTCAGTTCATGTTGTTTTACAAAATACAGGGATTTTGACACAGTGTGACTGTCTGCCTTTGCATTTGAAAGACATCCTGGCATTCTGCTGAGCTAGAAGATCCTCTCTCTTTGGCACATTGTTTGGGCAGTATTAGGATAAGTTAAGGTTACATTTTGGCGAATGTTTGGTTTATATTTTTGCTTCTTTTGCATTTTTGCAGAAAGCCAGTTTGTGTATTTTCAATCTAATCCAAAATTTTGTTTCCTATGTTAACAGACGTCTTTAATATATATCCAAATGAGGGTTATGCTTGTACTCACTGGCCAGCGTGTGGCCTGATGTACAAACTGTTACTCCTATATTAAAATCATTGTATGTGTGCTTATTTGCATCAGTTGAACATTTATCCAGATGTATTTTAGTTTTCATTCCTAAAGTTATCATTCTAGCTGTGGCAGGAGCTCCTTTTCTTAATCTTGTAATCTGAAAAGAGCAACTTGCCACTACTGTGATTAAATTCACACTCCATTTCTCTGTATGTAAAAATTGAGATAATATTTTCACTTTTAGGACAAATGAAGTTTAATGGTTTGGGATTTACATGAAAAAAAGCACTAAATTAATAGGAAGTAAACAAAAACAGGCTATTAACATTTGAGGAAATATTAAGTCACTGAAGAACACAAAGATGTAATTTAGGGTCCATATTTTACAAAAGGATAAGTGGATGATGGAATCATGGATGGAATGGATGGATGGAAGCCATTCCAGATGATGGAATTATATCAGTGTATAGAGTAATTGTGTGATTTATATTACCTAACACTGCTAAAAATGAGTGAGAAGTTCCTGAGATAAAAGCTTAGGAAACCTTTAAAAAAAAAAAGGGGGGGGAGGTCAGGGGAAGGAGTGGGAAGAGGTGGAATGACTTAATGTAATTGCAGGTCTATAAACTATTTATATTAAATCACTACTGTGCATGTGACATTGTTGACTATAGGTCATTCTGAGGTAAAAAATGAGGATTTAATTCCTAGTGTATTGCTTTTGAAATGTGATTTCATGATACTAATCATGCTGTGATAGATTTGGATGCTTAAAGTACATGTTTCACAACTGCAGCAAAGCTCGTAGTTAGTAAAGGAGACTTTAACTAGCCTAAGTGTTCCATGATTGTTTAGTTAAAGTCTTCCTGAAAATTGTTTTGTTTTGTTTTCATTTAGTAAATTGCTCATTAATACGACATTACTTCAGTATTTATTGCCTTAATCAGGAAAGCCTATGAGTGGAAGATTTCTTAGGGACTGCAGAGCATCCCTGAAGTGAACGTGCTAGAGCTCTTTCCTCCCTCTCCCCTACACATGCATGCACGCGTGCGTACACAGGCAGGCACGCGGTCTTCCTCCTTCCCTTCTTATTTCATAACCCTCTGCTAGGTTTTACAGCTCTGGTGATTTGCCCAGCAGTCAATATTCACCCTGCAGGCTAGATGACTTCTCAGGAAGGCAGAGAAGCCTTTTCTTTAAAGGGGAGCAGACAACGCAACCTAGTTGTATTGCTGTGTCTTTTTTGGAAACACTATCCACAGAAAAATTCATTTGGAAAGAAATGCAAACCATAATGATATTCTGTTGAAACAATTGATGCTTGGCTTTCTGGAAACCACAAGGAAAACAAGACATAAAAATTGTCCTTGTTCAGGAGCAGTAAGCAAAGATTGCATATAATTGGACAGTTATGAATCAATGCAACTGTATACTCTTTTATGCATCTTGGCAAAACATCAGGCTTCCCAAGTAGAAAAAAAAATAGAATCAGAACACTTCTAAAATAAAATAATTAAATTTATTAACTTTGTGGGGATTGGGATAGAACAAGATAACTTTGATCTTTCCATTTGAAATTTATTATATCCAGTTTTAGTCCTGAAGCTTTTCTGACATGTGATGGAAAGAGCTTCACTTTCCTTTTCAAGAAGAGCAGCACTAAATTTAGCTGTCTATTTCATAAGTATATTAAAAGAATAAAGAATTGTGAATTCCTTTCACTTCTATGTATTCTGCAGATATTCTAAAATCACATGAGTTCATTGATAGAGTCTGGTAAGTCAAATGTTTCTAGTTTTTATTTCATAGTATGTTATGGATTTCTGTTTGTCTTCTTCTTTTCATTTTCTGATGCTACTTTCTGCACATCCCTTCAATACCCCTTCAGTATGTCCTAGTTCTTGTGACAACATCCTATTGGATAGGCTTTTCACACTGCTCTAGGGATGCCGATCCTTGAATTTGATGGATATGACATTGCAGCTGTGAGTTTGATTAGATAATAATGGGGTTTATTTTTATCCAATGCCTTTTTTTTTGGTCACTACAGTTTTCATATTATTTTTATATGTGTGTGTGGTGTGTATATATAATATAATCCTGGTGAAGAATTTGGAATAGAACAATATCAAAGGTATATTTTTTAAAATCTCTATTTAGAAAATTGCAGAAAAATACTATGAAGCAGACAGATAATGCTTTCTGGAAAGTCTTACCTGCTTGATAAGTGTATTTTGTTTTGTGACACTTTTTTTTGGAATGGAAATGAAGCCATCCACAGTGGAAGAGAAATGAGCTGCAGTGGGCTTATTTTTAAGTCGCAGGGATACAGTTAGGCTATGGATCAAAGGAAATACTTTTGCTGAAGAGCAGAGGAAGGGGAGTTACACTGGGAGTGTCCTGCTGCAAGGAAATTCAACAACCGTAATGATCTCTAATGAGTCTATTAATGAGAGACAAATCCTGAGAATACCTGCTAGCAAAAAGACATAGTCTTCTTCAAATGAGGATGTAAGCAGCAGGCAGTTTGCTCTGGAGACACTCTCTCACCCTTCACTTCAGTGCAATATAGCAGGGAGGGAAAGAAGAGATGATGAATGTTAGGAGACTTGTCAAGGGTGTAACCAGTATAGATTTAAAAGGACATAACTCTAGGAAGAGACAGGGAAATTCTACTCCTTCCTATCTCCAGTAACAATAGATCATAACCTTTACCTTCCCCTGGGTTGAAGGTAAGATCTTCTTCCTCAAGCAGATTTAACTCAAGCTTTACTTTGAAATTTAAAGCTAAGCTATGTCAGTCATGTTTTATTTCACTTCTAAACCTTTCATGTGCAGCTGTCCAAATTGGTTCACAAGAAACTTCTTTATTTTGTACATTCAAGTAGCTGCATATCCATCAGGGCATCAGGATATTCAACTATTTGAAGCAGTAAGGGGAAAGACAGAAAAAATAACTTAGAGCAAGATGCTGAGATTCCTGTTGTTCAATAAAGTATCACAAATCAGTAGAGGATTAAAAAGATTTGGAGCTGAGGTAAAAGGAGGTAAAAGATTTGGAGCTGCAGCTGGCCCTAAATGTATGGGTGAAGCTTAAATCACATGAAAATTGAGTATTTAATGAATGCCATTAAGCCCACTGGGTCCAGGAGTATGAGAGAGCTTGATCCTCCTGCATGTTATTTATCAAACAGAAACAAGGCATGCAGCCTTGGTACAGGTCATAGTAAATAAATAAGTCTAATGATGACAGATTTTTGTCAGTGTTAAAACCTGGCACATACGTGTGTGTGTGTGCGTGTGTGTGTGTGTGTGTGTGCGTGCGCGTGTATATGTCAGCCAAATATTCACATATCACAGGTTATTGATCTAAAACCAAAAGTGGATCACGCAACTTTCTGTTTTTCTACTTGCTTAAAATCTTTGTGCCTGATACGTTTTCTTCTTTTTTGAATTCATTTTGAGTTGTTTTATTTTGTGATCTGGAGAAGAAAATCAAGGTGAAGTGCTATTTTGTTTCCTATTCATTTGTTTACTCTAGGACTAGCTAAGTTTGGTGGCTCTCATTTTTGTTTTCTAAGAAATGTTTTGAACCATCTGGGAAATAGGCCTGTCATCTCTAGTAACATCATATATGGGGCAAAAAGAGACTGACGTTAAGAAGTTTACTCCTTTCTACTTCAAATCTGTTGAGGGGGAAAAGGAGACCTAGAAAAGAGTATTTTCATTTCTCTGGTTTAACTACTTACAGTGCAAACAGCTGTATATACATATATGATGATATATATGTATATGTGTGTGTGCATATATGGTCTTATTCATAGCAGCAAAAAGACAGAGGGGACAGCAAGAGGTCCCTGAAGAGCATTGATTATATTTGAGTAGTTCTAGACAAATTTGTGCCTAACCTGTTCTGAAATAATTCTAATGATGGAGATTTTGCAACCTTCTGGGCAATCCTTTACAGTGCTTCCCTATCCTTGCTGGTGAGAAGTTTTTCATAAAGTCTAACCTGATTCTTAATTGCTTCAATTTGGCACATTTCTTTTTGTCCTATGCATCACAAGAGGAGGCTATTTCCTTATTCTTTTGAAACAGCCTTTTATGTGTTTGAAGAGGATTATCATGTTCCCTTGCAGTTGTCTCTTCTCTAGCCCAGTTCTTTCAAGCTTTCTTATAGCTCATGTTCTCTAGACCCTGGTCATGTTGCTCTCCTCACTGTTCTCTCAATTGGCTCATATCTTCCTGGAGTGCCATGTCCAAAATTGTACCTAGTATTCCTGCTGAGGCTTTATTAATGCTGAGCTGAGGGGAAGAATGACTTCACATTTTTGCAGGCTATACTTGTGTTTATACATTCCAATCTGCTGTGAAACAGATGCCAGCCCACAGTGTCACCCTGAGCCACACTAAAGCATGCAAACTCTCACCGAAGCTAAACAACTAACAGGGAAAGAAGCACTGATCATTTTACTTTATATGCCCTCCCACATATCTATAAGAAAATATGATCAAGATTTATTGACTGTAAAGTTATGGAAGAAAAGTCAAAGTCTTAATCTTGAAGAAAAAAATATGCTTGTTTTTTACCATAGCAAAGTATCAATCATCAACATTTACTGTACTGTTAGTGAATCCTATTCACTAACCTCTGGAAATTCGGTACTTGTATCATGAGTGACTGAGTGACTTAAGAGAAACCATGCATTGCAAGTTAATGGCCAGCGTCATATTAATGCTCTGGATTTTCTCAGTCCTTGTGTTTATAGCCAACTAGGTCAGAACATTTCCCAATTAAACTTATGTATTCTCTGGTAAACATTACTGAAATGCCTGACAATCTCATCACTATGACCATAAAACTTCAGAGGTATGGCTGTTTATCCTTTTGATATGAAGAGATTAAAATAGAGACAGTAAATAAATTAACAAAATGTTTACTGCCTGGGTCTATTCTGAATAGTGATTTAGGGATTCTCTTTTGCTAATCTTTTTACTTTCAATGTTTTCCAAAACCACAGCAGTACTGGAGAGGAGAAAGAAATTTATTTTAAACACCTAACTAGAAATTTCCTTCTGGAAAACCAATCTTGTGATTCCGCTTATTTCTGAGCTTCCTCAGTGAAAGCAAGCCTCTGCTGTATTGCTTACACATTATAAATCTTTTTTGATGAAAAATGAAAAAAGAAAGAAATAGAAGCTCACAATAATACGTGTTGAATATATCAGAAACTTTTTAATATAGTGACTTATGTAATTGAAGTCCTCCTTGACTAGGAAAGTTACTTGAAGTCTTTAAAACTGTGAGCTGTATACCCTGTACCATTCAATAACTCATTACCAATTAAATATAAGGATATTATACTGTGTATAGATCTAATCTTTTGGAAGAATTCCATGAGAAGCTATTGCACTTGTGGGATATACTGTATATATAATGGATCTTTATTTTAATGGTTTAATCATTGCTCTAAATCTTCTTTTGCCTTAGTGATAAATTGATTATTAGTGTGAAAAAGGTGAGAATAAAAAAGGCTTTTTAATAATTTACAGCTCATCTTGATTGGGCTGGAACATTTTAGAGTGGCCCGGTAGTCAGCTTGTTTAAATTCAACTCAGGTCAATGGGAAAACATCTGAAAGCCTGCCCTTCAACTCTTACATTGTGGCTTTTTACCAGATCATTTGTATCAGTGCTCAAAAATATGTGGCCGCATGAGCATTACTCCTGTGTGTGTTGCAATTCGTAAACCCTTTATGTGATTGCAATTCTATCTTGGAAGTTTGCTCTTAGCCCAACTAAGGTTGCTCATTGATCCATATAATACAGTCTCAAATGCTGCTTTCTGCTATGATGGGAAAGAAAGAACCATGGATCCTGGTCCCGAGCTTTTTCTCAGGTTGTGTGAGCCAAGCCATCCCTGTTACACAGCAACATGCAGAGGTACATACCCGGTGTGGGGACTGTTCCCTTTGGGTGCCCACACAGAAGGTTTATCTCCTACTGCCCGAGCTGACGCAGCTGGTGTGCCGCCCTCTTACGCTGAGCTTTCTCGCCAATATTTTGACAATTTAAACCTGGTAACAGTAATTAAAGTTTAGCATATAGTAATTATATTTTCTATAAAGCAATTTACAGGAGCAAGGTAAATGGAAAGGGAGGTTCTGAGTACCTAGAGTAGTAAGTTCATTCACAATGTGTTTTATCTTCCTTTGGTGCTTCCGTGGTTCCATCCAGGAAGTTAGTCATGGTGGTTTTCTGGGCATTACCCAGAGAAACAGTATTCCTGAGTATAATGCACTGATTTTAGCTATAGGAATAACTAATTTTGAGTTCAGAAGCAGTTCTGAAAAAAACATATTTGGTAGAAAATTTCAATCACAGCTAAAAAATGTGAAGAAAAAGAAAAGGCGTTTTTTTTTTTTAATATGGGGATAGGAAAGGGTGGAAGGGATCATCATTTTCAACGTAAGTTTTTTTTTTGTTTGTTTGTTTTTTAAGTGTGGTGTTGTGATTTTCACAGAATTTTTGTAATGTATTACCTTCTAAGGCTACCAAATGAAAAAAGAGTTTCACTTAATTTTTTTTTTTCTTCTCAGTTCCATTGCTTATGCTGTAAAGTACTTTGATATATCTGGGTGAGAACTATGCTATCACTGAGCTTTTTTAAACAAAGCAGGCAGAAAACAGTAGTATATACACTACCAACTCTACTAACAAAACAACAGTTCAGAGAGAGGCAGGGATATGGAAAAACCATGATAATTCGTATTATGTGATTGTCTTCCTCTGGTGCATGGCGTAATTCTGATTAAAATTACTGGCAGTACTTTGTGTGCATCAAAGGAAAAACAGCTCCAGGAATTGACATCCTGTTAAATGTGGAGGAGCTATTATAAGCTATATAGTGGCTCAGTGTGGTGTTTTTTTTGAACACTTCCTAATGAAAACCCAGTCTATTTTATGTCCCTAAACTTATCCTGGGCAGCAGTACTGAACTGTATAGCCAAAGGTGGCCATCGGAACACCCATATTTTCCATTGAAATCAATGATAGTTTTAGCATGTTCAGGAATTCAAAGGATTAGATCATTATCCTTTTTTAGGTCTCCTTCTTCTCATTGTCTTTATTAAAAGAAAAAGTAGATCCAAGGGTGTTAAAAGAAAACAGCTGAATTTTTAAGACTTTAAAAATAAACACACATCACATTCTTTTTCTCCAAGTATATCCTTCATTATAGGCCTATTTTAAATAGGTGAAATTAGGCAAGTTCTGATAGAGCCGTAAGGTTGAAGGGGGAAGGTCTTGCATTTTATTTCTTGTTACAACCTGTTTTTAAAAGATAAGCAGTGACTCGTAATTTTAGTTGTATAGTGTAGGTGCCCTGTCTTAGCCAACAAAATGTTTAAAGTAATTCATTAAAAAATAGAATACCATTATGAGGCGAATTAAATGATTTTCTGTTTCCATTCTCCTCATAGCTACAGCTGCTCCTTTGCACACACGCTAAGGAGAATGGGCTTGATCCTGCAAAGCCTCTTTATGGTGATAGTCCTTTCCCATACTAGTTGTCCCACTAAGTAAAGTCAATCAGATATTTACAATATTCCTATCCAGCTCTATATAAAAATGATGAAGTCCCACGCAACCATAATTATTCAAAATATTGGCATTTAAGTGATCTCTGAGTACATTAAACATAGTACTGGCTCTAATCCCATTCTGAATGTTCTTGTCAGAGCTTTACAGATACAGACTCGTAGGTGCAGAGGGATTAATCCTGCGCTACACAGTTTTATAGCAAGTGAAGATGAGAGCATTTGAAACCTTTCAGCATTGGTATTAGGGTCTGCTTTTGCACAGGCCTTCACATGTAAATAGTCTTTATCCTTGTGACTGATAACATTGATTTATCCTGTCAATCAGCTATTAAGGGACTAATGGTTTATAGGGATTTGCCCAAGGTTGCACTGAAAAGCTGTGGCAGAGCCAGATGCAGAACTTTTTATCTTTTTCTTACTCCCAATGAGAAGTGTAGAATAGTATTAATGAAGAGAGTATGGTACATCACCCACAGTCTACCAAATATCATCACAGAAGTAGTTAATTTTACGGTATCTGTGGATGAGGAACACATGTGCTGAGACAGTAAAATGTGGGTAGTTGTCTTTATTTGAATGCTTCAACAGCAATCTTTATATTTTCTATGTTAGAGTCACCTATATTTGTCCTTTGCAGAAGAATAGAACACATGTATCACTGGAAGTTCTCCCTTATTAAGGTAATTATCTTTGGCTTGTGGAGCAGCTTAATTTTTCTTGCTCTATCAATAGGCCTGCTCAAAGAATCACAACATAAAGGGTTTTATCTCTGTTATTGATTGGCTAGAAAGTGATGTGTTTGGGGCTCTGTTGGAGCTTCTCTAGTGACTATTTATTTAAATTGGAAAAAAAAATCAGTATTATTTGAAAAAAAAATAACTAGAGCTTTCATTTAACATTACAAAAGAGGGCATTGCTTAATCCCTGAAGTAGGAAATTGCTTTTCTTCATGATCCATTGCTTTCATACTGTTTCTGGCTGTTGGTGCTGAAGGAAGGAAAACCTATGTTCTCACTCTGTTTTCATTGTATCTATTTTCTTATGCTTTACTAAAACTTGGCTATTAAATTGTTGTTCAGGTATAAAGGGGAACTTGACTGTCTGATGATCTTTTAGTCTCAGACGGACATCTGCAAATATTGAAGCCAACCAAAAATTTACAAGGGAAACTGAAAAAAGGAAATTGAAGATTTGAAACAGTATATCAAAGCCGAAGTCATATGTGATGTTGCTCTTCTTTGAGACGCTGCTATGGGCTTATATCTAAATTCAGCAGTGCATCGCAAGAAGATGAAGGAGTATTTTTTTCTTCTGTGTTCAGATCTTGTGCATACAGAGAGAAAAAACAAGTGGCAATTAAGAGCAAAAAGCAGAGCTGGTTGAAAATAATGCTATCGTGCTTTATTTTTTTTTTATTTTTATTTTTTGGTAAAAACAGCTATTGTTTTAATTGCTTCTAACATGCATTACAAAACCATAGCATGTTACAGCTCAAAGCTGGACTAAGCAATATTAAGCAATGATTATTTAACATCAGAAGTTACAATATTTAGTTAATGGCGCTCTGCCATTCTTAGGACAGATCATAGAACGCTTTCTAAAAGTAAATGTAAGTTAGCAGCCCTCATGGTATTTTTTCCTTAGCAGCAATACTAAAAGTTGTGCTTGTGCACAGTAGTGTGCTCTTCCCTTTTTCTGTCAGTCATGGTGGTGACTCCTCTTTCTTGTTTTGAGTGCCTTTTTTTTTTTTTTTAGTCATTTAGTCTTCCAAGTTAATAAGTTAATCAAAGGTTATGCAAACAAAATAGCAATCTGCAAATAATTATGATAGTGAGCTTTGATTTTGGTATGTAACAGAAAAGGTACCTGTAGGTTTTATTTTGAGTTTTTGCTTGTGCTAGCTATATGAGGAAAATAGCAAGACTGCACCATATGCCCAATAAAAGGTTCATTAGAAAGGCATTAGTAGACTAATCCAGCTTACTCTGTGGTTTATTTTATTTAGAATGTAATAAGGTAAGTTCATTAGTTTGCAGACTTAATGTTTTCTACTGTACCTCAAAGCAACCAGTAACAATTCCATTGAGACCCGGCAGCTCTCACTAACACCTGTCAAGATAAACACATGACTCTCTAGGGGAATCATCTTGGCAACATAACTGAGCAAATCTGGAAAAAAGTAAGTCTTTCACATACAAAAGAATGTTACCCAGTATAAACCTGATTAATGATTTTTCACATGCCTCTGAGGTCATATATATCTTTTTAAAGTGAAAAAAAAAAAGTCAAATCAATCTCTGAAGAATAAATATTTTGGAGCATACAATGCTACATTTGAGATGTATTTTAAAGAACTTGAAGGATGTAGAATAATTATGCAATTTGAGCTGAGCCTCAGAAAGGCTGTCTGAGACCTGCAATTGAATCTCCATCCCCTCAGGGCTAATATATTAGATTACAAGGATTATTGCAGTGCCAGTATTTGTGCCACTACATTTAAGGCTATGGCAGCATTTTCATTTTAAACCTGTGTGTTCAGAGGTTCATAATTTAGCTTGGCACTACAAGTACAGTTCCTGCACAATGGTGATACCATACAGAATATGGCCTTTAGGGAAGGCAGAAAATGGGATTCCAGGTATGTTCTCTTCTCCATTACAGCCAGGAAGGAGCAGGGATATAGTCATGGGCAGGGAGACAGTCATGTAGTACTCTCTGCCCTGCTTGAATACCACAAGTCTACAGTCCCTTAAATACCTTTCAGTATGGAGGATTTGTAGATTTGTCCCTCATTCCTGTGAGTTTATATTGGAATAGGAAAGGGAAGCTGCCCAAAGTGTTAGCACCTTCGGCAAAAAATTAGGAGGGGGGGGAGGGAAGAAAAAAAAAAAAAAGAACAGAAAAATAAATAGTGTGATAGCACTGGCATCCAGCAAAAGAGAACCGTGAGCAGAGTACGAGACATCCTCCTCAAGGCAGGTCAAACGAGTGCCAACCCAAGCAACGGTAGATGAACTTGGCAAAGTGCCCTGAAGGCTGATAGACCTGGGCTATTTCAGACCCCAAGGGAGCTTCCCTTCATAGCTGAAATTCCCAGTGGGAAAATGTTCTGCAACCAGCCCCTTCTATTCTGAATTGAGGGATCAGGCTTATATACATGGTTTCAATAAATGAAACAAAATAAAAATCAGCTTGCTTTTGACAGCGAGGAAAAAAAGAGGAGATTATTGCTATACATACAGAGGTGATGAAAATTTAATATGAAGATTTAAACCCATTTGGATGGACAGACTTACTATTAACTGAACGAGAATTTATTTTATATGATACATATATATATAGAGAGAGAGAGAGAGGAAGAGAATATCCACACTGCAGCAAAAGCTGCCTACACATTCCCATTGTAAACTTCCTTTTTCTGCATAATATATCTGCACTCCTCCAAAATTTGAATACCTCACCAAAACAAACAAACAAAAAACTATATATTTTACAACTGTACAAATACTAGGTCTGTATCTGTTGTCTTTTTAACCTTGTGAGCCACTGAGTAGTTCACATGATAAATGTTATTGGTAAACTAAAGTGTTTCTGGCGTCTCCCTACGTTATGTAGCATTGAGACACAAACTGGTCACAGTTTCTATGTCACTGATTGTCGTTAGGCAACCTGGCAAATGGTTCAATATCTTGCAGCCCACTGGCTTTTGAAAGAAGCACTTTCTCCTGCTTAAAAAAAGGAAAAATTAGGTTTTTTGTTTGTTTGTTTGTTTGTTTTTCCTGTAGAAAATCAGGCAATTTTAGATTTAGTTCCTCTGGCATAGGGTCTTAAATTCCTCAGGGTTTGTAACAATAAGCTAGACTGCTGATAGGTTAAACAAAATACCTTACACATTCTCCTCTAAGCCATAGTCTGTAGGACTGATAAATTTTGGCCTGCTTAATTGCAATCACTAAATTTCCACAGTTTTACAAATGAAATGAGATTCTACACTCAGCTGTAGATAAAAACTATACTGGAAGAGCATAGCAGGTGTGTTAAAGTGTTCAATGGATAGTATTCCCTATAAATGGAAACCTATTTGTTTAGTTTTCTGCCTGAGTTTGAGCTTCAGGGCTTTAGGTCTTGACGTTGCAATGCAAAGTGCCGGATTTTGTTTCCGGAGAACAGAGACGGACGGAGAAACCTGGTTGCATAAGAAGGCAGTTAACCTAGCGGAGCCCTGAATTTCCCTGACAAGTCCTGCTAGCCTAAGGCATAGTCTGCACTTAAATTTTGCCAGTGTAGCCAAAGTTGTTAATCTTAATTGATACAGTTGTATTAACAAGGATGGGGGTGTAGGGAGATACAGTTATCTCTGAAAGTATCTGATTTTTATCCGAGGAAGTCATTTAAATTATACTCACAGAAGTACTCTTTTTCATTTGTATAGGTCTCCTATAGGAGCATTTGGTAGCTCAGTAAAAGAAGCCAGAAAAAGACGTGCTTTTACAGTTTCGGATATGCTTATAAATGAGTTAGTTAACTTGGGGAGATAACCTGAATTAAATTGCATTAAGCATCAATGTGGCCTGGACAGGGGACCAAAATGGAATTAAAATGGGGTCCAAACAAACAAACAAAAAACTCCAAAAGCAAAAAACTTTACTGGATCAGCATTGGACGCGTGACCAAAATATTGAGAGGTAAACTCATTTTTGAGCACCGTAGTTTATCTGCTGAGTTTATTTGCTCTGGCCGCAGCAGAACATATATTTAGTTTCCCAGAGTCTCTGTTTTTGCCTTTTTGCACCACCACTTCCCTCTCAGAGCATGGCCTGCACAGACTGATACTGAATTGCTGCTTGGGTTGTGTTCTTAAATAAGAGGTAAGTGCCTGCATAGCTTTGTGGAGATTGGCCTCCATGTCCTTAACTCTTGGTTTGAACATAAAGGAGCAAAATAATCCATTAATTTATCAGTCCCTAAGTAGCATTTAACATCATAATGTAAGACCTAAAAATGACCTGTTATAATCCATCTGATGAAAAAAATGCTAAGTAGTCTCTAAACACAGATTTGAACCAGAAACTTTAGTGGCAGTTATGGGTGTGCGCAGCATAAATAGTACACATTTAATAACCCTGAGCATTTAAACACCCTTTTTATCTTCAGTAAAATATTAAATGGAGTACTTTTGAGGTACCTAAACATTTTATTAATTTGTCCTTCATATTTAAGCACTCCATGCCAAAGATGATGGCAAA
Organism: Nothocercus julius; assembly: GCA_013398735.1. Lineage (NCBI taxonomy): Eukaryota > Metazoa > Chordata > Aves > Tinamiformes > Tinamidae > Nothocercus > Nothocercus julius. The sequence continues at coordinate 31,186 of VZSV01000218.1, read as the reverse complement.
TAGAGTAAGAGTTTTCACTAAGGTGCTCAAACTGCAGCCATAGCCAAGCATACAGAGAAGCACAGTCTCCTGTTGTATCCATATCCAAGCGTATTTTAGTTGCTCTGTCAGTTCAGAGTCTAAAGGGATCTGTAGAAAGACCCTGTTGCAAGGCTAAATCTAAGGGTCTGCTTAGAAATCCTGCAGCGAGGTCCAGGCGCTTTCCTAGTCTGGTCTTCCCCAGCAAAATTCCCACCTCTTTAAAGTGGTGGTAGAATAGAGGTCTTGATGAAAGGCTTCAAACAGCCCAGCAGGAGACAGTCTAGACAGGACTTGCCAACTGGAGTTCCTGTGCCAGCTATATTGTTACCCACTTGGCAATATTGGGTTCCAATTTCAGCAAAGTGATGGCAATTTTAAGTTACTCATCTGTAGGATGTCTGGAGCCATTAGGAACAGTCGGTTAACTAGTGCATGTTTCTAAAACTACTGCAATGTGTGAAGAGTTTACTGAAAAACTAGTTCTGGTGACTGACTGAAATATTGTGTTTTATGAGTCTGATTCACGGATTGAGAGAAAATCCAGCAAAGCAGTGGCATTTTTTGGCTAAAACTTCTGGCACGTATTACTTGCATGAACAGGAAGTGCATAGCAGGGTCTTTGATTTCAGGAGAGTTGGCAAATCCAGGCTGACATTTCTTTGAGATTTCTTTAATTTTGCTTTCTTCCCTTAACTCTAAGTTAAGGAAAGTGACAGTGCACGGCAGTTGCAAGCTGATAGTTTGGAAGATGTGGTGGGAGAGCGGGTATACTTCCCTTACCCCAGGGCTTCTTCAGAGAGGTTGGAAAGTCCCTGCATTTCCTATCCGCTTATAAATTGCTCTGGGGCTATCCCCCAACCATCTCCCTCCCTCTCTCCATCTCGTCTCGGAGAGGGAAAGCAACTCGGCCTGGGCTGAGCAGAGCCAGGGGGGAACCTCTCCCATTCCTCAGCCGAGGAAGGATTGCGCCTTGCGTTCCCATCCCTGGAAAAGCAGCTCCGCACGTTACCGCGCCTTGCTCCGCAATCGCGGCGAGCTGGAGCGAGACGCGTGTTCGCACCGCCCGCTCCGCGCCCTCTCCCTTTCACGCCCATGAGCTCATGCAGCTGAAGGGATCCGCAGGCTGGAGGAGGCGCAAAGTGCGCGGCTGCAGCAGCGCCCGGCGGCGGCGCGGGAGGGACTGCGCTTCCCCCCGGGGACACGGTTCCCCGCGGGGACAGGGTCACGGGTCCCCCGGGGGAAAGGGCAGCGGTGCCCCTAGCCCCACGTGCGGCCGGG
>VZSV01000218.1:13966-28424 GCA_013398735.1 Nothocercus julius | reverse complement strand
GTGCCGGGCGGGCAGTGCCAGGCGATGCCGCGCGGAGCCGCCGCGGAGCCGGGGGCGAAGTTGCCGCCAGGTGCGGGCGGTTTCGGCGCGGGGCCGCCGCGCGTAGTTTGCGGAGCGGCAGGAGCCGCTTCCTCGCTCTCGCAGCAGCCCCGCCGCAGCTCTGCGCGCGCGGGTCGGTGCGCAAATAGCCGGTGCCGAAGCGGTGCTGAGCATTGCCACCAGCAGCCGATGGGTGCTCTGAAATCAAAGCCTCCCTTTGTCTCCGAGGGACGAGGAAAGAAAGCTATAAAGGGGGGAAAAAAAAAAAAAAAAGAAAAAAAGAACAACCCTTTGGCTTCTGATTAGATTACACAGCTTCATTCTTCTTCATTTTCTCATCTTGCCTTGCTTCATTTGCACGATCATGCGATGTCATTTACAAGCTTTGCAGAGTAACAGATCTCACACTTAACCTCTGCATCGCTGCGCAGGATGACCCAGTTGCAGGCACGAGGCAGTTAGGTTTGATTGGATTTTCCTTTTTTTCACCCCATGGTTAACAGTGCCAGCATCAGTGGGTAGGGTACTATTGTCTACCTGAAAATTGCCACTTTGTGCTAAATACTCTTTTATATGAAGCTGCTGTAAAAGCCAAAGTGCCCAGAAATTGCTGCTCTTAAACATCTTATTCATTAACAAAAAGTTAAAGTCTGTTTTAATTACTGGAAAAAAAATTAAAAGGGGGGAGAGGAGAAATTCAGGCCACCCCTTTCTTCCGTAACGCATCCAGGCAGCGCGAGATCGCGAATGCTGCATGTACTGTACCATATGTGCTTACAGAGGAAAACTAAATATGTGTGCGCGCGCGTATATACGAATGCATTTTTCTTTGAATTACTTGATGCTTTGGGTTGTCATTTAGAGGCTTGTTAGTAATTTGAGGGGGGAGTAATCATGAGCAAACAGAGACCAGCTAGAATCCTTAGGATGTGCTTTAAAATCATGCCTTTGGGCAGTTTTTGGAGAGCTCACCTTGGACACAGCCAAAGGCTGACAGTAGAAAAGGGCAGCTCTCGCCCTGGCTCCTGTCTTGCTAAGAAAACAAATGATGAAGTGGAGGAGCTGCCGCTTAAGAACTTCATAGGGAAGCCCAGGAGCCTCTCCAGAAGTAAAGTAGCTGATTTTACAAAATGAAGGATGATACGTGTCGTAAGAAGGCATTTCAGAGTGTTTACTCAATATCTCTAAGCCTCTTTGCTTTTCTGTATTTATCGGAAACTCTGCCATTTGACAGTGTTTTAAGATGTCTAATGCCTTTCATCACTGATGCTTCAGAAGGAGCCTCCCCTGGCTTCTCTGAGCCTGACGGTCGTGTTCCTGCCCCTGGGTGGGCAGGGTTGGGAACTGCTCTCATGTGGCACATTGCTGGGCATCAGGCAGGGGGGATTTGGGAACGTTTATCCTTAGTCCAGCACTTCCAGAGGGCCCCGCCGGCTGAGCAGCGTGAGGGAGGGAGCCTAATGCTCAGGCTGGCGTGGACCATCCTGATGCTCGGGATTTGTAAGAGTTGAAAGGAGCTCGTAGGATCGGCAGGTTGATCGTGCCCCAAGAGCTCTGCCTGCCAGGACGGCGAGTCACAGGTGTCTGTCTGCAGAGCAGCAGCGGTCACTCTGCCCAAGCCATTCAGCAAACGTCACCGCAGCCCTCGGTGGGACGTCCCCACCGCCCTCCCCTAACGCTGGCACCACCTAGCACTGCTGCTGCTACCCTCCCAGAAAATGCTTTGATTTTTTTTTTCTTTTTTTTTTTCCCCTTTTTTTTTTTTTTTTTTTTTTTTTTTTCTTTAGCCAGCCCACTTTCAGCTAATAGTATAAGCAAAGCCAAGAGCCCAGCATGATTGGATTTTTTTCCACTTCTTTTGAAAAACCAAACCACAATGTTGCTGCTAACACTCTTGTTAGGTAATTTTGCTGGGATTTTGCTTAGGAACATGATCTCACGTGGCTTTAATTGCCGGTGTTGTGCCTCCCAGAGACAAAAGAAGAATTTCAAATAAGCAATTAGCTCACCCTATTAGATAAAAAGTAGCTCAGCTCACAAATACTTTTTTTTTTTTTTGTATATTAAATGTAAATATTAAACATCAAGCCTGACCAAAGTGATTTTTTGCTTAGTGTGTTGGCTCTCATTAAACTTGTGAAGGTGACAGATGACTATAGCAATGGAAAGTTTAATCACAGAAAGAGGCAAGACAGTAACTTTCTAGATCATGACTCCAGTGACACAGAAATAAAGAAAAGTAAGAAAGCGAGTAATGATGTTCAAAAATGTAAGTGCTAGGCTGCCCAGCCCCTGCCTGTGGTCTCTGCAGTACTGGAGGTATTTGATGATTTATGTGCTTATCTCCGTGTCCCCTTTCCCCTTTTTTTCTTTTTCTTTCTTTCTTTTCTTTTTTTTTTTTTTAAACATGGATGGTCCATGGCAAAGTTTCCCCCCTTTCCCCTGCCAAAAAAAAAAAAAAAAAAGTGATTGCAGGTTTCTCAGTAACTTGAAGTGAAGAAAGGCATATGATGGATCTTGTGCAGAATGACTGCTGCACTTGAGTAAGTAGAAGGTTTAAAGTGTAGCCATTTGGAAATGGCTGTCACTGTCCCTGTCCTCGTCGACTTGTTCATCGCCCATCTCACAAACAGGTCTTTCGTCTCACCTGGACTGGGCCTGAGTCATTTCATTGCCCCCCGCTCCTCATTCAGCCACCAAATGACAAACAGGGTCTGTCCATTTAATCTGGCCATTTCTTCTTTTGATGCTCACAGAGTTGTGCCCAGGAGGTGGTCTGATAAATATAAATTGTAGTTTTTTTGTTTGTTTGTTTGTTTTTTCTTTTTTTCTTCTTTAAGTCTGCCAGAACAGGATCCAGGAGTTGACTAATGAAATCTTCATATTGGTAGGTGCATGTACTTGGAAAAAAAAAAAATGCAAAAATGACAAGGGAATAGCATCTGTATCCCCCCAGGCAAGGCAGGAAGAGTGGAGCGGGAGTGGAGGCCATCTGAAGTAGAGGGAGTAGGATACCGGGGGCAGTGGTTGAGAAAGTGGGAGTTTGGGGTTGGGAAGTATTGAGCAAATTCCTGGTGGAAAAGCAGAGGAATTTAAGCTGTTGAGCAGAGGGTGTGAAAAAGTGCTTCCACAGCAAAGTTAGTTCCTAAGTAGGGAGAAGAATTTGTGAAAAACTTTGGGAAAGGCTTTGGGAAAGAACTGGTAATGGAGGTTTTAGAAGTGCAAGCTTTGGTTCAGCATTGCAGTTGTGTGTTCCCATAGCACCTTCCCTCACCCTGTCTTGTAGACGTCTGGCATTGGAGCAGGGACACTCATAGAGAGCTGTCACTTCTGAGTGAGACCTCCTGCTTCTGGTGTCTGCGTTGTCCTTGCAGTTGTGGTAGTTGTGCTGTGGAGAACTTTCCTGGCTTCTTCAGCTGACATTGCTCAGAGCTCCACGTTTACACCAGCTGCGATATCCATATGCAGTGTCGCTCCTAACATGTTTCCATTTGTGATTTTACTTGATGTTACAGGCTTTATAGATTTTCCAAATTCATCATGGGTAAGCATTACATCTACTCAAAAATGAGAAGATGCACAATCAAGTAGTTGGTTATCAAGCATGATAGCATGCTCTTCATCTGTTGGTAGCGCTCTTTTTTTTCCTCTTTCCTTAGAGCCCAACATTTAGAGGGAGGTGTTTTCAAAGATATGCCCCTCTCTGCACATGCCTTTGGACCCGCAATTCTAGACAGTTTTCAAACTGTCCAACAACGGTGGGGCTGTATAGATAAGCTGGCCCAGCATCTACCTATATAGTGATTGTCTTCTTCCATTGTTGCTGAAGTTCATGAGCACTGAATTCATCCAACTTGTACCCATTTAAAAGAAGCTTCTGTAACAGAGTCATCAGTTAGCAGCTACTGAGGTGTCATACTGTGGGCTGGATTGTGCAGCCCTCATTCAGCAAAGTGATCCATTGAACTCCACAGGAGTTTTCACTAAAGAAGAATAGCAGGATTGGAATTTTAATACCGCAGTAAAATCATTTATACTACTATAATGAAAAATATAATAAAAAAAACTTTGGAAGATGTGTGTATGATGTATAGATAGCATTTTATCTGTGTAAGAAAACTGTAGGGAAAGACTTACTAGTGTAGGTAAAAGTAATTCTATTTTTTATTTTTTTTATGAGTTGAAATTTCTATTTCTGCATATGGTGATAAATGTTCTTAGGGTTAGTGTACGTGAAGTGGCATTTTCGGTTAGAATATGCTTACTGTGTTGCAGAAGAGGATTATATTTTGATTAAAACAACGCATGTAAATGTTTCCAGATGCTCAAGCTTTGTAAAGCAATGTAGTATAAGATGTAGATGTGAGAAACATCTAATCTTTAAATTTTTCATTCTTAGTTTTAGAGAGGTCTTTTTATTGTCTTTTCAGATCTGTTTGTATAACACAAAAGTATCCTTTTCATTCACTAGCCTCGAAATACTTCCCAGCTCTCCTGCTCTGAGTACTTTCTATACCTAAGTGGGGCATTTTCATATTTTAAGACTGTAATGCTTGGCAGCATTCTACACATGTCTTTAAATTACATAAATTTTATATCCCCTTTCAAAATTTCCAATATGTTCCATCAGTTCTTTTCCACATCAATTGCCAAAGTATTAACATCAGTTGGAATAAAATGAATAACAAAGCAGCTTCAGTCAGCATAGTGGTTAATTGGTCGTGCAGTTAGATATGCATATTAGCAAATGTGGTTTCTGTATTATTATTACTGTCAATATGGGTTGTCAAAGAGCCATATAGTCTTTGGTGGTATTGTGGATAGTCTAGGGCACTTTAATCAAAAGAGGAATGTTGCTGATAGATTTCTGATACTCATCTTTATACAAGCCCTGGTGCCTTAGTACATGCACAGCTATTGATTGACTGTGGTGCTTTTACAAGAGCTAAATAAGTAACAACACTCTTTTGTCACTTATCAGCAATAGCAGTTTTGCCTCAGTCTATGGCAGACTGCCTCAGTCTGTGTTCTTTTTAAATTTAAAACATGTTGTATTGTCTTTTAATCAAATACTATTTGAAATAACTTATCAGAAGAAATTCATTTAGCATTCAATACAGAGTACTTCCTGCTGCTTCTAATTTTCAAAAATGGATTTTTACCGATAGCAAGAAGTTGATTTGGCTTTAAGGAAAATTTCTGCTTTTTTTTTTTTTTTTTTTTTTTTTTTTCCCTCCGCTCTCTTCCCATCTTAGTCCACAGGAAACCTCTGTAGACAAAACTCTGATATGAGACTGCTGTGTCCAGTGTGAGTAAGCACAACCGATTCTGCAGTCCTAATATTTTTCTTTGTGTTTCTCACTACAGTTTCTAACTGCAGGATGACAGACCTGATCACTGTATTACATTTTCAACAAACCACTTAGCTTAGTTTGCTTGAGTTCATCTTTTGTCCTCTCCTTCGTCATTGCTTGCAACGGTTCTTAACTTGTTTGATTAACCAAGATGACTAACCTCTTTCTTGTCTTTCTCCTGTATCAGTTAATTTATCTCTATGTTATTAGGTCTTATGTCCTCAGGTCTGCTACAGAATTTATATCAAATCTTTCTGAGCTAACAACTTTCATTCTAGTTTGTAAATACAGTGTAGGCAGAGCTGATAGATCTTGCTGTGATAATAAATTGACTTGTGAACGTAGCTGTGATTATAACTAGAATGGCACAGTCTACTTTGATGAAAGAAAGGGTTCTATAAATAGCAACGCCGTTCCATGAAGTTTAAAGCAACAAATATAAATAAGAGGCTGTATTTTTTTACCACTGTAGATAGTTCTTTTCTTTCTTAAGAGTAATATGGATGTCTGAAATTAATTTCCATGTGATTCTCACATCTTTATGCACACCTGTGTGCATGTGTACATACACACCCATCCCAGAGATTTCCTGATAGAGAAATTGCTCTGGGATGCTAAGCGAAAATGAGAACAGTTTTCCAACAGCTAAAAATCTTACAAAGCATTCAGCAGCAATATTCATTTACCGCAGGTATAATTGCTCAGAACAATAGAGTTAATCATTCACCTCCTCCTTAATTGGCAAGAAAAAGAAAAGAGCCGGGGCCAAGAGAGCGGGCAGGGAGGAAGGCAGGAGCAGTGCTGCTGCGCGCCGCGGCTCGGAGCTGGGCGCCGACGGGACGGGGGACGCTGTCCTTAGGAGGGGGCTCCGTCTCCGCTGGCGCCATGGAAAGCTGCCGCGACTCGGTCTGTACTTCCGTAAGCACTAAACTGCTTCCATGGGCACTCAACTCTCCGAATCCCGAGAAACAGACCAGACTAAGGGTGCGATTGGCTGTCACACTATATGTAGCCAAGGAGCCAAAAAGCTTTGCCGTGCCCGGGGTTTGATTGCTAAGAAAAGTGTATGGATGCCGTCGCTACGCCGCGTCCGTGATCCCGCGTCTGCCAAGGCAAGGCCGCAGCTGCCGCAGGGCCCGTGCGCCCACGTCGAGGAGCCGGCGTGGCCGGAGCAGAGCTGGCGGCACGAGGGGGCCACGCGCGCAGAGGCCACACGTCCCCGCACCGCCTCCGGCGCTGGGCCCTGCGCGCGTGGCGAGAGGCGGCGCCGCGCGCTCGCCGCTCCCTTGGTGCCTTTTGGTGCCTTCAGTGTCACGCTGGGAAACGCGCCTGTCACTTGGCTCTCGGGTTTGTCATTCAGACGTGGAGCGGGGAGGCTTCTGCACTGAGATGTCATTGCTCTGACACCTGAGGTCGGGCCTGTGTCTGGCCATCCGTCTTCTCCACCTTTAGGATAATCTCGACTGCCTGGGTGGCTGGATATTCGCATTAAAATGCAAGTGTTCCATGCTGCCATTCCTGCACGCAGGGTGGTTTTTTTTTCTTTTCTTTTTTTTTTTTTTTTTTTTTTGCTGGAAGCTGCGCTGCTCCTTTTGTTTGGGAAAAGAGAGGAGTCAAAGGGTTTGTGGGGAAAGATGATTGCAACTTTTGTGTTTTTGTTGTAGTGAAAGTGTAGTAATGACAGAGGCATTTCCTTCTTTTAAATACCTAGATAGATACTTCCTAAGGAGCTGGGTGTTTAAATTGAGAGAGACTAATGGCTCGGCAGTGAAAGATTTGCTTAGATGTCTACTCAGAAATGATCTAAGTGTTAACTCTTTCTTAGGTTTTATTACAGCTGTACTTGCTAAAAAACGCCAATATGATTCTAAAGCGAGTAAAACACTGTGTTAAACAGCTAATGTTTCTGCAGATACTGCCTGCTCCGTTATATAGCTTATCCACAATTGTAAAATCCAGGATGGAAGGAAATGGTAGAGGCCAGTGGGTGACTAGTCCTGAAGAGACCTGCAAAAAGTCTGAGGAACCTCCTTTCACAGCTGGTCACAGCTGGTGTTACCATGTGTGTTGCTGAATTGTTGGAGTTGGTTGACTTTCTCAGTGACTACAGCTCTAGAGGCCTGGGAAGGAGGTGGAAAGGGGACGGGGAGGAGCAGCCATGGCCATGGCTGGTGGAGGTGAGGAGATACGGAGCAAGCGTGGGCTAACGAAGAACTGCTTGTGATTGTTGGCCTGAGCCTGGCTCGCTCTTACTGAGATCAAGCACAAAATTCCCACTACGTGATGTGATCTCTTGTGCCCCTGTTGGATCTGATGTCCCTCATGCATGCTCTGCTTAGGACGTGTTCCCCTTCCACAAAGTACAGTGCTTCTTTAAGGGCTGAATAAAATATAGCGAATAATAACGCAAGGACGTGTATTTTTAATGTGCTGCCACAGGTTTGATACGGTGAATAGATGTGTTCAGTTTATTTCACACAACAAGAATTATGAGGAAGCTTGCAGTGAAAGTGATGAATTGCCATATTTATGGAAAACATGAGCATAAATTGAATCATGACGTCATTTTAGGTTTGGGTAGTCAGTGCCCACAGAGAGGGGCTTAGGAGTTGTGACAAAACAACAGATGTGAGATTAGCCCCTTGGCCGTGTCTGAACGGTTGCCTCCTGAAACGCCGACACCCCCAGGTGCTGAGAACACGCTGTGGCTCCCCTCCAGTCCCTGTCCTTCCAGCGCCCGTCCTTGGCAGCCTGGCGTGTGCTTGCAGCTTGCCTTGCTGCGAGCTTTGGGTACCCCGGGGACACGCACCCAACCTCGCCATTGGGAATGGCGCTCAACTAGTGGTGTGGGTAATTCCAGAGAGCCAGAAATGCCATGAATCCCCATCCTCCCAAACAACGCTTGCTGCTTTTGTGTTTGATAGCATGTAATTGCTGTAATATCCAGGAAGGTTAAATAAAACGTGATTTGGGCAAGAGAAGTGGGAGAGAAGCCCCCCGTTATTTTATTGCCTGGGAAATTTCACTTAACAGTCAATTGCAGTAGTGTGACTGCTCACTTCATGCCCTATCAATTAGAAGACTTTATTTTTTAAGTACTCTGTTTGAGAAGCATGTGCAACGTGCTTTCCGTAGAAATTGTTGGCTTGAATGTATTATATATTAGGTTATATAGGCCAAATACTCATTTCTACCCTGCTGTCTGCTTCTAATAGAAAGTCAGTCATTCATTCAAGATTGAAGACAGAGCATTTTTTTGATGTTAATTTTTAACTTCTGCAGGAATTTTCTTGCATTAGCCCATAAAGTTTGCTTTTCTTCACTCAGCACAATTTCACAGTCTTAGCTGATAATGTCTAACATGAGTATAATAAAATCCACTGTATAGCGTTTGTAGGGAGAAGTTAATGAAGAAAGAATGGTAACAATTATTTTCAACAACAGTAGCAACAAACATTTCAGAGTGAGAGGTCTGAATTTCTTAGTGAGCAAGACATTGTCAAACTGTGTTGTTAAACATGCAGATAAGAGGAATTACTGGTCCATTAGTAAGGATAGTGGTCTGTAAATATCTCGATCAGACACTTATATTGCAGTTTCTGGTTGACTATGGCTTGATGAGTTGGATGATTAGCTTAGGATACCATTACTGCAAAAAAAAACATTGTGTCAGGAAGACGGTGGTAAAGAGGTGGTAAAGAAGTTCTGAGAACAGACCTGGGTTTCTCAGAATTTGGACATTGGTTCTTACTTGCTGCCTTACAGTTTGCCTTAAATAAAAATGCAGATTGGACAGGAGCACACAGGAGTGTAGTTCCAAAGAGGTTGAGGTCAGCAAAGATAAATAACTATATGGGGAAAACCATGATCCATCTGTTAGATGTCAGATCTATAGAGGCAGTAACTTTAGATACAGAGGCAGTTATTAACACTGATATAAATTGCAAGTGACTCAACTGAAGACTGCTCAGATCCTATCTACTCATGGTTCTCGTAGGAAAAAATTCACCTGTCAGAGGTCTTATGCCTTAGAGTTCGGGAAGGTGGGGTTTAACTGTAATCTGTGTAGCTCATACCGCTTTATCTGGCCCTTTGACTAGGGCACATTTCACTCCATTACAAGATCACTGCTGGAGAAACGGGAGAGGCTTATCTTAAGCTGTTGGGAGCCAGCTTGAGTAAATAAATATGTTAGGATTTTGCAAAACAAATCTTATTTGTTCCAAGTCTTTTACTTGATCTCCAGTAGCTATTTGATAATCACTTTCCTCTTTTTTTTTTTTTTTTTATTTTTTGCATTTTCGTGTTTAATTATTTGAATTGGAAGAAGACCTAAACAAATCTACATGTAATGTAGGAGCAAATTTCCATACGCAAATCATTAGTGTGTGGTGTTACTTTTGTGTTTTGCAGTTCATTGCCAAGCTATAGTTTCAAAAAAGGGAAATCTGAGGAAAAAAGGGAGCAATCATTATTGCCAGATAATATTTTGTGTAATTTTGAGATATGACGAGTTCAGTGTTGCTGAAAGATGGTTTCTAATTCTCCCTTGAAAAAAAATGGCCTGCATTAACCCTTGTCATGCAGAAGATACTGGTGTCTCTCTGGTGCTCTAGCACATCTTTACAATACGCCTGTCTGCAAGGGCTATTACTGTTTTAGAGAGGAGAACTAAGGCACAGTAAGTTGGCTTCTCATTTACGTCTCCTCTTGCATGAGCTGAAGATGTCAAAGAGCAGTCAGATGGGGCATCTGGCAATTCCCTGTGTCTCTCTTGTGCACTAATCCCTGGTACAAGAAGCATCTCTGGAGCATGGCCAGCGTCTGTAGCACGTGCTTGTCCGTTGACACAGCTCTGCGCAGAGCCCACGCTGGTTTAACTTATGCCATGCTCTGTCCTCAATCCATAACCGGTTCACTGGCTCGCGCTGCTCCTGGAGCTCTGTGTCCCACGCAGACCAACACAGCAGAGGTTAAGGATTTTTCTGTTCGGTCCTTGCTCGTGTTTGTTAGTAGATAGCCATCCATCCAGCTCATCGGAGCAGTATGCAGCCTCACCTACCTAAATGTGGGACTGCACTTGGCCATAAGGTCACTCAGCAGCCTAAAATGGGAACAGGGATTAAACAAGAGCCTCTCAGGTTGCGCAGTGTCATTTATTGCTCTGGCATTGTGTTAATACTCAGATCCATCAGCACCATTAAACCGATGTACTAGTTAGTGAACAAACGCCTTCCTTCAGCCTCAAGGTCATATTGTGTAATTAACAGAATTGATTTGGGGAAAAAAGGACAATGCAAAGAAGTGGAGGAGGGAAGGAAGAATGGGAAGATGGATAAAACAGGCAGAGTACACCTTTGGTTAGGAGAGAGAAAAAATATTTTCTCTCTGACAGAATTTTTACTTTATTTTTTAAGGAACTGTTTCCTCGGTTATTTGATTTGATTTTTATAGGAGTATGGAAATTGTTTTGGATGCAGAAAGGCCAAAATACTAATCTTTTTATATTCCAGGGCACTAAACTTAGAGCTGTCATGCCTTTACAAATAAGGCTTACCTGTCTTTTGGTATAAGTCAAGTCTTTTCAAATTCTCTGTCAGCACTTAAATTTTTGGGGCCACATGGGGGGCAGTTCCTTTAAATCTTGTCTTCTGTTTATCTTGTAGTTCCAGTTGCTTGTGGTATCTGATGTCTATTAAGTGAGAAGGGCAGTCATAATGTATTGAGTCCAGATTTGAACTGGTGGATTCACATCATGTCATTTTGTTTTACAGATATTGCTTGCCATTTAAATGTTAGCTCTACATATAATTGCTCTGGATGTTTGAATCTTGGGGTCAGTGTACTAGGTATTTTCTCTATTTTCCATAAGTTAATGTGAAAGAAGTGAGGATTTTGCACAATCAAAATACATCTAGCTGTGTTTGAAAGGAGTAGTTGCTTTCAAACATTACTTTTCAACTATGAAGAGTTTTATTTCCCTTAGCCTTAAAACTAGCAGTTTATTAGAATGATTTTCCTGGCCACAATTAGTAAGAATGACGAGGACAACACTTTGCAGTTTGCAATGGGTTTGTGTGATTTATTGTCCCTTATGCCACTAGATGTGAAGAGTCAACAGTCACTGTGCAGATTATATTTCTTTCATAATTTCATGGATTTTTGAGTATGATTGTAACGTGTGGCTTTTGTTCTTGTCTTAGCTGATGTTTTGTTTGTTTGTATTATGGGGGTGTCTACCGGTTTCAGTCAGAGGTTGTGAGCTCCTTGTACTAAGCAGCTGGATTGAACAGAGAAAGACAAGAAAGCCAAGGAAATAATTACTCTGTGCTGCTGACAGCACTCTCCAGGGTAGATTTCAAAATAACTCAAGAGCTGTGTAAAATTAATAAGCTCTTCCTCATGCACTGAAAACTTATTTCATATTGCACTGGCATGAGGGATCTCTGTACGAAGGAGGGGGATGCAAATAAGATGTGCTGGAGGATGGGGTTGAAGACTGGGTCCAGAGTTTAGTCCAACAGCCACCGAGTGCACTAAAGCTGTGTGCAAAAGTAGATTGTAAGGAATGGTCCACTGCAAAATCTCTCTGTCAGTGAAGTTGGATTAGTTACTCAAAGCAAGGTTTATTGAGCATAAAATTGGAACCAGCATCCTTTTGTTTCTTTAGCATCTTCATAATTTTCTTCACTGATAGCAGAGACAAATGAGAAATGAGGGATCATCACTTATTAAATTGGGACTTAGCGTCGAGATTTAGTAGCTTTAGTAGCTTTTTGCAATCCTGGGTCATTTTCTATGCTGTGTTATGGGGCCATAGTCCCTTGGACTCCAGAGTTGTAGTGCCACTTTGTTTGATTTTGTTATAGTATTTAAAAATTGCTATTTTCCCACATATATTCCACACATAAACTCAGTTAAAAAAAAAAATAAAAGTAAGTATGTAACACTGAATCATAATTAGGCAAAAGGGGAAAAATCATTATCTACTCTATCACGGAGAAAACTGAAATAATAAATACTTGCAGCACTTTTTACTGCTATTGTACATATTTATTCAGCATCTGTCCTTAAGCTCAATTTATTACATCATATTTACTTAAATTACAAAATTTACTTAAATGAAATGACCTTCCTGCATACACACATTTTATCAAATTTTACGTTCCTTGATTAATAGTACTACCATTTTTTTTTCCTTATGTGCCGCACAGTCTGTCATTCCTCTAATCCAATTTTGAAATAAAGGTATTCTTAGATCTTCATAACTAAGGCTACTTTTCTTACTGCAGCATATCTCTTTTTTCTTATTTTCTTGTAGATCAAATTAAGATTTAATAGTGATATATTTCCTAATAAACACGACTAAAGGACAGCATCTTCCATTATCTTAAGAAACGTCTTTGTTATATCTTCATCAGAGGCCATTAAACATTCTTGGACAGCCACTTAGCAATATATAAAATGTTTCTTGTCTTTGATTCCAGCAAAGACATCAATCCAAATGTTCTAGATTATATTGCATAATTGTCAAGGAGTTAAATACGTGCCATGAAGATACAGTAGTTAAAATTTACTGGTATGTGTCTAATGTTTATAGATAACCCTTTTAAAGAAGTCAGGATGTACTGTTGTGTTGAGCCATTCTGTCTTAATTCCGTGTTGTATTTTCTCTGTGTTTTCCTTTGCTGTTAATTGGCCAAAGACACTTTAGAACATTTACTTTGTAGTCGTGTATTTTTAATTACCCAGTAAAGTGTATTAAATTCTGTTAAGGGTAGAACAGATAACAGTTTCTCAGTAAGTCCATCCCTTAGTAGTGTCACAGGAAATGGAAATCACGTTTACAGCAGCTTTGAAAGGAGGGAACTCCTCAATTCCCTGTTTTTCCTTTGCGTTTCAGGCTTTGTCTTTGGGTAGTGCTATCACTGGCACTTAGTGTTGCCTGTCCTGATAAACACAGATTCTCTCATCTGGTCTTATGGATACTTCATTGATGAAATTAAAATGAATTAATTGCTAACTAGTACTTATCACAGGAGTAAAGCTCTGCAGGCTGGAGCTCTGTCTGTCTAATCTGGATGTGTTCTGCAGTGTTTTATGGACCTATTTTTCCAGGGAGATTGCCAATTCAACTTGATGTCTGCCTTGCTTGTTAAATGTTTGTGCTGGCAGATACTTAGAGGATGCGGGATCTTCCAGATGTCTGGGAGACTTATCTAATCAAAGGTGTGATTGAACTCTTGGATAAAATTTGATCTTCATTGTCATAAACTCTGAAACCAGGACAACATTATTGGCATATCAGTAAGCTAATGCTCCGTTTTCAGCAGGACCAGGATCTCCCATGGGCAACTTCTGTGAGGAGCTAATGTGTCATATAAGGCATGGTCATTCCTGTTTAATTTAAGAGAGCAGACAAAGGGCCTTCACTGCAGCTGAACTCATGCTTAATGTTCTTGTGAATCACATGCAACGATAGTCTTCAGTGAATAAAAACTGTGTATGGTAAATTCTCATGCCAAGGTAGTCAGATGGATTACCCATGAAGAGAAAGGTACACATTCTGAAATCTTATCCAGGTATTTTAGCAATTTAAAAGATGTCATTTTATTTGCTGAGTATTTCTTAAATGTTCCATTAAATTGAGGACTCTCTATATAAATGCTAATTTAATTAAAATGTCTCTGCATTTTAAATATAAATGAACACAACAGCTAGAAGTCTTGTGAAAAGTTTGTACGGATCTCTACTTAAGTCCTGCATAATTTTCCTTATCTTCTGTAGCTTTGTCTTTCTTTTATTTAAATGAGAAATAAGCAAGAACATTTCCTGTCTTTTTCTTTTAAGGTTTCTTGTACCAGAATATTTTTGACAGGTCACTTTTGCTTTCAGAATTAAAATTTCCCCTGCAAATGCTTAGCAAGAATAACTAAACGCTAGTTTTTAACTTGGTAGGCATGATGGTGATACTAGTTGGCATCTAGCTGTCCCATATACTAGTTCATGCATGTGAAACAAAATGATTATACTTACAGGTTTTGGTCATTTTCTAGCTCCAAGCA
>VZSV01000218.1:0-13864 GCA_013398735.1 Nothocercus julius | reverse complement strand
TTCTAAAAATGCATATATAAGGACCAAGTCAGTCTTTTTCAGGTGCCATAAATATGCTGATTGGGGAACTCTAAAGCAAAGCAGAGATTGCAGAACTGGCTGGAATCCCTGATTCATGGGACTGTCTGCATGTACCAGATATACTACTTTCTTCATCAGTATTATCAGTATTATTGCCTTTTTCTGTGAGAAACCTTCATCAGTTTGCAGCCTCAGTTTTGGCATCTCGTGTGCTGGGTTCAACATTATGACCCTCTGAAGGGAGATGGTCTTTAGCTGTACATATCCACTCATGTATACACATGTATATATATATTTTTTAATAAGACACTCTAAGCTTTAAGAAAATGCTGCTGCTATGCATTCTGCCTGTTGTGTGTTAAAGCACAGCAGCCTGATATAGCTATTTCAGTGAAATGTTTAGTGATCTAGGGTGTAATCTCATGTATCCAAAACAATTAGGCTGTATTTACCTATAGTTAAAAGTTGTAAGCTATTTTGTGAAGTTCACAGGTAAGGAGGAATATTGTGTAATTGTTAGTTGAAAAGGGATTTACATGTAGTGCTCTCAGGTCAGGTACTTGCAACTTTCAGTCATTTGTTCCTATTGAAATATTCCAAAGCCAAAGGGTCACTGAGAGCAATGAGCTATTTTTTCTTCAGAGACTGTAGTGTCAAGTTTAACTGTGTGAGGAACTCTCATTTCCAATTGTAAAAAGCACTTTTTCCCTAATATCAGTAAGCAGAATGAAGCCAGAATGTGAATCTGGTTAATCATGTTTGATATCCCCATCTTTTAGTGATCCGTGGGAGGGATGGTCTGACTGCCCTGTTCATAAAATTCCCGTTGATACAGAGACACTTTTGAGACAGAAGGAGAATTTAGATCCAGATCTCCTATGGGTGAATTGACTAGAGGTAAACCAGCAATTACAGCAAGAGTACATAGCAATAATGTCCAACCATTGATTATTTTCCAGATGGAGAGAAAGAATCATCCTTGTTTATGCACAAGTAGAGGTGCTGCCGTTGCCTTGTGCACTGCAGTCCAGAGGACCTCTTCATCTCTGTTCCGTAGCTCAGGAGATTGTGAAATATCTGTTTGACCTGAAATATACATATATATATATATATAGAGAGAGAGAGAGAGAGAGAGAGAGAGAGAGAGAAAGTTTCTTTCTGCTTCTATTAACAATCTGCTTAGGTTGTCGTGGGTATTTAACACAGGTCCATAGGCACCGACTGTATAAAAGAGAAGTAGTCCTGTTATTTTTTTAACAGAAGAAGCATGGAAATGTTGCTTGTGCACATTTTTAAGGCTAATTGCCATTCCAGGGTCAGAAAAAGTGATTTTTCCACAGCCGATAAGGATGGAAGATGCTGTTCTCGGTTTCCCTAATCAAGACAAATACAACTGACTGTTGCCATGCACCATATATTTTCCACTTTATACTAATGGATGTAGAGCTACCACCTGCTCTGTCAGGACTTCCAGCTAATTGGAATAAGTTATGCATGTTCCAGTTACTCTTATGATCTATAAAAGGCTGCTTTGTCCTGAACTAGGTAATAATTTTTGATGGATTTCCTTATGGAAGCAGATACTGCTGTACTTGGGTGAGGACTGTTGTTTTTCCCAAGCACAGGTGTTCTCTGCACAGACGAGGGCTTTGCGGAAGCCTTTGCTTTGGAGCAAGAATTCACTGGGTTCACGCTAAGGCTGCTCTTTGGTATAGGTGATGTGACCCAGATCCAGGTGTAGTAGTAAGTCCTGAATGAGACATGAAGGGAAGGGAATGTCATCTCTTGCCATCTCATAATATAACCGCTAAAATCAGAAGTGTTGTGCTTTTTAGTAAGGTTACTCTTTTTTTTTGTAATAGAGCATGGATTGATAGCCTGATGTTTGCAATCTTCAAAGATTCATTTAAAAATCCGCGTGACTGCCAGGACACAGCTGGCACAAGCTTTTAAGTGTATTTCCCCATATTATGTGCTGTATTATTTTTAAAGGCATCAGACTCCTAGATTTTAGTCAATGTCTGATATTTGTGGTTGCAGATCTGGCATGGAAAATTACATGGCAAACTATTTGGAACAGTTTATTTCTCTCTCTCCTTTTCCTCACAAACTCTTTCAACCTGCATTTTTCAGGTGAGATGGTAAGTGAGAGCAGAAATATCCTCAACCTCAAGGCCAGTTATCTTTGGAAGAAAATGGTTGTTAATTTAAAAGAAGAAAAATGTTTAGTATTATATGATCATGCGATTCTGTGATGCAACGATATGAGAAAATGGGAATACATATTCTATAACAAAAAGTAGTATCATTTAGCACTTGTCATGATAGCAATAAGAAAAAATGTAACATTACACTGGATATAAAATGGTGACATTCTTTGTAGTATGAATCTCATCCATACCCTTCTGTATGATTTCTAAATAGTGAGGGGAACCTTCTGAACGCAATCATCAGTCTTAGAGGCTGCTTGCATCATGGAGAAAACTGTGGCAAATGGTAGTAAATGTCTTTGATTCTTGTTTTGGGCATTTTATTAGTTCCTTGAAGAACAGTTTGTTTGTAACATTAGTATTTTTGTAAAACATGCAGGTTCTCTGTGATGTCTGGACTCTTGTGCTTACTTAATAACACCAGCTTTATGTACAGGAGTGTATGAAATGTGCAGAATATCCAAAATGAACAAGCTTCTATATTACAAGAACCTAATTATTTTATAAAACATAGGAAAATGAGTATACTTGCTTTTACATCTGTGAATGTAGTGAATGTATTGAATGACATGAATAGGTTTGTGGAACACTCTTGTTGATTCAAAAATACCACATAAATAAAAACACAGTGTGTATGTTCTTTCTTCTTTTCCAACATAAACAGTTTCTAGTGGCTTATTGTGGAACTATAAATTCAACTGAATATTGCTTAGTGCTTTACTAGGTATTTCTTGTTTGCAAACTTGATAGAAATAGAAAAATTCTCTTAAGGAACTAGAAAATTAAGTGCATAAATCATATAAACAAAATTGCTGTAGTTAATTAACTGCTAGTCCAAACGGCCTCTGCTTTTTGGTACAGTAGGTTCTGTCACATATAACTGTCAGTAGAAATGCGATCGAGCCTGTAATTGACAAAGCAGAATCTTAACTAGTCAATTAATCATTTTCCTTTAAGTGTGTATTAATCAAAGCCTTCATAATTTTTAAGAGTGTAGGATCCAAAATCTGCCCTTTGTCTTTGATCATCCCTTAAAATTGTAATTAAAAGTACCTAAAGCTAATAGTAGTTTTTTCCTCTGAAAGTAATCTGCCAAAATGGAGGAATCTATAGAGATTAATTAATTGCTGCTGTTACATGAATTAGAGACTTGGAAGACTGAGAGTCTCATTTTATGCTGAAACCCTACAACAATCCAGAATAAGATACGGGTTTTTTTTGAGGCCTTTTTTCTCCATGGAGGAGATGGGAAATAAAGATTAAGGAAGAAATATAAAATACTTATATTCTTTCTCCTCTTTCTCCACCTTGCCCTCTGCAACTAGAAAAACTCACAGTGGTGGGATAAGTCACCAAGGATTCTTCACCTCATTACTTGAATTAGAAAAACTTTGAGGTAAAAATAGGTTATCATAATCAGGTTATTGTAATAGGTTATCGTAATGTGAATATCTCATCAATTATATTATTTTCCACTTATATTCCAAACTACTGTGTTTTCTTGCTTTTCTCCTTTCTTCAACACTTTGTAGTTCTTGCTTTCAAGCGATAAGTCTTTCGCAGCACCAATTTGCTGACAGTTGCCTTAGAAATAGCTTTGGCCCTAGAAATTATTACTGTCTGAGGGAAAGGTAGCCTTTTTCCACACAAGACCCTGCGGCTTATTACTATCAAAAGATTCATTCATTTAATTCAGATTCCATGAATCATAATTCTAATGAGATCTGGGTTATTCATGAAGTAGTTATGCATAGATTATTCTGTTCTTATTAACTTGTGGAAACACTGGACTATGATACTTGCTTTTGAAGAATGCTTGCAGAAATCAGTTCCCCTGAAGACACGTATTTCACATGCAACTGTTTACCTCCCTTATTTACTTTATTAATGCATGCTGTGGAGCCGAGCAGTGTAAGTAGTGTAAAAATCCAACTTTGATAATATGTATTTAAGGAGCACTCTGTAATCCTGAGTAACACTTTGTCTTGCTCATTTTTGTCACCTGTAATTTTACACAAGAAAGGGACCTATCACTCCATATATACTGAGAGAACATCAAAGTTACGATGATTCATATATTGCAGCTCTACTGTAATAGAGAGGAAACCATACATAGACCGCAGTAATATGGTATGAAATAAAGTGGTGCAGGACAAGAACCAACAGTTGTATTACATTATTCAGTGGAATAGAAACTAAAACTGCTGCAGGGGAATGAATACATGATACATAATATGGACCAATATATCATGTAGATCATTTAATATATTGAAAAACTGATGCCTAATGCACTGTTGAAATGGGATATATAATGTATTCAGTAGAGAGAAATTTCACTCAATCCTCCCGTCTTAGACAGGGACATAATGGAGTATGTTGTTGTGCTAAGGAGTAGCTGACCTGGCCTCCATATACAAAAAAGAGAAGAATACATAAATAAGCTGTTTCATAAAAAAGTCTACGTGACTAAGAAATGTGGCTTGCCTAAGTAATAGCTTCAGGGTCAAATCAATCTTGGACGCAATCAAAGAATATAGGGTTTTTTCTCTGAATTATGTAAACCAGCCTCATTTCATTTAAGAAAGATTTAAACTATAGGAGAGTTTGCATTGTGTGGAATGAATATTCAGTCAACAGAAAAGTTTTAAATTACTGTAGGCTTTTTTTTTTTCTCCTGCTGATGGGTCACATAGCTTCAGACAGATGTCTGCCCACATCTCAGATCCAATTAGTTTTTTAAACTGCTAAGTAGTATCACTTCATGCCTCCCCATTGGTTTATAATAGCTGCAACTAAAACTAATTAAGAACACACCTTTCTTTGCAAAAGAAGTCAGAAGTAAAATCTGATGGAGTCACTTAACAATTCAACTTGGAGCAACTACAATGTCTTGCTTACTGAAACTAGAAAAAGTCTCTCTAAGGATTATTAAATGCCTTTTACAGGTGTGAAAAAAAAATCTCATGTTGTTAACAAATACATCCACAATGAATTTTCACACTTCTACAAAACCTGTTGCTTATCTGGGGAGAAGTCTTGTTTCTTAATGTAGGTGACTAAATGCTTCAGGAGATGCATCTCCCCTGAGGCACTCATTTTGAATGCCAGCCTATTTAATGTGTTCTGTAAGAAAAGTGGTGCAGCTTATAAAAAGAACATTAAAGCATATTTATACCCTGCAAATTGACTAGGGATTGTACTATCAGCAAGTATAGTTTTTTTTAGCTATTATTTTCCACTCATTAGTTGTGTGGATGCATTCACTGAAGAAGAGTTTAATTTGTGGTGTGTATTTTGGGTGTCTTATGGAGAGAGAAGGCTGGTTCACCAGCTGGATGTAACTCTCAATGAAAATTCTTTAAATTCTTTAAAAACTACTGATTGGTTTTGACACAAGCTAAGAGAGATGGGCTTTTTGATCCGACGGTATTTTCTTGCATAGGGATAGATAAAATGGGACAAGAATTTCAGGAATAACATTTCGGTATACCACAGCACGGGCTGAGGAAAGGAACCATTTAAACTGGGCACATGGAATATTTTGCAGTTGTTAGCTAGTGTTGAATTATACAAGATGATACGTGTTCTACATAAATAATTTTATACTCTAGGGCACTTGTCTAATCCAAAACCCATTAAAGTCAAAATAATACTGTTTGGAACAAGGTCCTAAAGGAAAATTCTGAGGAATTATTGTACGGCCTGCAGAAAACTCACTACAATAGCTGTTAAAACTAGGATGTTTACTTTTTTCTTTTTCTTTTTCTTTTTCTTTTTCTTTTTCTTTTTCTTTTTCTTTTTCTTTTTCTTTTTCTTTTTCTTTTTCTTTTTCTTTTTCTTTTTNTTTTTTTTTTTTTTTTTTTTTTTTTTTTTTTTTTTTTTTTTTTTTTTTTTTTAATTTTCATCCCCAACTTTGGTATTTTTCTTTCCAACAGATGTTTTTTCTCATCCTTGCTGCATTTTTGTTTGACACTGGCCAGTTTCTCTCTCTCTATCTCTATCTCTCTCCCTCTCTGTGCTTCATTTTGCTTCTGCTTTACTCTACCTCTTGCTCCAGACTCTTTTTCTTTAGAAAGACCCTTTTCCCTTTCTTCCCCAAAGGAAACAGGCCTGTGGATCCCTTAATGAGTATCAGTGGTGGAGGTAGGCACTACTAATAAGGCATCTGGGTTCTAAGGTAGGTTTAGATGTTCTAGTGTAGCATATTTTAATGTGATGGTAAGTGTGAGCTTGGATGAAATGATGAGGGTGGGAGGCAGGTGGGCAGGACACAATTTGTTGTGTAGTCACTGCTCTGGGAGGTCGCAGAGTTGTCAGAAAATTGTGTTGGCTTCACTTACATAAAAGAAAATTCCTTCAATATATTAAAAAGCTATTCTAAGTAGAGAATTTGAGATGAATTTCTTTCTCCCTTTGGGGGAACGTGAATTGATTTTAACGGATTATGCTGTAATGGAGACCTTTCATTTTTTACTGAAATTGTTCAAAATAGATGAATGGTTTCCAGCAGAGTGGAGGCAAGACCAGAATGCATGGCAAGCTGGAACCACTAGTCCTGCGTAGTGAATGGCCTGGGAACACCTATATTCTTTCCAAATACAAGCATGAGGGGTGTGAACACAAACCTGCAGGCCCTATTCTTTCACCACAGAGTGGGACGGGCTGGTGCTGAGGAGGCCCAGTCTTTCCCAGACGCTCTGCATATGCTGCAGGAATAAGGCTCCGGTAGGATGGCACAGTTCTTATTAGATGTATTGTCAAGCTCAAGAGTTCAGCAAAGTCTTCACCACAGCCTTGCAAAGAACCCACATGCTTTAATCTTGCATGAAAACCATATTAGACCAATATATTTGAATAGATACATTCATGGCGAAGGAAGAAGGCATGGGTGAATCATTCATGGAAGAATTGTACACCGTTCAATGCGGATAAAAATCCATTCTGAAGTCTTGTAGTGTTTGAAAAAATACTGTCCAATTTACTTTATGATACTCTTCAACATCTCAGCAAAATCCCTACTCATGATGTTATTTGCCATTACTCATGACCCGTTGTGTCCCGTTCTTTCTGGCAGCCCCCCAGAATCCCTGAAGAGTGTTTGCCTGGAAAGAAGGATGCACATGGCAGTCTGCCATAAGTAGGGAGCCAGTGTGCTCTGTAATTTTTGCATTATTTTTATTTGTTTTATTCAGTAACAGCAAAAGCCTCTAACTTTGTTAATTCGGGTGTTTCGGCTTTTTCTAGAAGATAGAGTAGTTCATTCCCTACAGTGCAGGGAGAGACTTTGGAGGTGTTTTTTCTTCTTTCTTTTGGGGGGGAGGGGGGGTAAATCGTTATGTCATTAGTAAACATAAGTGAGTGTAGAGTTGCTGTATACTGAATATACTGAAATCCAATACACAGAGTCTGCTAATGAAAAATATGATACAGTAATTTTACATGAAGTCATTATTTGATAAAAATAAAGTACTCATCTGCCTTTGCATTTTGAACAGGTGTTGCTCTGAAATGTGTAGGCCATCTCCATACAAATTAATTTTCCTGAATGTACAATAGTCTGGTTTTCTAAATGACATGTTTTTATTATTTATTGCACTTTTTTATTTTTTGCAAGCTTGTTCATTATTTTTCTCATGCTAGTTAACAAGGTTAATATTTAAAATAAACAACTCTATTACTTTTTCATCTATAGTGGATCTGTAATTAAATATAATCAAACCATTATCTATCTTGACTAAACTGCATATAGAGCAGGAATGAAAAACAAGGACTACTATTAGCACTGAATAGTAGTTAACTCTAAATCAGAAGTTATTTAGTGAGATTTCCTGATCAATACAAAATGTATTTGTTTTGTGCTTATTAGAAATTAGCATGCCTGTAATGTGTAACTTTGTTTAAATATTTTAACAGTAATTTTTAGGGAATTTATTCTCTGAGATGGTAAATATGCATAGGTGTAGGCAGCTGGGGTTAAAAATATGGTACTTCCTTCAAAAGTGGGAAAAGTACTGTTTTGCATAAAGGAGTCACACATGCTATGAAAATGTCTAAAACAGTATTTTAGACTAACTTTCTACCTATTCAAGCAATTCTGTTCTTTTTTTATAATGAGCTGCATATTTGAACAATACCATAACTATAAATACACTTGTTTATGTATGCTGTTTCATAAAATGAATTCGTGATCCCATTGGTGATCCCATTTTAAAATTAACTGTGTTTTCTAAGTATAGAAATATGTAGCCCTGCCATCTCCATGTATTTTGTAATTTCTGTGCAACAAAATCACTACATAAAAAAAGAAAAAGTAATTTTCATTCAGATCTGCTCTACATGGAGTGTGGCACCTCTAGGAGAAGGATAACAGGGATTGCTCTCGTTTCCTTTGATTTTCAGAAAATCCTGTACAGAAAACTCTTGCAACATAGAATTTTGTTCTACCAAATAAGTAAACAAACGAGCAAAAAAGCAGTCCTTCTGTATGATTTATGAAATATCTAGCTGGAGTGTGACCTTCCTTTTGACTTGAGAAAAAGATAACAGAAAAACATGGTGATGGCTTGAGTCAGCTCAAAATGTTACAGCTCAAGAAATTGTACAAGTCAATATATTTGTTTATGCAAAGTATTTATTTCAAGGAAAACAAAAAGGAAAAGTAATTTGAAAGCTGAAACACTGCTAAATTTGCAGCAAAGTATCAGGCAGACATCAAGATAAGTGGGAAAAAAAAAAACAACATGCTTTTTTGAATGCATCAGTTTGAAATGAACAGGCATTTGTGGAATCTGCGGATATATATAGAAAATGAAAGGAGGACAACAGTCCTGAACCTATTCTTTCATCTCCTTTAATTAAGCTACTTTAAAACAAAAAAAAAAAAAAAAAAAAAAAAGAGAGAGAGAAAATATTGCCAGAAGTCAGTGGAGCATGCCTGGATTTCCTTACTCTCTCCAGGTAGCTGTTTGAACTTGTTTAGCAGCTCTGTAAAATTAAAACAGTTTGCTACAGTTTTCTGTTCGCTGAAGTGACAATGTGAAGGTGATTGTGGCTGTGTTTCTTTTCTTCTTTTTTCTTTTTTTTCCTAGCGATTAATGCCCAGGTTAAAAAGTTGATGATCAGTGGGAAAGTTAAACGCCGTTAGCTGTGGCTGGACATTTATCCCTGGGGAGAATTTCTGTGTAGGCAGTTGTTTCTTTTATGTAGTCTAACTAATGAAACATTTTAATTTCTGTACTTCATTTTAAACCCGTTGTGAGGTCCCGGTGGTGTTGCGTCCGCGTGCTGCACCTTCCTTGCACGCTGCGTGCTTGCTTCGCGCGCTCGTTGTGCATTGTGCTCGCGCGCGGGATGAGCCCCGTTTTTGGGGTCGCTCCCCCATGGGGTTTCGGGGCTGTATCCTGGCTCCGGGTGTTGCTGTGTTTCCCCCCGCCTGCTGCGTTAGGCAATGGGCTGACTGGCTGTCACTTCCGAATGCCGTCAGCATCATTTGATGTATGGATTTAATTACCTGCAGCCAGAAGCTGCTAGCATGGATTCCTTAAACTTCTGCAGTGAGCATTAGACACAACTGGGCGTTGGGAAGCAAAACAAGAACTAGGATGGGGTTTTCTACTGAAATGGCCCTGTTTTGGTACCTATCCCGTTATATTGGTGTAAAATCAGTGTAAGTGAGCTCATAAGCGGACTTTTTTTCCAGTCTTGCCTGTTGAATACTGGTATTTTATAGGAATATGCTTCCAAACTAATACTTTTACCCTGGTCAGGAATTCAGGAATTGGTGGTGAAGTGCAGTAGTAGTAGCGGGGCAGGAGGGACTTCCCTGAGCTGTGTCGTGTTTCCTTCCCCCATGTGAAGGTGACAGTCTGAGGATGTGCTAATATTTGGTACTGATTCCCACTGCGGTTTGAGGAGAAAAGCTATGTCCTCATTTACCTTGTCCTCGTTAATGGGCAAATTCCAAACCATAGAAATATCCCTCCAGTGGCTCCATAAAAGCCTCAAACTAATCTAAGGGCGCTGATTTACTATTCCCCTATCTCAGGCCAGAGAAGAGTTACCATCAAGAGAGACCTTATATATACTCAGATCTAGGAGAAAAATGGAGTTATAAATTTGTGGATTTTAATGCAAGTAGCAATAACTTTAAAGAGCTGACTGTGGAACTATAACACGCATTAAAAACTTTACACCACAGCAGCAAAACTGCCTATCAAGAGATGGTGGTCCCTGCAGGTCGCTTTTAAGTGTGAGAAGCATTGGTGGGGCTCCTCTGAATTTAATTCCTCTACCTTGTAACTCATGGACCTTCCAGTCACTCTTTCTTTTTGGGGGGGAGGAATCTTTAATACTCTCTCTTTGAGTCTGATTCTGTGCGGTGCTGGGTGTCTTTTGGGAGGTTTTACCTTTCCTGAGGATGCTGGATGTGCTCAGCACATTGCAGGAGTGCCTCGCTCCGAGTCTCCGTGGCTTCTGCAGGGTGGTTAAGGGGCATCAGTGGTGAGGGTATTACACCAACCTAAACAGCCACAGGGCTACACAGGTGGGTTTCATAAAGCAAGGCACAAGGCACGCTGCTTTCCCACACCTGTGGGAAAACCTCTCCTTTACACTAAATCCCAGCAGTCATTTCAAACATTCTTCTAAAACTCTTTCCGTGGCTGGCTGTTAGTAGTTTCTTCCTATTGCACCCATGAAGTAGGCAGCTAAAAAAGGTCTTGCAAAGTTAATGGCTTTACCCTGTAACTTGCTTAGTGCATCATAGACACTTTTTCAGTGATATTTTAATCCTTCTAAACATGCAGAGCTTTAGCTTTGCAGAGCATCATATTTTAGGAATCCTTTCTTTTTTTTCTTTTTTTTTCCCTAACATGCACTAAAGATACTATACCACTAATTCAGCCAGTAATTTCTTGTCATATCAAGTTTAGTAATATATTTGTTCCATGGTACTCAATGGCTTCCTTAGTTGTTTATTACACTTTGGCTATATTTAGCCATTGTGTGTAACATGAATGCTTAATTGAGGGAAAAAAAAAAAAAAAACATAGAGGAAGGAGTATTCATTTCCAGGTAGTCCATTGAGTAAATTTAAACTTCCCGTTATTTCATCTAAATGCCAGTACTTCATGTGCATGCAGAAAAATTCATCTTGCTCTTTGCAAATTTGAAACAATCAAGGGAAAAGCTGTTCCTTTATGGGAACAAATATGTCCATGTTGGGAATATTCTTGCTCAATTGTCTTCAAAGCTGCTTTCTGTATTTTTCATTTAAAATTAATTTTTAATGGTACCTGAGCGTAAGTGCTACCAACAACTTTTTGATTCAGGAAACACCATTACAATCTGAGGTTCATAATTCTGACTGTAATCCTCTTCCTTTTTAAAAATTAATGAATTTGCTAGAGATTAGCTGATTATGAAATGTTCTGATTTATTTCCTTCCTCTCTGCTGATTTAAAGTGACTTGATTCTACTAGAAATCAATATTAATGGGGTCCCTCCATATCTTTATCTATAATTTCTGTCTCTGTCTTTCATACATGCATATATATCGGTAGAAATGTGTTACCTTTCTACCATAAAATCATCTGCAATGTCAGCTTTTTATATGGCAGTAGTATCTTTGTTGTATTTATCTGTATCCTAGAGAAACGACTGTTTTGATCTTTTTTAGCTTCTCCTCTTTCTCACTTTTAGTACCTGAAAAGGTCTTCCAAGTCTTCTCCTCAGATGATACTATTGCTTCCTAATGCTGATTTGAAGTTTATTTTATTTATTTATTTATTTAAATTCAAAAGTGCTTATGTGTTTACTGGCATGAAAGCACTGCAAAAGTAAGAAGGCTAAAAGAAAAGGAAGGAACTGATTTACATGAAAATAGTATAAAATGTGTTGGAAGGGCTAATTAGACCAAATCATTCCCACCAAATATGTTTGCTGTCAGTGTAACATTTGGATCACATCAAGATAAAGTGTCATATTCAGTTCGGCTTTTTGCCCACGTGTTTCCAGCCCTCACAACTCAACAAAACTGTCAGTCTTATTTTCTGATGGATGCTACCCACTGAATTGACTTCAAGTTTTGAACTGTACTGCCCCAGCACCTCGAATTCCCTTGCATTTATTGTGAATTTATTGTTTGTTTAAAAAAAGAAACATTTCCAGCATATTTCAGTGTTGAGTTCTGATGACATAATGTTTCACGTGGAATTTGGATTTAATTTTGTATTCTTTTTATAGCTACTGTAACACAAACTTCATGAGTTCCCAAAATTATAGATTGAAACATGGAAATTGAGACTATGCCAAACTGAAATAAGAGTTCTCCCCAAGTACCCTTAGTGATTTAAAAAAAAAATCTTTCTTTTCCTGCATAGCACTTCTCTGCAAACTGAAGGAACATATTTGGCTGCATGCTATTATGCCCCACATGTGGTATAGAAACAGTAAATACTCTTTTTTTTTTTTTTTTTTCCTAACTTGAACATATAGCTGAACTTTGAGAAGTAGGTATCATGTATTTAGGCAGGTCAGAGAAAGAAAGGCTAATAGCACCATAATGATATGCACACCTATTTTCACGAACTTTACCTAGTCTACGTGCCATATAGGAGATCTTCTGGATACCTTTTGATCTTCAAAGTCCACTTTTCTACCCATTAAGGCAAGTGTGTCATACCATATGTGAGGTCAACTAGACCACCTGAGAGAATGAGATTATATAAACTTCTCAAGATACTTTCCTATTTTCCAACCTCCCTTCACTGGAGGTTGGATCACTCACAGAATCACAGAAGGATTGAGGTTGGAAGGGATTTCTAGAGATCATCTAGTCCAACCCCCTGCTCCAGCAGGGACACCTGGAGCACGTGGCAGAGGGTGGCAGCCAGGCGGGTTGGAAGATCTCCAGAGCATTCTTTACCCTCACCCTGCCCCTACTTCGTGGATATTCAGAGGAATACATGGCAAGGTCACTTACAGTTTGACCCTGTGTGCCTTCTACATATCAAAATACTGCTTAAGACAAATGTTGCAAATACCTAAAACAATTCAAAGATAATTCAAACAAAAAAAAAATCAAACAGCAGTACTTTGGAGTGGGCACACACGCTTTCTTTCCTTTCTGAGATAAACTGATGGAATTTCATTAACTGATGGAATGAGAAAGTAGAATCAAGAAAAATACGCTTAAAAGCAATGGGAGGAGAACAAGAGGGAATAAACAGGGAAGTGAAAGCACCAAGGAGGGGCCATGCTCACAGGGAAAATCATGTTGAGACAGACCCTGAGGACAGACATCTGGATGGTAGTGACAGAATTGACCTTGCTACGAGGTAGGGACAGCAAGAGCTCTCAAATACGGCAGGAGATGTCTTAAACAAGCACCATGTTTTCCTACCGATTATGTAACTCACAATAATTCTACCTAATTTTGATGATATTTCATGAGAATATTGAAAAAGTAGGACTGAGGGTAAACACTGGAAGTAGGACTGAGGGTAAACATCGGGAGTAGGACCGAGGGTAAACATCAGGAGTAGGACCGAGGGTAAACATCGGGAGTAGGACTGAGGGTAGACATTGGGAGTAGGACCGAGGGTAAACACCAGAGTAGGACTGAGGGTAAACAT
>VZSV01000217.1:1168562-1201553 GCA_013398735.1 Nothocercus julius | reverse complement strand
GTGAGAGCAGAGCCTGCTGGGGACAGCGCAGTGCTCTGCCACACGCAGAACCTGAGGGTCTTCAAGCAGGGAAACCTCAAAGGGTGGTGCTTGCGGAAGAGAGTCGAACAGACTGTCACAGGAGGAATATCCCACTGCCTTGAAAATAGCACAAAAAAAGATAACCACAAGATCCACATAAGTGGCATTACTCTGCTTCCAAACACTGAAGCCGTGAGTCCTATCGCTGTTTTCAAGGCTACCTAGGGCTCAAGGATACATGTGCTCTTTTCAAAGTGGGTCCAAGTTACTTCTTTGCTGAACACAGTCCAACAGTTGCTTCTTCTGGAAACTCTTGCGACGTGTTTGCCAGTTTGCAGGAGAGGGAAAGGGATGAAGTGCCTTGTAGGATCCAAAAGGAAGGCCGTGACAAGGATGCAGCCCCCAGCTGCGGTGTCCCTGGGGAAGCTCTGGGCATCTTTCAGACTTTGCAATAACAAAATAGCCCCATCATGTGCACAGAGTAGCCACACAAAATATCCCCTGCTTTTGGGTCCTGGAAGGGGCCCAGAGTTCAAACCCTGACATGTTCACTTCAGCCCAACTTAGGACTGCAGATCCTGCCAGAGACCTTTGGAGTTCTGGTACCCAGAGAACGAACAAGGTGTGGGCTGGGTACACCATCCTCGGGAGAGCTCCTCTCCCTCAGGCTCACAGCAGACTCCCCTGAGCGGTCCGGCCTCAGCTCCGCAGGGGTCAGAGCGGAGAAAGGACAGAAACGCCCAGAGGCTTCGTGAAGCTGAGAGCAACTGCCGGTCGTGAGGCTGCTCAGAATCTTGACTACAGTTAATACCTGTACCAAAGCCCTGGAATAGGTAGGGATCTGTAAACCAATTACACCCCTAACTGGAAGTGTTTCCCTTCTTATGATGTCTAAACACTATCACTGTTCCCTTAACAAAACACAAAACAAGTGTTTGAAAGATAAATTTGTGTTCTAATTTCCTAAGCTTGTACGTGGAACATAATAAATGACTTGACATCATGGCATTTTTGCAAAAGAAGAGTCGTGTTGTGCCCATCCTGACCCACCCTTGCATCTGGACATCAATATATAAATATCTACAGTGCAAAAATAGGGAAGGGAGAGAAATAATGTAGCCAAACTTAGACAAGTCCCTTTCTTTCTAACATCCCAGATTCTCAACACAAAATACTTCATTCACTTCTATCCTTATGGACACTTTCCTTTGACAGTAGTGAGGCTTTACCATCCATTCTTAAAAGAGCCTAGGTGAAATATATTCACTCCTGCTCTGCTTCTACAGTTTGCTCCCGTGCAGCAGCTGTAGAGTTTGCCCATTAAACCATTTCTACATGAAACTGCCAACAGCTTCTTTGAAAACAAAGAAAATTAGAATTAAGTTTATGTCCCAGGATACAAAGTTTCTCACACAGTCAAATACATCACAACACTGAAAATCAGCATAAGAAAATGCTTGCTATAGCTTCTTAGCATGGACATTAGGTCTGGGTTCTAATCTGTCAGCTTTAACAAAAGCTACTTCCAAATAGAACAAGTATATAGAAAAAATAACCTTCTTATTTTCTTGTTAAAAAAGGAAATGGTGCCTCCTAAACCAAAAGATGCAATTTCCTGGACACAGAAAAAAACTTACAGTGGAGGGAGCTTACAAAGCTCCAAACTAAATATAGCATTTGTGGAAAAGGATGAGTAACAAGCTGATTGGAAGAGGTTCCATCAGCTCATTTAATCTGGTTGTCTTATAAACATCAGTGTAAAAAAACATACTTTTTTTTTTCTTTTTTTTTTTTTTGTTTGCTTTCTGCTATAGAGTGTCACACAATCACATGAGGGGAAACATGTTGCCTGCAGAAATGGTGGACACGTACCACACGCCACTTGGTGTAGTTATGTTGACACTGACTGCTTTGTCCAACAAGAGGTTCAACATCCTTCGGATACCGAGGTGCAGTTTCCAGAACCTGTTTCACATATGTGAGCTTCGTCTGCCCCTGCTGCCCAAAGAAATACGAAGCCTTGGTTCTCTTTCCTTATAATGTTCATTGAAGTCCAATCTAAAGCTTAGAAATCGAAGACTTTCATCAGAACTGGTTGTCAGCAAGATCAGGAACTGCTGGACGATTCCCTAAGTGAGAGAGAAAAAGGCAGGAGATCCCTAAGAACACGGCAGATTTATTTCGTACGCGAACGCGAGGGGGCATCTATCTGGCAAAGAGGCAGCAGGAATGCAGGGAAACGCAGACACAAGCATTTATAAATAACTAGTAGCAACGGAGTTACACTGTGTTCACACTTCCTGCTAAAACTCAGAAGCTCCACGTTGTCTGTAAATTGCTGCCGTACACAGCTCAGTGTCTCCAGCCTGCGCAGCTCAGACTTGCAAGCTGAGCAGCCTCCTTGCCCTGCGGCAGCTCTCCAGCTTGTCCCAGGGCTCCTCGCACGGGGGCTGCCCAGCACCTTCCCCGGCCCTCCCAGGCCAGCACCACGACACCCTGGCGGCCACGCAGGACTCCGGCCACGCACGCGGGACACCGGCACGTGGCCAGGACGCTCAACAGGCTCCCAGGCTGCAAGAACAAGCCAGGTCAGAACAGGGATCAGCCCGTCTGCCTCCCGAGGCGGGTTATGTGCGGGACTGAGCACCCGGCAGCAGTCGGGTGCCAGGAGGCACAGCCCTGGAGCCCAGCTTCCCGTCTGGCAACCGCTGAGGGCCTGCGGGAGCTCTCCACAGCAAGGAGCAGAGCTCAGGCGCTCGGCAGCACGGGATCGGATCCCGCTGAAACGAGACTGTGGGCGTATCCACAGGGAGAGCACCCAGTGCCTTCAGGACAAAGCTCGGCCAGGGAGGTCCTGCCTGGGAAATGCATGGCGGGGCTGAGGCCCCACGCAGACACAAGCATTTCCTGAGCCTAGCACTTCTGACCTATTTTCCTTCAAACCTGCACGTGAACTGAACTCTTTGGGCAATGCAGCACTTCATCCAGGGTGCCTATATCCTGGCAAAGCTAATAGGTAACAGAGAGATGGATCTTATGGTGGAAACTGCTGGAGAGAAGTGTTGGGAAGTGCTGTGCACATGCTGAAAAAGTATGGAGCTGCCATTACAACTGCTGTAAATAATCTCTGCCTACTGTATTATTACAAGCTAAAAGAAAACATGGGTGACAAACAAGAGGGGGGAAAAAAAATCCTTTACCCAGGGGAACAAAACATGCTTAAATGTTTAATATTTATCTAGATGCATATTTATGCAGAGTAAAAAGTAAAAAGAAAGAAGATAAAAGAAGTATCAAGGAAAAAAATAGGAAAAAAGCAGGTCCAAGAGCTTTAGGTCAAACTCAGCTTTAACATTATTAAATAAAACTAACTTCATGTTTTCCCAAGGTGATAAATATGAGAATTCAAAAGGCGTACTAGAAGACACTAAGGATTTCCCCTGTGTGAAGGAGCAGAGGTGAGCTATGCCAGGAGGGTGGTTTCCAGGGGGGCACATATGGCTGTGTCCCCCGGCTCTGCTGCCTTCTGGCACGTTTTCCCCGCAAGCTAAGAGCTGATTTCGCTGAGGAAAGGGAACTTTCAAACCAGATGCCAGAAATGAAGACAAAGGGAGAAAAAGGGCCCCTCAAAGAAGGTGCATGTTGCCCCAACCGCTCACCCACTGCCCCTGCTCACAGGTTCTGAAAAGAAGGAGTGTTTCTGTAACTCTCTAACAGCGATAACTTGCAAAGGCTGAGGAAACAAATGGAATGGAGAAATTTCCTCTCTCTATCAGGGGAACACTGATAATCACAGAAATCGGTTGAAGAACAGCAAATACAGACTTCTAAACAGACCAGCAAAAACAGAAGAGATCCACAAATGGCACATATAAATGCAGTATTAACACCTAACCTGCGTTTGAAATTGGTATCTCCAATACCAAAACTCATAACTCATGCACAAGATAAGGATAACTTAGGAGCACCTGGTAAAAATGAGTAAGTATTCGAAGCTGTGAGCACATTTTGGGTATTGATTCTTGAAAATCTTTTATCCTCCTCTTTTCTTCCTCTTCTTCTGACGCAGTTACACCCCATTCGCCCTACGGAGACCAAACAAATAGCAGGTCAATCTTCACACTGCAGAAGTGGCTCATAAGCCAACCTGCTCCCTGTCCAAACAGCCCTGTTCAACTAAGCATTGGCAGAGCAAGGCAATCAGGCAGCCTGTGCCAGAGAAGCCATCAGCGCGCTCAGCAGCTGGGGAGCGCACGAGGCTACTCGAGATGAACAACCTGCCTCCTGCACGAGGACAGGTTACGCAGAGGCCTGTTGCACAGGGCTCGGAGGAAGAGAGAGGCTACCAAGGAAAGCTCAGGTTAAGCGAGCGTCGCCCCAGCACCACTCCTCTCTCAGGCGGACAGGGAGCTCCGGCACTCATGGCAAAAAGACTGGGAAGAGGCTGCTTGCATTCCCTGCGTCTGAAAGGGTCCTACACTTCCTGTCCTCCAAAGGTCTGTTCACCTAGACTTTGCGGGCAAGAGAAACCATGAGTAATGTCATTCATGCATGTCATGCAAAACTTCTGTTGGCATTCACTACCCACTACTGATGGCTTTTACACTTGTTCCAACACCCAGTGTTTGTTTCAGCTCTAAATGTTGTCAAAAAGAAGAGTATTGGCTAGCAAAAAGCACAGATATCTGCCTCAATTAACTATCACGCTCCAGTGATACCATTACTGTACCTCAAGCTCCCGCTGTTTCTTTCTCTCTTCAAATTGCAACCTCCGCTGCAGCTCTTCCAAAGCAGCTCTGTACATGGCATCTTGGGCATTCTGGAGCTCAATGATCTGATCAAAAACCGCTCGAAGCTGGTTGAGAAGTACCTGGTACAACAGCAAAACATTGAGGAGAGTTCTACAGCCAAAGAGATTTGACTTACTATCATTCTTTGGAACACGCAAAATTTAATCTTTTCCAACACCACTCTGCTTTGCAAAGCCCCAGGTCAGGTGTGGCATGAGCAAGCAGCTTCTCAGGCCCAAAAGCAACGGGCTCAAGTTGTGGCAAGCTTTAGCATCAGCACCCCTAAGTGAGTGAGGGCACTAGGTACACAGCCCACCACAACTCCTGTATCCATGGGAGAAAAAGGGCTTTTCATGGTGGGCCTCTAACCTAATAGAGGGAGGCTGCTAATCCATAAGCCAAGATCACAGAGCTACAGCGTCGCGCAAAGGTGACCACTTACCCTAGAGTCATTATCCAGCAAGCACCGAGCAATGATCGTGTCCAGAAAAACTTCGTGAGCCGCAATGATATGATCCAAGTCCTGTGCTTGTTGAACCTTGTTCCAGAGCTCATCCCATGAACATTCAAGGACCTGGAGCAATGATTCAGGATTGGGCTATTGTGACTTGCCGGACGACAAGCTCTTTGCAATTTAACACACACAACACATACAGGGTATTAAAAGTGCTTCTTTTGTAAGCAACCCATTAGGTGCATAAAGTGTACCTCAAATGTAATGTAATACTGCATTTGATGAATGAAATGGACCATTTCTGATGCCAGAACGTGACACTGATGCAGCACCCCAGAAAGCTCTGTAAAAAATTCAAAGAGATGGTATGTTAAATATCAAAAGGACAGCAATGACCATCAAACCAGCTTGGTAATGTTTTCTTTTTGCCAAATGAAATACCCAAAAACCAGCCACTAAACCAGTAGATAGTGCTGAAAACCTGTACAGCAACACTAGCGAAAAAGACCCTTGCCAATTACCCAGGACACCAAAATACAACGAATTTTCCATGCACTCTTAGGTTGAAAGGCTAAGACTACAGATCCACAGTTGCTTCTTCCACCCTCCTCAGATCTCTTCCAAGGAGCCTTGAAAGACAGAGAGAGCATAATTTCCATTACTTCTAAATGCCAAAGGAAAACACCAAAACATCTAAACCACAATGTAGGGGGGCTGTAACAGGCCTGGGGAGTTCATGGCTCAGGTGTTCCAGCCTCAGTTCCTCAGGCCACCACAGAGACGGAGGGGAAAGTCACCCTCACAGCCTCATCTGCTCACCTGTAGAGGTAGCTCTCTCGCAGGGGGGCAGCGGCAAGAAAACTGCTCAAGGACATAATTCTCCACGATGCAGATATTCATCGTCTGAAAATAGGCAGAGGTCTGAAGAGAGAAAGTCTTCTCCCTCAAAAGCTGCCAAAGTGACCAGGCAGCTGTAAACAAGCACTGACCTTGCTGCAAAAGCAATGCTGCCGTTTCATACACGGGGATCTCACAGAACCACTCACTGTACTGAGTGATGGACCTACAAGCTCCTGTGTTCTGCATTCCTCTCACCTGTTCAGGAAGGTCTCTAACACCTTATTTTGCATCTACTTGAAACAGGATCAGTGAAAATACCCTCTCCTGTTATTTTCTTCCTGTGATGTCATTGCAGAAGTCGGGGGACACATAAGCCAAATCGCAGCAAGTCCTTAACCTTGGTGACAACAATGTATACATATTCCTACTTGAGATTACTGCAGGCAGACTTCACTGCCTGCAATTACTTCTGTAAAGCATCAAAATCCCAGGTGTTCATACGGTGTGGGAATGGTGAAAAAAACGATCGTACGAAGAGAGCGCTCCGTCTGGGGAGGTGACAGAGCCCCTCCAGCTGCTGCTCCCGTCCCTCCAGCCGGAAGCCAGACCTTATCTTTGTCAACATACTCTCCCTTCCTGGGGACATGTACCCAGACAAATCCCCGTTGGCTCCTTCTGCTCTAGCAAAAGCTATAAGGGCCTGGCCAACATCCTGAACACCCGTGCTGTCCAGCATGCAGTCCAAATGGACAGTGGAGAGCAACAGAATATATGCTTATTTGCAAACAGCTGCTCCACAGCAAAGTATAAGAAATGTCTCCTGTCAGGGGGAAATAGGAACAAAGACCAAACTAACTTCTCAGGAAAAAAAAAGAACAAACCCTAACAATGAGAGATGCTTCCAGACTGAAAGCTCTGTGGGGAGGACAACAAAACTGGTTACCTGGCCCCTCCCAAATGGAGAACAGTGAAAACCGGTGGCTTGCAGTCAGAGAAGCACTCACCAGGGGCACAAAAGTGACAGTAATTATAACTTTTTTTTTCCCATTTACTCGGGAACAGGAAGGAAACGCTGTCACGCCATACAGTCCCACACAGCAGCCCAGTTAATCAGAGCACGCTCGCCAGGAGCCTCTTTCCCAGTCACCTCAGAGGCAGAGGCTTCTTTTCCTCCTCATGTCTAACAAAGTCCCCAGCAAAGTGCCTGAGAGCTGAAGAGCAGCCCTGAGCTCTGCAAATAAGGAGGCTACAATTTTTGAGAAGAAACAAATTCTGTGCCAGCGCCTGCAAGCCCAGGCTTTGTTCCAAAGTCACCTACTTGCTATTGGAAACTTTGGTTCTGCAGAAGGATTTGCACCTTTGGCATCTTAGACTCATGTGCAGGAGAGCAATTCATGCCAGAGCCTGGGAAGAGCCAGAGCCTGTTGGCATGGTAGGTGTGACCAGTCCTGCAGAACTGAGCCCTTCATGCTCCTGGGATTGCACAAGTTGGGGGACATGCATGCCCAAACATGAGTACGCACAGAAATGCACTTTGCATAAAGCTGCCTCTCTGCCTATGCACATTCTTCTGGGTGATGGACTCTTTCCTCTGAGATCCTCCTTGCCTCCCCTGGCCCCCCTCTTCTGCCACTCAGAAATCACTCAACAGCACCTTGTACAGAAAAGAGGAAGTGTAACCCATGGACTCTGCCCAGAAAAGCTTGTGCTTAGGACACAGGGTCAGTGCTTCTACCAGGAAACCCAGGGGGAGGCCCTGCTTTCAGCTCTGCTGCTCCACTGCAGTCCACCAACCCCAAACATACCAGAAGACCTGAAAAAATGGAAGAAACTCCCAGAAAAAAATGGAGGAAGCTCCCTTCCCTTCCCTTTTCTTTCCTGCCCATCCCAAAGCAGATGTTACCCTAATAACCAGTGCCATAAATACACACTTCTGCATTAGAAAGACAAATACAGGCCAACATCTGATTGCCAAGAAGTCACTCACTTGACTAAACTGCAAGTGTCCCAGCTTCTCAAAGGACACATGGCAAAGGTGAGGGTTTCGCTCACACCCGTGCTAGACATCCCCATGCTGGAGGCCAGAAGAATTAAGGAAGTAGAAGAGTTGCTTACAGTACTTGAAAGTGAGAGGAAAGGCAAGCAAAGAGCTTGAGTATTAGTGACTCTGATTGAGAACAGCTGAGCAAAGGATGGAGAAGGGAAGTGCTCCAGCCAGTCTAGCAGTTCCTGCTTGGGGATTTCTCCTAAGAGGCAAAGGGGTGAAAACACCAAGACTACAGGCATCCAGGTCCTGTAACACCAAAGCTGGGCAACAGCCGGGCAAGCTACACTAAACATGGATACTGACGTTTCTGCTTTAGCCCTCACCAGCCAGGAAGGTCCTCACTCTAAACACAGGCATACATCTTGGTAAACATTGCCATGCCACAAGGAAGTGAATCCCTTTGGAGTTCCTGAGAGACACGCAGCAATTTCAGGAAGTCAAGCCTGAGCCAGCACACACACTCAGAGATACCATGATGCTCTCAGCTCAAAAGTGTGATGTGCAGGTCCCAAAGCCTTTGGAGCCCACCTGAGACACTTATAGCATCAGACCCCCCAGTCCTCCTCCTCAGATCTTCCAGTCCCACTCCAACAGCTGCCTAGCGGAGCCTCCTGTGCTCGGAGCTAAACCAGAGCACAGGGAGCATGGGAGGTGAAGAGGTCTCATTTTGGAAGGCTGCCTCACTGAGTCTTGGTACTTGGAGCACAGGAAAAAGGGAATGGCAACGGACAGTGGAAAGGCCTCAAGGAAGCTGAACAAAAGGGAATGAAGGACCGGGCAGGAGGAGGCACCCTCCCTTTCTCTCCTGCTCCCTCTCCTATGCAGCTTCAGCAGGCTCTCTTTCTACAGCCTCGCTCCCTGCCTCCGAGCCAGGCTGAGTACAGACCATGCCCAAATCACAAGCTGCACATTTTCCTCTAGTTACACTGCATCCAGAAGCTCCCGAAATCCACAAGTGACCTAGTCAACAGGTCCGATAGACTCCATAACTGAAACAGGCAGAGACACAGTCTGGGGTCTATCAAGGTGATGGCAGTGGCAGTATTGTCCACGCAGTACAGTCTCAGGTTGCCTGTTTTTCTCCTTCTCAAATGAAGAGGTAGAGAGGACAGACACATGAGGCATCCCCACACTGGGAACTACTCCTCACTGAGAGCAGCAAAAGCCACCAGGAGCACTAAGAGAGCTGAACAAGAACACAAGACCTCTGACTAGTTCAGATTGTGCACAAGGTTCGATGAGGCTATTTTTTTGGTCTTAAGCTAGATCTAAACATACAGTGACACCAATAAGAAATCACGTATTTCTCATCATTGTGCAGGTCCTCAAGCAACCTTGTCAAAAATACAAAAGAACCAAATACCACTCCCTTGTTTACCTGACATGCTACCCAGGGCCAGAACATATTTTCTAGATACATGCTACAGCAATGATTGAAAGAGACAAGATTTTCTTGATATTTGGATAAAATCTGTGCAAGAAGTGCTCTGCCAGGAGTCCATCTTTCTGGCTTTAATGTGAAGTTAAACACAGAAGAACTAGAGGGTGCTACCTGGCGTCATCTTAAAACAGGGTTGTTGAGAAAAGTAATGGTAAGCATAAGGAGTGAACACTGTTGGAGGGAAGGTGAAATGCATACAAGGAATATATATTATATATACCTGAGCACTTCTTTTATGTTGCGCTGTACCTTAATGATCTATACTGAAAGGAATGTATTTTCAAAAAAAAAAAAAAAAAAAAAAAGTGCTCAGGCTTCACAGTTACCACTGTGTGGATTATTTGTGTATATCTTAAACATACAGAAAACCATCTCTATTCATCTCTTCTACCTACTCCAGTTTGAACTTGCAGTTAGGAAACTTGATGTTTTCTCTGACGTCAAAACTAGAACCCTGAAATGGAACAAAGTTAGGCATAAAAGAGGTTGTTTTACAGAGAAGTAAAGGTTACAAATGCAACCAAAACGCTATATTGCCTTAGTTTCCCTTTCTTATATATATATTTTTTTCAAATCAAGAAAGATACTGAAGTTTAGTTTATTAACCTTCCATAAACCAGTATGTTTTAGATGAAAACCCATTTGATGAAGAAGACACAGTATATAAGGAGCAGCTGGACAGCCAACAAAGTCCCAGAGCTTCACATGGGCTCAGCCACGTACCTAGACAACCTCCAACACGTCTGGGATATGTCAACCATAAAAGGACAAAACAAACACAAACTTGCATGGCAGCTTCTTTTGTTACATTACATGACTGAACTTACACTAATCCTTAAACCACACACTGTTAATTTGTAAGATATAAATTAGAAAATGCAATCTACAAAAGTGAAATCATACCGGCTATCCCACAAAAACACCTGCCTTTAACATTCACTTCACTGCTTCATTTCTCCTTTCCAGAGACATGAAACATTTCATCTGCTCACTGCCACAAAATCAACAGCTAAGGAGTAATTCAAACAATAAACGGAAAACTTCCAATCCCATTTACGGGATCACCCTCATCATCACCTATTATAAAACCTTTAGTCAAGATGAGCAACAAAATAAAAAACTAATCTGTCCAAGTGGATCATTTTTTTCGTAACAGTTTAAAATAAGTTCCTGTTATCTAAATGTAGTTTGCAAGTATGTTATCCATGTGGCCCCTCTTACCTGGCATACTTTTCAAAAGCTTTGCATTGCACATGTGTCCTTTCCATATATCAGTAAGAATATACTCCATCCGCTTTGCCCTCCAAAGGAAATTAAATACTCTTAGATAGTGGCTCATGCACTCACGTGTAAACACCTGCAAAATTAAAAAAAGATCAGTACTAATTTAACAGACATACCATGTGCTCTAAGGGACACAGAACCACTTTGCAGACCATCTTTTTTGACTTATGTAGTCTATGAGTAAATATCAGCAGAACCAAGTCACTAAAAAACTAACAGCTATTGGGAAGATGCTTCCTCTAGAATTTAACCAGCTGAGTTACCAAACATTCAACAAGTAAATAAAATACCGTTTAAAAGCTGCAAATTAAATTTGTACTGCATCTCAACACCTGAAGATTTTGTGGTAAGGTGAAATGAGAAGATATGGCTAACCAAAGACTGTCTTAAATACAAACTGCAAAAGCTCAAAGCTCTTCTCATAAGAGAGGTCACCTGTAAGTTAAGTTTCCGCTGAGGAATGGGATTTTGGATCAATGCTTTCAATGAAAGGCTTTCCTCAAGGGGTGGGTCGGAATAAGCAAAATTCTCCCCTATCAGAGGCAGCAGAGCTTGTAAGAGTCACCAGCTGCGACATCAAAAACTACAGTCGCTTGCTCTAGCCTCAAGAGCTACCAATTCTGCAGACAGGCAGGAAACACAGAGCAGGGCAGAGCTGCCAACACAAGCCCTGTGGCAGGAGGCTAAAAGGTGAGGTGTAGACTGCAGTGCTTAAAGCATCAGGATATCCTGGTTTTTCAAAGCAGAACGGCCTCAGCCCTGAGAGGCTGGTCACTGGCTTTCCCCAGTCATTTCTGAGGAGGCTAATCTCACAGGTAAGGCAGGCAACAAGCGGCAGCCATGAGAAGAAGGTGTCTGCCAAAGATCGGACAGGTCACTTTGGAGCGAGAAATTGCCAGTCTATCTGAGGTCCCACTGACATGTCAGTTGTAAGAACCTGGACCAGTGTGTTAGGAGTCAGTCATTTCTTGGGAGGTTTTAAGCACTTTCAGTCCCAGCTGGGAGGAAGTGTAAGAAAGACTGAACACGGCACAAAGCCTATATGGTTCACTTTTCTCAAACTACACATGCATGGATGGTTCCTTCTGCTGACTTTTTTTTTAAAGAAAAAAAAGTCATTAGAGAAGCTAAAAGCAATCTGATCAACAGTGCAGCTATTTTCTTGCAGTTCTAATGAGTACTACCTGTCAAGTTTTATTTAAATAATACAGATAGATTCTCCCCAAATATGTTCCACAGTTTCTTGCAAATTACCTCAAATTAGCTGCTACAACTTTGACATAACAGAAGAAAAAGAACATTCCATTTATTAAGCCCTTGCAAAAACATGTGCTGGAATAGATGAATGACTGACTTTCGGTAATCAGTGTCTTAAATGGAGCTTTTTTTGCACTCACTGTTAGCTTACTCAACTGAACTGTTTATACACTAGGTTGGTCCTTTTATTGTCCTTGACAAAAAAAAGGAAGGCTCTTTGATCCAAAATAAAAAGCTGTTTCAGTAACATATTATTTAACAACCCAAACTGGTATCAGAGATGTTCACAATCTGCAGTAGAAGGTGTTACCGTTGCTATTGGCCCATCAACATGATAGTCTAAGCTGAAGACATCCCATCCAGTGTCCCCTGGAGACACCTGTATTTAAAAAAAGATGCTGCTTTTAGTGTTTAACTGGAGCACACTAGTGTCATTTACTCTTCCATTCCCCAAGACCTATGAAAAAAAACAAGTGCCACACACTAATGTCAACATGAAAGTTTTCTTCTCAAAATGTAGCCTCAGGAAATTAAGAAAAAAGATTTAAAGTTTGACACGAAGGTGTGATTTATCTCACCAACTGTTTTAACATAATTTTTTTTTCCACTGGAGTTAATAAAAGAAATGTGGAGAAGGACAGACTTTTCAGGCAGGATTCAGCTTGAAGTATAGGTTTATATCAGATTTCTACATTTATTCAGATAACCCTCATCTCTGAGGCTGGAGAAGGAAACCTTTCCTCATTGACACAAGCTTCCTACCAAAGATCTCCTTCACAAAATGCACTTTCTTCTTCTTCACTCTTTGTCACCACAAGTCACAAAGAATCCATACCCGAGATGTATTAAAAGCAACAGCAGTAAGAGTTGCCTGCAGAACCCCAAATCAGGGCTGCCAGCATCACTTACTGTTAGATTCAAATACGTATCTTGTACTGCCAATGAAATAACCACACTCCTGCAGATCAAAATACAGACAGTGGGCAGGAGGAGAGAGAACGGAAGACTTTTGAAGGAAGCTTACATAATTCAGGTACTAGACTTCATACTAGACTTTGGGAAAAAAAAGGAAAAAAAAAAAGTGCTATATATGCACATGAAAATTTTGTTTCATACATGTGCCTACATGTATGCATACTCTCTATATATGTTTTTATATGTATATAAACATACATATACACACACACACTCACAAAGTAGGCATTTTCACTCATTTATCATTTCAGGTCAGAAGCACCAAGGTGCAACAGACCTCCAGAAGTCGAACATCCAGTCGTTTGAGAATCTCGGGATTATCAAACTGCGCGTTAGTTGCCCTCACCGCAGTTTCAAGAATTCCTGTCAGGTTGTGCTGATACAAAGTTGTAGCTGGTCGTGCAAGCTCTGGCCTGGAGTTTATGAAGCAACAAACAAAAAGTCAGGGCACATCACTGAAATAGCCTCCAATGGTAATTCTGTAGTAACTGCAGTGCACAGTGAAACACCATTCTGACAGTGTGACTTTCAAGATTCCTGTCTTAACCATAACATAGGGAAAAACAACGAGCAAAATATTTCAAACTATTTTTGT
This sequence comes from Nothocercus julius, assembly GCA_013398735.1. Lineage (NCBI taxonomy): Eukaryota > Metazoa > Chordata > Aves > Tinamiformes > Tinamidae > Nothocercus > Nothocercus julius. Next base: position 1,187,849 of record VZSV01000217.1, on the reverse strand, counting down.
GCAGCTATACACCTAAAATCCAGTGGATTTAGGAATAAATTAATTCTCATTTGATACCAGCAATTTGAAGATACCAGGGTTGTTAGGATAATTATTCTGTAACTTTAGTTTCATTTATATTTAAAATGAACAACAGTTGCACATTAACACATCAAACCACTAATCACATGTCATACTTGTGACAGCCTTACTGATTGTCATCCCAAGGGCTTAGAAATGGTGACGGAAGCACACAAGCCTACCTGCTCTGCCTAACTGCACCTATTCAAAGATCTGTGCCATGTGAACAGCCAAGTGCCCCTTCTCTCCTTCATGATCAGGACTGAAAAGACCCTCACTGCTTCTCTCTCTAATGTAATACCGACTCTATGCACCAACTTTAGCTCTGCTTAACACTATTTCTTGCTTAAAAAGCAGTCATGCTCATCAATACAAATGATCACCAAAGTTGGCTTTGATGTACAAACAAGTTAATAGATGCTCTAACACAAAGTCTGCTTCAAAGACTGAAGGAGAACTTTATAAAGGATATTTTTGGCAGACTAAGCTTCAGAAATAGGAACAGGATGTAAAAGTCAGCCAGCTTGCAAATAAACTTCAAGAACTCAGGCTGATACTTGTGCGAGCAACTCAGTGCCTAAAACAAAAGAGGCTGATGAGGTATCAGTAAAATTTTCAAGCTGTAATAAGGGATTTTGACACAATGTTTTTGAGCAAACACTAGTTCTACAGAAGCCTAACATTTAAGACAATGCTCACAAATGTCATTAAGAGCACCAAAAACTGAACTTTTGTGCTTAAACTTCCTGGTAGGAGCAGAAGAAGTGCAAACATCTTAGGGAATGTCACAAGAGTCAGAGTAAAGACAGCTATGTGCAGCTTTCCAGGAGATCCTATAATTGTACAGTACTCCCTTCCTACCGAGAACTGAACGTTAGTCTCAAAGCAGTCAAATCCAAATGGAATTTAAAGATGTTCAGTTGACCGTTTGAGTAACAAGATACTTAGTGTCCATTTCTGAAAAAAAAAGTATTTTCTGTGCTGATCAACCCATTTGTAAGCATCTGAAATCCAACAAAATTATCCTTCAGGCTCTCTTACTTGAGCAAGTCCATTAAGTGCCTGATAAAGTCTCCTTGTCCGAGTAGTAAATAGCGCCTCATGGCCTGCATGTGCTCCAGTAAGTTGTATTTCTTATTGAGAACATCAAGCAAGTATTTGCTGGTCTCAAAATAAGCTGCATCAATTTTTTCTTGAAATGCATTTTCCAGATCTGTGAACAAATCAGCAGCTTAAAAAAAAAAAAAAAAAAAGAAAAAAAGTTAAGTATTTTTCACAAAAAAGACAAGCACTGAGAAGGGAGATTGTCACTAGCACTATTAACTATATGTTTGGCATAGCTATACCAAAGCGAAAACAAGTTTAAAGCAGTGCATATTTCAACATTATTATTTCCATCCTGTGCCCAGCCTTTACCTTCCAGTAACAGCTTATATTATTTCATCATTCTTACAGAGAAAGTAAATTTTATTTCAATTTGCTGAAATCCTGCAAAATGAGAATCAAATTATTTGAAGGAGATTCAGAAGAACAGAGCTATGGACTTTTTTTTTTCAGGGGGATCTGAAAGAAATCAGAAGTCACTTCAAAGGGTTAAAAATAAAAGAATCAATTGGAAAGTTAAACAGAAAAGATTTCCTAAATAATTTAGAATGCAAGAGGAAGGAATATTCTTGCATTCTCTGGGGGGCAGACAGCAACTTACTGTTTTCTTCTACACCTTTAATCACAGCAACTTGAGATTGCAAGAAGGCTATCACGAAATAGCAGGAAAACAATGCTCCCACGCAATATGGAGTAAACTCTATAACTGGACTACTTAGGAAACTAGACTGCTAATTATTGTAAGATTCATGCTTTTCTCAGCTTTAAAGAAAGAATATGCTCCCAGTTTCAATAGTTTTCAATTCCATAACTATTACTCTAATGGTAGAAACTGAATATCCAGTTCCCAAATCAGCCTAAGTCAGTGTACTGCCTGCTCAAGGATAAGTTTCAAACTGTATTTTAAACAGAAGTAAACAGAATGTTATTGCCTAAGTTTAAGGCCAATTAATAAACCTTATTAAAAAAAAAACAAAGAAGTTCTAACAAAGAAGTCCCTTTTTAATGGGGGCAACCTTTCAAGCTAGAGGGTGGAGCTGGGATCACTTTAGAGGCCTTTAGAAGCACAGAAGGATGTTTTTAGAAGATTAAATAAAGATTTTGGAAACTGGTATGCTAGCATGACCTCACTATACTTTATAAGCTATGTACAAATAGAGAAATTACTTTGGTCATTTACACCTTAACAAATAATACTGCTTTTGATATATTAAGCAAGTTATAAGAAGTTGTTAAGCTAAATATTTCACCAGAAGAAAGCAAGTTATCATTTTTCCCAGACGCAGCAGCACCCTAAACATTACCTTATCACCTTGCTAAGTATTTACTCATGAAGTCTCATCTTGCTGTGTTCTAAAATCTCAAATTCATTAAAACTGAGATCTCTCTTACACAATAAGATATAATCTGAATGAATTCTGAAAGTCAAAATTTGCTTGGTTAAGCGTTCAACAGCTGGAAATCCTGCTTTTCAGTAATATTCAAAATAATTTTATTAACCTTCCATGCATTCAGTTTTCTTCAGACACATTATAGTAGTGGAGTGCAATTATAGAAAGACTTTGTCCTCTCTACTTTTACTGTATATTCCTTTTATTTACAACTAACAGAATGAATTTTAAAAATCACAGAATTAATTCAATATCACTACGGAATCACATGACAAAATATATTTGATAAAAAGACACTAAGCTTCTCATCAAATATAGTACTAAAATCTGACTGCAATACTCAAGAATACACTCAAAAAGAAAAATCAGATGAAAGAAGTTTGATAATGTCTGATTTCATTCAAAATCCCAGGATATTAACAACCATCTAGCAAACTTATCAAATTTAAGACAGAAAATTGCATGTGTTTCTCAATACAACTTTTGTAACATGCAAATATCTACTAAAATACCTATATTTTAAGACATGTGGGACTTCTGCACTCTTTTCTATGATGCTATCCAAAACATCTCTCTGCAGTCTAAACCATGTATTGTAGAGGGTTCAAAGAAAAGGTGACCAGCTGTCATACTCTACCATCTTTTGGAGATTCTGCAGACTTTGCCACAGCAATCATCTTTGTGGATGGAGTCTGATCATGGCAAACTTGATGCAAGAAGTTTATGGACTTTCCTATTAAAAGGACCTGAATATAAGAGGATGAGTTTTTAAAAACGACTTTTGTGTAGAAGAAAACAAACAAACACTCAAGATCCCACAGCTTCAAGGACAAGAGGGTATTATGTCAGCTTTCAATCAGCTTTCAGCTTCACAGTCCCAAACACAGCAAACCAGAACCTCAACAGAGAATGCTTTAAATGCAAAATTGTTTCCTGCCTCCACACTCCCCTTAAGCAAAGATCAGTTGCAGAATGGAAAGCAGAAACAGTCTTATAGTTCTCCTCTGATGACAATAATCCAATTAATTTAGCTATCCTTAAGACAAATACTTAAACTTCAGCTGCTTTCTCTTAAAGAAAGTCTAAATAACAGCACAGGGCCAAAAACTCTTCAAAAGATTTTTTTTTTATTCATACCTTTTTTGATTGTTCCATTGTAATAAAAGAAGGGATCATTGATTTCCTCAAAGTATATTTGTCATGCCACAACCGATCAGTTTTAACTGTAGGATCTGAAGCTACAAAAAACTGCAGATTGATAAAAATATTAAAAACAAAAGAGAAACAGGCTCTTTCCCCTTGTATTTCATTTATGTACTGAGACACCTGAGAAGTATTTATGAGTTGTCTTTTTAACTAGAAAAGCAAAAAAATGTCATATATATATACACACACACACACACACACACACATTATAAATTTGTCCTGATAACTGACATGGAAAATCTATCTTGATCGATATGAACTCTGAAGAAAAAAATTTTAAAGATTAACACCACACAATTTAATCTCTTTCTGTAGGTTACAAAATCTTGACTACCTCAGGATACAGTAAGATGTATTATCTGGAAAATATCCAGTAAGAAATACAGAAGTGCATTATTGACAGCTATTTATATAGCCATGGTAGATCAAGGTCAGAATATAATTGCCATACTCTTTTATCTACTGATCCTATTTTTTTGTACCCGAAGCCCTTTGGAATTTCTGCTATTTTAGCAGATGTAGAAAGAATGGTAGAAAACAAGAAATGTTGCTGCAATTGAACTGGTGATCAAAGGCCTCAAGGTCTCTCAACTCTATACAGAAATATACCATTTTTTATAATAACCATTGTACATCATTAGTTTTGTTAAAATCAGTTGTGGAAGGAGTTTGTGTCCATCCTGTCATGAAAGACATTCAGTTTTGGACAGGAGCTTTTTTCAGTCCCTCTAAATAACATTTCAACAAAGAACGGTCAGTTGTCTTAGTGAGAAAACTGTGTCAAAAATGTGAAAACTGTAACTTGTTATACCACAGTGATTTCAGTATTAAAAACTTCTTAACGTGCACAAGAAGGTTTCTAAACACACACATATACGGTTGAAAGCTAATAAATGATTAAAAGAAAAAATAGAAAAACAAGTTTGAGAGGTACCAGGATGGAAAAGTGAAGCTCATTTGAAACAAATGGGGAGGACAGCAATAGTGGGGAGATTGAGAAGGCAAGGGGAAGGTGGGGAAGGAGGAAAGAAAGGAAAGGAAAGAGGGAGGAAGGGAAACAGAGAGAGACAGATGAGAGAAAGAGGCAAGAGCAAGAGGGAGAAAGAGGAGATAACATCTTTTTTTTTTTTTTTTTTTTTCCTCCAATAACAAAATTCTTTCAAAAGTCCACCATCATGTCTCTACTAAATGGATCCGAAACATGTTCCTAATGATATATCATTAAAGACAGTGTATCACTGCAGCCACCAAACATCTCACAGGTAGTGAATTCACGAAGTAGTCACATTTCATGTTATTATTGTATATAGGACTGAACTCATATTCTGTATGGTTCAGTCCCAGCTTACTTCCCTAATTCTTTTCTAAACCCCCTCACATCCCACTCTCAGCAAGAAAATTAACAGAGGTAATGTACTGCTACATATAAGTTACCTCATGGTATGTATCCTCCAGCTCTCCATCATAAATCCAGCGATAAAGGAAATTCAGTACAGGATGGGATACTAGGCCAAGAATGTGCTGAACCAGAGATCTCATGTAGGGATCTCCAGTTTTAGTGTAAGCATGAACCGCTGAAGCCAGTTCGCCACCTTTTCTACCTGCAAGTTCAAAGAGAAGCAGAACAGAAATATATGAAGGAAAACTATATACATCAGCCTGAAAAAAAATCTGTAGACATTGATTTAGCTAGTTATATGTCACTCTGAGGGCTTGCTGAACAGCAATTTTAAAGTATAGCAAAAATACATTATTTATGTTGACAGGAAATGCTAAGATTTTAATGCATGCATCATTAATCTCCCTGAAGTAGTAGTAAACCAAGTGTCCTGACATACTGTTCTGTCTGCTTAATGCTAGCATGGAGCAGTGCAAACTGTAAGGAATCAAACCACTCTTGAAGGATTAACTTTATAACTGCAGATTTTTTTCCACCAGAAGGGCATTAAAAGAGCCTTAGTACTTGTTTTCTCTCTCTCCCATCCTTGCTCTTCTCTCAGACCTTCTATGTGCAGGCATGCACACAACCATTATCCACACATCCACACAGACACCTCTTTTCTGCTTCTCAGTTATAGCCCCACAGAGCCTTTTAGGTAATTTATCCTGTCTTCTTCCAATTAGAAGGTAAGAGGATTCCTTAAAATTTAAAAAGATTTCCTAAGCATGTCCTTGTAAAAAAAAAAAAAAAAAAAAAGTGGGAGTATATGAAAAAAGCATTATGATTCCTCAGTTTTCGTCTTAAACTGAAAGAGATACTCCTGTGCATTAGCTACTTAAACATTTCTAAAAACATACTAGTAATATTACAGATATCTACATTTGACGTGCTAAGTTATAAAGCTTTCCCCAAAACATTAAATGAACTTTAAACGGACCTTGACAGTGATCAACAAGTGCTGCAAGGGTCTTCAATCTTATTTTAGGATCATAAGTCCATACCAGAAGACGACGAAGTGTTAAACTGCTTTCAAGTCCCAAATTCACGCCCTGATCATCTTCCAATTGTAGCTGATATTAGAAAAACACAGACACATCAGGGAACAAAACTGGCAGGTACTGAAGCAGAACTGGTACTTCATAATGTTTTTTCTATAGTTAGCTTTTGCTAATACATTCAAAGTACTCAATATTATATGTCCTCTCATAAAATCACTGGGCTAAACCCTGAGAACTTCACAAGTGGAAATAGAGAATCTATTTTCTAGAGATAGAACAAAGACAAGAAGAAGTGTAATGACTCAGAACAAAGAGGTTAACAAAGTTAAAGAAACAAAGGTGACTGCTAGTCAGTCACAGAAGAAGGGCGGGGACAAATAAAGCAGAGATCCTAAAACACAGCAAAGGCAACCAAAAGGCGACCAAAGAGATGTTCTGCAAAGAGGAGTGGAAAAAAAAATCTGAAGAGTCCCGGAGATAAAATTTCTATTAGCATACAGTCAACTTGTTTTAGCTTAACATGGGACAAAATCTGTTGAATGCCTTCCTCTAGAAGCCGTCAGAACTCAGGCTAGCTATACAAAGAGATTAAGTATCTGCTACCACCAGCCCAAGTGTCACTGGACATGTATGAATTTTTTCAACACCATGAAGGATGAAACCCAATTATTTGCCTTTGAGAGGTATGTCACAGGTACAGATGCATTAAATAACCTAGGATCTCCCTTACTCCTAAAAAGGGAACATTCCCCATAACTAGCCAAGGCCATTTCACCTCTCCATAACCATTTTCCAGCAATTGACAAGAGAGAGGCAAAGAACTGAAAGCTGTTTTGCTTTTTAGGAAGCGCATGCAGTGTTATAATACACCAGTGCAAGCGCTCATTACTGAATTCAGTAAGAAAGGCACTCAGATTGCGGGGGGTACTGGTTAAAACAACAGCCACTGGAGATACCACAAGGAGAAAAGGAAGGGATAGCATAGATAGCCCTACAAATGCTGGGAGCCTTAAGTTGTACAGGATCAGACAGATGTACAGTCAGGGCATGGCACACTGCACAGATCTCATCCGCGCGGAGGTTCACTGGCATTATGGTCTTTAGAATTTTTAAAGGATGTTTGTGGAGGCAGACAGCTCTAGTCATCATTTCTAATGCCAAGCAAAAGGGTGTTGGCATGGGAACATGCTGCTCCTTTTAAAGATCAAGATACACTGGTGGCATAACCGCCCTGTCAAGTGGGAGCTGCCTGCAGGCCTCTCCATCACCATTAGCTGACTTGGTTTATCCTGTGCCTGTGTGAGTGTCTGCTCAGGTCAACTGCTATGTACAGCATTACTTTTTAAGGTACAATAGTCTTCTGTTCAGGACCACAAGTGCCTTCTTCAGCGGATTAAGCTGTGTCAGGATAAGAGTACAGCCTAAGAATACAGAAGTTCTTGGGGAAGTCCAAGCAGGTAACTCTTGCAAAAGATGTTTTGTTTCCTCCTGTACGTTAAAATCAACCTACCTATATCCCTAATTTTTTTCACATTTAGCATATTTTTCCCCAAAAAATACACTGTATTTTGTATCTGCACTTAAAATACTGGTGCATTTAAGGTGGGCCATGCTCAGGGAAGTCTACAGCCTCAAAATGCAAGGAATACTGACAAAATCAAGCAATCACCATAACTTGGTATTCAGTTTATCCTTCATAATTTTAGAAACTGAAGCCACTATTCGCCAAGCCTTTTCAGCCTCAAGACTCAGTCTGTCTCCCCTCTCCCCATATGGCAGTTGTCCCATACTCCTAATGACCGCAGTTGTCCTGCTTAGTCTCCCCCTTGCCACTATACTTCCTGCAAGGCAGACACCTGCCCTGCACAAAGTGCTCCAGCCGGGAGCCAGCCACCGTCTCCTCCAGGGCCACACTCACACCCACTACATTCTTCTCCCCAGAAAGGCCGCTGAACATGGAGTCCAACAGCACAGGCAATGGCCTGATAGGAAATGGATGACACTGAGGTCATTCCTGAATTGGGCCTGCCGGTGCCAAGTTCAGCACTGGGGAGGCATGCACAAAACTACAGAAAAACTGCAGACTGTCACCACCAAGTTGGTTTATACCACACAAAAAGTAATACGACATGGAAATATCTCAATATAGTCTCTTGATAGAGAGGGGCAAGGAAAGCATACGAACTGCACTTGGCAGAGTAAAAAGGTGAAACTGTCCTCGGTGCTGAACCATGCATTGCTTGAAATACTGCTTGAATACTCCCTTTAGAAAGATGTGGCATATTAATATTGGGTATTTGAATGATAGTAAAGATATCACACAAGATGAAACTGCTAGACATGAGGCAAAAAAGGGCAGAAGCTTAGAAACAAGAATTCTATTCCTTACTTGCATAAAACATCAAACTATATGGTGAATTTTTAAGGGGAAAATACTCATTGGTACATCTATCCAAAAAGTAAGCCCTGTACGTTATCCATAGAAACTGTTGCGCATCCTTTCCTTTCTAAAGGGACACCTCCTAGAGGCTATTTTATTTACAATGTCTGAGTAAGAAAGTTAGATAAGAACTGCCCAACTTACCTGAGAGTGTAAAACAGAGAGAAGTCGGTAGTATTCTTTGAGTTCCTGATGTAAGGCTGCACAAAAACTCTGCAAGAGGAAGAAAAAACTTATCAGGAAAATTCCTTCTACTGTAATCCAGAAGAGCTTTCATCAAAACTTGATGTTGCGAAGGTAGTTAGAAATTTCCTAAAAAGAATTGACCTGCAAGCTTTACCACAAAAAATACATCTTAAAAAAAAAAAGGGCCAAAGAGGTGTACACAGAAGTGCCTTCTAAATAGGCAGCGTGGCCATTTTCCAAGAGTGCACACACGTTAACAAGAGATTTCCTGTTGCTGCTGTCTTGATTCTATCAACAGATGAAGCCATGGGAAGTGTAGTTCTCCAAGAACAGAGCACCTCAATTAAGACAGCAAAAATTACTACTGAGAAGCTTAAACCAAAAGAAATACTCCATAAAAGACAGTATGTACTAAGAGTTCCAGTTTCATAAGGGTCTTTAGTAACAGAACACCAAAGTTTAGCAATTATCATAGTATTTACAATATAAACTGTAAGACGCGATCAAGAATATACAGCGCTTATTAAAGAATACCCCTTCTGTATCAAGTGATTTAAATTCTGGTCCTTTTAGCATTTGATGGTTATGCACAATTCCTCACTTCGCATGAAAGCTATAATCTTAAAAAACAGACCTGAACTAAAGATAAGATTTCTCTTTGTAAAGCAATACTGAACAGAATTATTTGGGGTTTTAAAAAAATATATTGTAAAAATAATTCCCAAAAGAATATTTGTTTAGTAATGGATAGTTTCCTTCAACCACTTTCAAAGTCACAACAGTCAAAGTAAGAACAAAACAAAACAAAAACACCTCAAAAAGAAAATATTAATTCTGATACATTCAAGGCAAAAATCATGACTATAAGTACTTAAAGAAAAAAAAAAATACTTTTTCCTGTTAAGGGTTCTATCTTCAGAAGTGATTTGCTGACTAAAAAAGAAAAATAAGATTCATTAGTCCTGCCATTATATCCTTTTAAAAGAAACAGAAGTGTTTCTTTCTTCAGCTTAACTTTATGTGTAAGAAAGACAAAATTATGAAGTTCATTCTATTCCAGAGGATACTGAAGGGAAAAAAAAAAAAAATCATGTGTAAACTAGTTTTCATTTCATCTCACTTGCTTCTTCAGTACTGTTTTAAGCCTACTAAAAGTGGTGCTTGTCAAGGGCAGATGAAATCCAAAACTTTCAAAGGCACCAAACATCTACATAAAATATGAAAAGGTATAACAGACTTCAGCATTCACGGGGAAGCAGGATCCAGCTGGCCATCAACTTCAAGAAACTTCGTAAGTTAAAACTCACACTCAGTGCCAATTCCTTCATCACAGACAATTCATTTTATGAAACAACAATCTGTAATGGAAAACTGGACATTATCCTAGAATTTTGATTTGGTCTACAGTGAGAATTTAGAAAGGAAACAGAATGATTGTTCCAAGAAGGAAAAAAAAAAAAAAAAAAGCCCACTACCTTAACTGGATTATTACTTTTTTTAATTGGGAAATTGTCAAGGTAACTTGTATTTCACTGCTGATTATTCTTTTTACTTTCTGAGGACAGAGTAAAGCTTAGACACTAGGCAGCCAGAGTGGAACACTATGTTATGAAGTTACAGTGCAGTATATTGGGATATCGCTACTCCTCATAGTTATCAACAGCTGACCCTGTGCCTGCTAAAACCCACGGAGCAGTGTGATGGACGAGGGGCAACAGGCTTCACATCCCACATGTGCTGTACACAAGGGGGAACAGCAGTCTTTGAAAACAGTAAACAAAAACTGTACAATACATTCTTGTGCTAAATTCTTAATGCCAAATTTGCAGCAACTGAAATTGTCAGTTTGAAAGGCAAAGAGCAACAGCGCATACATTTTTGCCCAAATACTGAAAACAGGAGTAGGACACATATTTTTGTTTGTACACTTACTATAAGGCTTGTATTAAGGGAAATTAACAGACTTAGAGCTATGCAGATTCAGCTAGCTACTTGTAAAGCCTTTTGCTCAGGATCCAAAAAACGCACTTGATAGCTAAGTTACTGCACATTAAAATTCACTGAAGAATTAAAGTTCTTCCCCTTGCCGTAAGCTCTAAGATTAAAGGCAGAGATAGCTAAAATAAGCATAAGGATGAAGCTACTAGATAATGAATAAGAAACTTCACCCCAAAATGAAGGTGAGTCTGAAGAAAACACATATACAGTGACACTGCTATATAAAACATGGAATTCAATATTGTATCACTAGAAAAATAATTATTAATATGTAACTAAAAAGGCTACTTAGAATAAGAGAAAGAAGGGAACAGAATAAAACATTAGAAGAGTTGAAAGCACTACATTATCTCTACTGACCTCTTAAGAAAAATTATATTGAAGGGAGAAGCACTTCAATTTCTTTGCAGATTAGGTAGGATGTTATGGCTAGAGTCAAGGACAACAACATTTCTGTCGACTCAGAAGGGATAATATCCAGTTTTACAGAGGGAGCAAGTGAGAGGAAACAAGAATGCCTTAGCAGTAAAAGTGGTTTTAGGTATTACAGCAGCATGAAGTTACTGTAGACTACAAATCGTGGTGATGGAACCTATAAAAACAGAAATTAACATTCTTTTGATGTTGTATTCAAAAAAGGGCAGTAGATAACTGGGTATTTGCATTTCATGCAAGTTAGTGCAGCATTAACATATGAACATCAACATCAGATGATAAGTCAGGAGTGTCTCCTGCACAGTTTACTCCAACAGCTCTGATGATTAATTATTTTTCTGATAAAACAGAAGTGCCTCAGAGATGGCACCATTTAAGCACTATTTGTGTTTATAAACATGCATAAGTGCTTCCAAAAAAAAGATGAGGAAGAAGAAGAGGAAGAGGAAGAGGAGAAAAAGAACCAATGCAGGAGACACTTCCAGCTATAGGTAACAGGGGATAACTTCTTAGGACCAGCAAAAATAACTGCCTTTCCTTTGCCTTCAGACTTCGACTCATACCAATAGCTGCAGTTAATAAACGTAGTAAATCAGAAGATGAACGATCCAAGCTATGAATTCTCCAAATCTACCAATCATTCCAGTGCTACACTTTCCTCAGCAGTTCCTACAGGGAACAAGGCCAAATATTGTAGCAAAATCATTACATTAGCTAACTTACCTGACCCACAAGTCCAAACGCACGATCCAAGCTCCTCTGGTCCGTGTATTTTCTTATTTTATTATGTAGCCATCCCAACTCTGCAAGTCTACTTGTAGTATCTCTGAGAGATTTAGATAAGCTCACCTACAAAGTTAACAGAAACAACAATTGATATGCCTTGTTTCTCCACCAAGCCCTTTTCTTCATAAAAGAAGCCAGTTCAGGACACAATCGTTTTACATTCCATAGTGAAGATGTTGCCAAAAAAAAGAATACAAATACGTTATCAGAGTTATGCAACTAATAGCATAATGAAAAACACAGTCTTGGAAAAAAAATAGCAACAAATACATTACTGACAACTCTGTCAGTGATAAATAATTTCTTTAGGTTAAATTCTAGCCCCAAAAAGTGTGATTGTAGAGAGCTCGAAACTTTGGTCACAGATGACTAAAGAATTATTTTGAATTCTAAAATTCGGAGTGCTTGGCAAGCATTAAGTTACACAACCTCTGTTACCAAAAGAGAACAAACAAAACTGGCTTAATGTAATCACATTTGCATCTGTTAGCCCATACCAGGAGCTGTTAATTTTTACAGTGCTGAGTATCACCAACTGGCCTTCACAAAAATAATTGTAGGCACCAAGTCTCAGGAAAAAAGCATTATTGGCTACAATTCACCTGAAATATCCAGTTCCTCCTAACTTAACATAAGTAGGAACTCAAAGAAAATGTTTTTTTTTCTACTTCAAACTAGCCCAGTTGATATAAAACTTACACAGAAAACCAACGAAACCTGCAGTGCTAATTTTACTAGCACTGTTAACACTTTATCCACATTTTGGTAGAAAACCTATTAAGCTACCATTCCTTTGCCATATATAAACTATTTATAGAGATAAAATAATTAAGATGCTTAACATGTCTTCACCACCTTAAAAAACAGATCTCTCCTTCTCCCTTGTTCCTCTGTCCCCAGTTCAACATTTCCCTTCCTATCAGCTGGATCTGTTGCTAACAACAGAAGCTGACTGTACTCTCTTCAGCTCTATCCCCTTTTACTGGGTGGTCTGTATAATCTCATCTGGTTAGTTATATGCTGTAATCAAATCCATAACATCAAGCAATTAGCATCCATCAGAATATAAATTTCCATTGGAGGGTATCTTTAGACATCAAGTCCAACTGCCTTGCTCAAACACGGTCATCTGTCCAGATAGGCTTTGAGTATCTCCAAGAATGGATACTCCACAATCTCTCCCGTCAGCCTGTTTCAGTGCTCAGTCAACCTCACAGTAAAAATGGTTTTCCTTAGATTCAGAGAGAATTTCCTGTGTTTTGGTTTGCACCCACAGCCTCTCATCCTATCACTGAGCACCTCTGAAACGAGTACGGCCCTGGTTTCTTCGCACTGTCCTTTCAGATGTCTATATACATTGGTAAGATGTCTCCACAGTCGTCTTTTCTCCAGTCTAAACAGTCCCAGCTCTTTCAGCATTTTCTCATACCGAAGGAAAACAAACAAACAAACAAACAAACAAACAAAACCTCACAGCCTTTGTGCTAGCTTAATAGCTGGAATTCTACCTCGGTAGCTAGAAAAAGTCAGCCCGGATACCACTCGGATACCACTGCCAGACAATTTCTGAAGCGATGGAGTTTGTTTCTAGGACTCAAATTACCTTATTCATTTTAGACAAATATGTTGCTCTACAGTATAGATATATACAAAGACTTCCAGTCTTTGTATGTATAGCTACGTATTTATAGCTATAAGAGCTATATCTAAATCTTGCTCACAGCAGTTAAGGTATTGGTAGATAAACCAGACAGAACTACTTCTGAGGTCCTCATTTTACTATGTTTTGAATGTCTTCATTTCTGAACTTTAAAATTATCCTTTCCTTGAGTAATAATAGACTCAGCATGTGTGTAAGCATGAGCGTGTGTGTTTGCACGTGTATTTGTTAAAGTTTGAAATTTCTGAAGTCTGTTGCTGCTGGCATTTCAATAATATACTTTTTCAAATCCTGATCTTCTCTTCAGCCATGACATAAAATACTAGAATTCCATGTCTTTGTCACCAGATGTTAAACAGAGGCAAAAAGTAGGCAGAGTAGGCAAAAGTACACACTGAACTCATGCATCTGTATTTCCTCCTCCTAAAAAATAATGACCGTTTCATTCCACATTATTCCTGTCTTTCCCCGATGGCCACTTTCCTCCATCTTTCTTAACACACAAAACAAAATGTGGGTTTGGCTGCAGAAAATTGCTGAGGAACAAATAACTTAGCAGCAGTTGAAATTCACTCTATTTAAAGAAAGGCAAGTAAAGACTTGTATTAATACTTCTAACTATAACATTTTCGTGGCTATTTCTCGCCCGCATACCTCTCTGTTCCAACTTCTTTCACAAATGAAATACAAATCACTATACAGTACCTTTCCCTCTACTTTATAGCAGTTTTCAGAATTGCACATTTTGATGGTTTTCCCATCTATTCCCTGGAAGACGTATAAAACATCTCTTACAAGATTTGCTTCAGTTATTTCAACAGAGCCTACAAAAAAAAAGAAAAAAACAAAAGTATTTACATGTCCTAGGAAAATTAAGTTTGATTACAACCTGAAAAAGCTACATCGAAACTTAGTTAAGAAGAGAAGAGAGAGAGAGAGAGAAAGAGCGAGAAAGAGAGCACGGGAGAGAAAGAGCGAGAGAGCGAAAGAGAGCGAGAGAAAGAGAGCGAGAGAAAGAGAAACCTATATACATAACCTACAGAATCATTCTAAGATCTCTTCAACAAACTAACAGGAAAGCCAAGAGGAATGTCCCATGCCTGGCTCTGCTGACACCTGGGACTGTTGGATTTTTTCACACCAGGTCAGCTTATGTGAGAGAGGGCACCTTATATTTTAACCAACATTGTAATCAGTTCTTCAGCTTGTATCTTTCTTGAATTAACCACCCACGCCAGTTTAGAGACAAGCATTAGATTTTCTTCTTCCTTCAACCAAACCATTGAAACTGTTCATTGAGGCTTACTAATTTAGGTAGGACAACAAGAGAGCGAATCCAGAATGAGAGTTATTTGTTTAAAAATGCCTTCCAAGTTGTCATCAGTTACACCACTGCTGAGGTTGGAAAGATTATTCAAACCTAGACTGTGCAGTTGCGTAACAGCTGCACAGCCTGGCAAACAGAAAAGGTAAGATATTTCTGAAAGAAAGACATGCCTGTTGATTGAGATTTTGCCCTTGAAGTGCTCAGTCTGCCTTCTGGCTCAACATCTCTAACTAGAGAGAGGCAACATTGAGCCTTACGATACTTACTGATTTAAATGAAATAGAGGATTGAAAAAGCTGCGCTGCAGGACACTGCAACTATTTCTAAACTTCTTTAGACTTTTAAATAGCATCATTTGCCTTTACGACTTCATTTAAGATACTAAGAATAAATAAATTTTAACAGTCCAGACCATCCATAAATTCTGATGCTACAACATGCTACTTCTTTTAATTCTGCTCAGGTGTTCCCAAATTTTACAGAATTCTTACTCTCACCAGTTTGACTTCATAAATCCACCTTTCCAGAATAAAAACAAAAAAAAGATGTTTTTATTTTGGCAAAAGCAGTCATCACCTCAAGTTGCTGCTTAAAAGTTAGATTCATCTCGTAAGTCCAAGATGTACACAAGGGTGACTAGTCCCTTTAAGAACTCTTTCTGAAACAGTAGAAGATGGAAGTTCGCGCTCCTTTAGTTGGCAGACAGTACAACAGGTATTAAGATCAAGGAAGCAATGCTCCTGACTATACAGTCTGTGAAGTATAACAATAAAAACTCCAATTAACAGCAAGCAGCTTTTTTTAAAAAAGCTCTTCAATTAGTTAGAAGAATTTGATACTCATAGAAATAAGAAATACATCTTCTTGATAATAACTTTTTGAGTACACTTCAGCAAGCGACCACAGTTAACACACACAAGCAGCACACTACAACTCCATTTGGCCTCTAAGTTGTTACCTTCTGTCCACTGTTGCCAGTTAAGAATCTAGCTCAATTTAAAAAATATGTAGTAAGCTCTGCAGTGGCTGGCAGATAAACTGTATTTTAGCTTCGCACTATCTGTACGCCTTTACCTAGGTTGTTTTAAAAGGCCACCTTTTTCTTTTTTTTTTTTTCCCCCGAGAAAAACTGCACTGTAGGATGACAGTATCTGTCATTAATTCTCTTATTCTCTCCCACTTCTATGGGAATGAACCGTCCCCAACAACTGACATAAGTTGGGCAATTTTTCCATAGTTGCACTTGTGTAAATTCCGAATAGATCCTCTAGACATCAGTCTTAAGTTTAGAAAAACTTGATCAAAAGAAGAAATTAGTAATATTTAGTACATTATCTGCTTTAAATACCACCATAATCTGGGTACTAATTAAAGTAAAAATAAATAACTTTAATGAATCTATATTCCAATACACATTTTCAAGTTCTAGAAAAGAATTACAAATGGATTAACACATCTTAGCACATTCTATTCACTGAGTTCTCTTTCAAACTTTCTGAGATTCGTAGCATCTTTTACCCATCAAAGGAGCGTGGATAACTCACAAACCACAGTTAGTTGATTTTGACATACATATCAATAGATTCAGTCTTTTGAGAGACCGAATACACATTATCAAACTAATCCTCGCAAAAAAAAAGAAACTAAAAAACAATCAAAGAAGTTGTAACCAAATACACTATTATCTTACATACTAATTTCTATACACACACATATACATGTATTTCCTCTCCATTCTGTAGCAAAAAAAAAACAAAAACAAAAAACAAAAAAAAGCTATAAAACTATTTAGAAAATATTTTAAAATAATACAGGATGCAGACCACAAAATGTTTTTAGATGTAAGTTAGGTCTAACAAATGCCTCTTTGCTTACCACTTGTATCCCCTTCTCGCCTTGACCTTGACACATTACGGGAGAGGGCATTGGAAAGGCCTTTTGAGGTAGTGCTTTGCAAGGAAGGCTGGCTTGCCGTGAGGGTCCACGCAAGACGTGACCCCAGCTGCTGACGGAGACAATCTCCAACGCCTGGAGCTTGGTAGGATTGTCTAACAAAAAAAGCAAGAAACATTTTTTTAAAACTTCACTCTAGACCCACCATCTTGTTTGGAAAAGCAAATTATGAAAAGCTCCCTTTGCTTAGGTTTGGCTTTCTTAAAGGTATTTTTAAATGGTGTAGAATATACAAGCAAGTTATTTGTTCATATAAGCCTATACTTTCATGAAAAGAAAGGGCTAAAGAATGTGGACATATGTGAACTCATATCAGATAAAGAGATATTTTGTTCATACTGAACTGTGTAGACAGACTCAGAAAGACAATAATGGAATTCAATTACTTCTCTCTCAAATCATAAAAAGAATTAAGGTTAGTTATTATGTTAATTATGTTCTGTAGCAGAATAGAATTAAAGGAAAGTAGAAAAAGAGGGGAAAGTTCACTTTCCTACTACTCCACCGTTGAGAATAGTTTAGGGCCTATCCAGATGAAAAATTTTTATTTCCCTTCCTCTCAAATTTGTCAATTCTTCTCACAAAAAATACAGCTTTAAGTGCAAACAAGTTTAGAAGTTAGCTTTCAGATTATTTCTGTATTATGATAATTAGCAAAAATTAGCAAAAAGTCTTTTGATTTTTGCAGTTGACAATATTCCTTCCTGTATTCCTTCCAGTAATTTAATGTAAACATCTGGAAATATTCACATATTTATACAATTTAACAAATTCCACAATCTGCAAGGTGATGGTGAGCTCTGCCCTCTCATCTAGATCACTAAAGAGGTCCTCTTACTGCTTATGTTCCTGCAGAAGACCTTCTTGCTTGGACAGTGCCTCTATACTCCTCCTGGGTCACTTGTTCCCCTTTGCCCCTCGGACATAAACTGGAAGCACACACCAGTACAGACAAAAGCTCCTTCTTGCTCACACGTGCAGGCCTCCTGCTGCCTTTGCTTGGCTCCCTGCTGGTTGGCATGGAGAATGTCAGAATTCTTCAGCATGGAGGAGGCAACTCCTGAATATTAGCCAGCTCTCTCAGCCCTTTGTCCTTCCAGGGCTATAACCCAAAGGACTCTTCCATGCAGGCATCTGAACAGGCCAAAGCATGTTCTCCAGCAGCCCAACACTGTGATCCCACTTCTTGCTTCACTCTCTCCTTGCAGGATCCTGAGCTACACCACCTCATTGTCACTGCAGCCAAGCCTGTCCCCAGTTTTCCCACCTCTGACCAGTTCTTCCTTGCTTCATGAGGGCCAGCAGAAGAGCTCTCTCTTTCAGACTCTCAAAGACCTGAGCTGGGAAGCCATCCTCAGTGTACTCCAGAAATGCTCTGGATTGTTAGTGCCCTGCTCTTCTGTCCCTCCAGCAAATACTGGGGAGATTCAAGTCACCCGGGAGGACCAGGGCCGGCAAAGATGAGGCTCCTTCCAGTTCTCTGGAAAAGGCCTCCTGTACCTTTCCCCGTCAGGCAGTCAGCAGCAGACATGTCGGTCTGCTCTCTATTCCTAACCCATTAACTCTCAGTTAATGCCTCTCCCATCCCTAGGCAGAGCTCCACACACTCCCACTGTGCTCCCACATAAGGAGCAGCTCTCCGCAGCCTGTCCTGCCTAAAGGGCCAGTAGATATCCAGGGCAGCATGCCAGCAGCGTGAGCTTCCCCACCATGTCTCCAGGATGCAAGCGGAGCACAGGGCACAGCTCTACCTGCACAGATTTCTAATGACTCCTGTCTGCTCTCCCTGCTGTGTGCATTAAGTGTACAGGCACTTCAGCACCTGTATCAAGCAAGCTGATTTCCCAGAAAAAGATACAAGAAGTGCCTGCCTATCAGCTCTTCCCTATTTCTGTGCATACACACAGGATATGGGCCCCTTTTGCCCTGTTTTTATGCTTTCAAGGTCTCTCGTCCACATCACCCTACAACTTTTGCTTTCTAACCTCATCTACCACTTCCTTACTTGATTGTGAGGAAGTCCCCATCACTCATAATTCAACGCTCTCCCCCCACTTTTTTTACAATGTCATTTATTATAATATAAACATGACTATCTGATCAAGATGCTATTCAGTTTATTTAACAAAGTCAATATTCAATCGATCATGTTATGGTCAGCCTGTAGTCCCTGAAAAAGCTGAACCAGTCACTATTTGAATTTCACTTGCACATGTAGTTTAAATGTGGTATGAACAGACAACTAAACCACTGCTGAACAGTAAAGTTTGTTTTTTTTTTTAACAGCTGGTTTTTTTTTTTT
>VZSV01000217.1:1118478-1153794 GCA_013398735.1 Nothocercus julius | reverse complement strand
GGCGGGGGCGCCCCAGGATCGGGAAGCCCCACGCGAGGCAGCTCCCGCCTGCTGGGAATGTCCTCTCGCCGCCGCCCTCCCGCCGGCCCCAAACCGCAAACCGGGGGAGGGCAGATCGCCGCGTCTCTGCACGCAGGTGCTCGCGGCCTTGCTGTCGTTATGTAACGGTAGAATCAGCCCGCAGTGAAGTGCAGTCATCGTTTACGCGGTGTGCTTTATGCCTGGGAAAATACCAATGCGTGCCGATAACCTCTCCACGTGAAACTCTTGCACGTCAGTGCAGATCGGCGAAGATAGTCCAGCAGAACCATAGAGTCATTACCGGCCCTGCGGGCGCCGCCCTGCGCCGGGCAGCCCCTGTGCCCGGCTGGGCTCCCCGGGCGTCTGGCGCTGCGCCGGGCACTGCGGGGCACAGCGGAGCCCCGCGACCCGCCGGGCCCCGGGGCCGGGCCTCCCATCGCCTGCCAGCTGCCCTGGAATCGCTGAAGAGATTTCCATGTAAGAGAGCACAGCGTTGTTATTCTGCTAAAACTTACGGCTGTGCAAATTGGATACTGTTATTTGCATAAAGAGTTTGTCATCAAACTATAACATAACTTTATAATCCAGTGTTTTCCACAGGAATTTACCTCTCGGTCAATTCACGCTAGGTCCAGCTCACATTCTGTCACCACTCTAACTAGGGAATGTGTATAACTCCTACGGACGTTTAACTTGAGACTTTGCTTTATGGGAACATTACAGATGCAGACAATGAATTTGACTCCCTGCTGCCTCATTATTAGGAGAAACTAATCATGATAGTAAGCCAAGAAATAAAATTGGTTGGGAATATCTGGCTTTCTGTCATTTCAGATATCATAGTAGGACTCTTATAATCTCACCATTCACGTTCTTTCAATCCTAGTGATGCTTTCTTTAGGCTTTCAAATTAAAGTTCAGACAAGTCAGCATTAACAGAGTTATCAGAATTTGACCTTGCATGAATAAGGGGCCTCTAAGCTGATTCTGAAAGACTTTAAAGATTGCAGTTTTTTTTTTTTCCTTTTCCCTAACACGTAGCAGAATAATCTCTGTTCCTTTCTCTATCCAAAGGAAACATATCAGCTGTTCTGCAAAGACTAGGTGACTCATTGATGCTGACTGTCACTTTACATTTAAATTTTATCGTGGAAGGTGTTAATCTATTATGCAGTATATGAAGAGTATATATGCTCACATAGAAAAAAAGTTTCAGCAATAATAACAGGAAGTGGTGCTGCTATTAAAAATCTCCAGATTCCAAGGAAATCCAGTCATTGACAAACATCCTGTTACTACTTTTAAATGGATGAATTAAATCTAATACTTCTGTTCATGCTGGCCATTTTACCCAAGGCAATTCTATTGGTTCTGAAAATAGAGCACATTATGGAAGAGCACAATACGGTGCATGCTGTTAAAGTGGGTTTACACGTGTCTCAGCAAGCAAAAGCACAATAACTGATTTAAGGTTTTCAACTTCAGCAAATCTGCGTGTGAAATTATGCTTCTGAAATACCATCATAATAATCAGTTCTCTTAGATTATTGGGAACGTATTCTTTCGTTTCTAGCCGATTTTTGCTAAGGTGATGAGGCACAGAACATAGAGTGGGATAGAGTCCTTAAGGATATTAATAAACATTTTGTAGAATCCAGTGGCTAAGAGAGTACGAAGATCCAAGTGAGTGCCCTCATGAAAAGAAGGGTAAGGAGAACTTAGTTCTTCCTGCTCAGTTTGCTATGATCCAGCCAGGTGATGGCTATGGACAGCACACACCTGTCTCGAAAGCAGCCAGAGCACCAGCTGCTTCTTGTCCAGCCAGTCAGAGAGCAGATTCAGGAAATGAAAGTATAAGGGGCAGAGAGCTCTGGAAATAATGTTAGAAGTAGTTAGAAAGGTGCAGGAAGAATGCAAATTCCCAGGAAATACAGGAAACACAGCTTCTTTTGCCTTACTGGTGTGGTTTGATTTGATATAGATATTCTCCCTGTGCATAAGCAGGGCTCAGATTAAAAGAAAATTTGATCTAGACCCTTTAAATCTCTTGAGTATTAGTTCTGCATTGTAGCCTGCTTGTTGTAACTTCAACAATATTAGTACGTAGTCAAATTACTCTAGTTTCAAAACTCTTCAGGTGATTGAGGAGCCAGAAATGTATTCCATATACAGACACACACATATATATATTTGCCATGTACCTACAGAAAGGCCATTGTATTCATATATACACCTAGAATGAAACCTTAAAATACTTAAGAGATACCAGAGACTATGATGTAAGCTATGTGTAAGCATAAAATTTCTCTTTTTTCTTCTTTTAATTTTGGAACTTTTTTTTTTTTTTCAGTATTTACAGTAAGATAACAATGTTAGATGACTATTACTGGCTGTTATGTAAGCCAGAAGTATTACTAATATTTTATTCTTGGCAAAATCTTCTGATGGTGCCTCCAATATCTGATAAGTTTTGTGTTTCTCTACATCCAGCACTACTTATCCATAAACAGAATCCTCTTCCACCATGAGCTATATAGACACACACACACACACAGATACTGAAGCCCACTCAATTGTTAGTATTATTGATTACACAAAAGTCACCAAAATTATGTATCGTTCTAATGAACAGTATGACTACAGCCAGCAAAAAGGTGTTCCAGACAGATCAGTAAAAGTACTTGGCATGTTTTCTGTGCTGGTTACATGACATATGTGGAGCTGCAGGAAAACAATTCATATGAAATCATCCATCATAAAGTGATTCTGAAAATATGTTCCAATGCTGTTGAAATATTTCATATTCAGAAGGTAAAGCTACTCTGTGACAACTGTTTTTTTAAAAGGCATAAAAGTAGTTCTGGAGCCTTAAGTTAATATTTCCAAATACATATTTTGTTTTGGTTAAGACATCGGCCATTCAATATCAGTTCTGAACTTATCTGGTTCTGAAATTTTATAGCAAAGACTTTCAATCTTCAGACAAAGGGAGGACACTTTCAAAGTTTCAAAGATGCTGACTACAAAAATGCTATGTAGCAGAACAATCATAAAATATGTAATAGTGTATTTCTAATGAGGCATTTCTATAAATGTGATAGTAACACTAGGCAAAAATAACTCATTAAATATAGCATAAGTCAATAACAAAGCTCTATGAAGGACTGCAGTACTTTGCAAGAAGGAATTACAGGACAATTGGACTCCTTAAGATCAAACTATTTTTTGTAGCTGATTTTGCTGTAAAACAACAGGGTCAGAGATAGTTTTTGTATTTTATTAACTTTACTTTGTTTACACGTCTCCCTGGCTGCCTATTTCTCAGGTCAATAGCAACTCTCATTTCTATCAGAGCTGAAAAGCTCAAGATAAAGTTTGGTGTGTTCCAGAGGAGAAAAGACAGCAATCAGTTTGCTGGGTAGAAACAGATTCTCCCAGTGTGTTTTTTTAAATGTCAAAAAAATATAAAATGGTAAGCAACTATCCTCTTTTGATTGTACTTGGACATTTGGACCATTTTCTTATAGTGTACTCAGTAAGGGGTCAGTCTGGAAACTTCACTCTGTAATGCTTTTAAAAATAGTTATTGATTTTTCTGCTCTTTTCTGAGTGTTTGGAGGGTTTTACTGCTACTTTTTTTTTTATTTATTTTTGCAATGAATTAGTCAGGAAAATGCTGAAAATGATTGCGTAGTTGTATTAGATGTACAGGGCAAACAGTCTGAAAAATAGAGGAACCGATTTTCTTCTCTCTCTCTCTCTCTCTTTTTTTTTTTTTTTTTTTTTTTTTTTTCCTTCCTGTAGGTTTATTTCTAGGATAGCAGTTAGTCACGTTGTAACAATATGTACCGCATTTCCAGGCAGATAGGATTGTCAAGGTAACAATATCCCCTGCAGAATGCATCCTGATCTTCCTGTAAATGTTGAAAAAAAACATTCACTTTAGTGGACTATAAGTATTCATGAAGCTGATCATGGTCTTCTCCCATAGGAAGCCAAAGAACCTTGATTTCCAAGAGGTGTGTTTCTCCTGGATGCTGGGACCTTTGACCTCTCATCTGAAAATTGCCTCCCCTACCTCTGGGAGGCAAGAGACTGCATTTAAGATTTTAAAGTTTACCAGCAGGTGATTTTAAAAATTATTTATATTTAAATGAATTATAGAACGACTTCAGTTAAAATGGTGTGTAGCTGCTATTCTCATACCAGTCTTTGCTTTTTTTCCTATTCCAATCTTGAAGATTACTGACTTCAGTCACAGTATTAGGAGGAGTCTGCTTGTATTGCTGTATATTTGGAGTGAAAGGTAAGAACAGACTTCACTCCATAGCCTTCTTCCCAGAACAAGAACTATTCCTAGTGCTCCTGCCACATTCTAGGCTGATGATTAGTATCCCGTGTATCTAAATTAATGAATAGGGTATTTTTCTCTACTTCCTGGTTAGAAAGATGCCAATACTCTGCCAAGTTAATATCTGCAATATATTGGTCTTGCAAAGTGTCTTTGAAAGCCCAGATTAACAAAGACACGTAGGAATCTGTGTCTCCATTGCTTGTAAAACAGCAGTGGGATTTAGACTTGGTAATGTCTCTAAAATGACCTGCTTTCAGATGCTCAGATTAAAGGATGATGCTATAGAATTTCAAAGCTACACTACTTATTATCACCACTGCTAAACCTGTAGCAATAAAGGGGCCATAGTCAAGAAGAGCAATGTCAGGGCCACAGAGACCTGGTGATGCTGTGTGTGTGATCAGTGGAACCGCAGCTGGCTCCTAACTGTGCGGGAACACGTCCTTTCCTGCAGCAGGGTCGTTCCTCTGCAGGTAACTTTTGTTGTGCTCGACTAGTCAAAGTTTTGTTAAAGGAACTTACACCTGGTGCTTTAGAAACCAACCTCAGTACTTTTTTTCTCCTGAAAATCTGAGGTTGATGTGGAGAAGAGGGAGTTTAAAACATATTCCAAGGACTCAGGCTGTTAGAGGCAGGCACAAATATATGTGAGCAGATACATTCAGATAGCAACTGGAGCTTTTCAAAATGAGGTTTGTTAACTCTATTTCTTGGGTTTCCTCTATGTAATTAGATCAGCTTTTAACTGATCTACATAGACATATCCTGTGTTTCAGTTTATGATAACAGCCAGATAACACCTTCCATCTCAATATGTCTGGCCCTACAAGCATTCTTTGAAGCAGACAAGTGTTAGAACCTTCATTTTACAGAGAATGAAATATGGAAAAATGGACAGGTGCAAATGAAACATTGAGCTAAGGTTATAAAGAAAATATCTGGTCAGCCCAAGAATATAATGCTGTTCTTTTTCTTATATGTTAACCACAGAGACATTTTTCCTTCCTATTTAGAATGCTTTCAGTATTTTTAAATGTTACAATCATCCTTTTACTGCTTTCTATTTAAAGATAGGAATATGTACCCTGGAAGGCACACTGACAGCATACACTCATAATAAGCAGTTGAGGTTTCCTAAACCTGAAGAAAGAAATTGTCATTATCTTACTAATGTCAAAAGCATTTTAAAAGTCAGAAGACCCTCTTCTCCTCAGCATAAGAAATCACACTGAGCACTATATTCCAAATAATTTTTAAAGCATGTTTTTCCACAGTAACTGGAATTCACTGGACTACGATTACAGTTATCACTACTGCTTTACAGAGGAGAAAATATAATAATGGACATCCATCCTTGTATAAAACTGAGATGTTTTATACTTCTTACAAGCCTGAATAGCAAGGATCATCATCCTACCTTACACAGACACTATGACACAATTAAGTATGTGATCAAATTGTCCAACAAAGCAGAGGCCAGTCCATGATACTGTGCAGTTTCATTTAATTTCCGAGTTGTTTCCTCTGCTGGTCAGAAACAGAATAGAAAACAAGACAAAATTGTTTATCAGTTAAATGGAAAACATCACATAGAATAATAATTTCACAGTTTACTTTACTGGAGGAAATAAGAATTTCAACAACAACAAAAAAAATCCTTGTGTGAGCTAACACTTGAAAACCACACCACTCTTCTTGCATTTACTAGTAGAATATTAGTCACTTATGCTCAGTTATGGGCATCTTTGGGTTCCAAGCACTTAGTTACCATTTGAGCAAGACAAAGGGAGTAATATTTTTGGTGGGAGGACTTTGTAACATCTCCAGCTGTAGGAAGCAATAATGTTATTTAGGAAAGCCCATGGTTGTTTCATTATAGACTTCCCGGCATACATGAGGCAGGAGTAATGTTGCACTCATCTCATCTCAGAATTTTCCGCTTGCGTGTGCTGTTGCTGTGGGAGGCGCTGTTCGAGGTGTTGCAGCAGGCCTTCAGCAAAGATGAAACGCCACGGGCGCTGGGCTTATCTAGCCCCCACCTGGGGTCTGTGTGGCACTAGTGTTGCCTCTGGGAAAAGCCGGGTAGGTAAAAGGAAATGCATGTTTCCACATGGCGTGCTGCAGCACTGCGAGCTTGGAGGATCTGTGCCTCTCCATCGGTGTGTGCTGCACCACGTTTGCAGAGCCTACTACCACTATAGCAGGTGCTGCTCGCTATGTGGAAATGCAATGTTGCTCACATGTGGGCCCTGAACCTGGGCTACATTTACTCCAACCAGGGCACAGGGAGGAGTCTATGAGACACCCAAAGCTTATTCCACTATGCAACAGGGAACTGAGATGCTCATGCTGGAACTGGGAAGTGAGAAGTGATTTTGAGTCTTATAAACAAATGTAGCTATAATTGCAAATGACAGTCTCTGCATGGATTCACAAAGATATTAGAGGAAAGATGTTCTGAGAGGGTTGTTTGAGGTAATTTATTTAATAAGGAAGTAATGTATGTTAATAAGCACTGACTCAGCTAATCTACTGAGGACATCTGCTAATCAGATTTTTTTTTTTCTCTCTCATTTTAATCACCTGTTACATTTTAAGAATAAAGCAATCATTGCTTGGAATAAAGGAAGCTTTTTTTTTTTTTTTTTTTTTCAGAGAAAGCAAACATTTTTGAAACCAAAATTCTCTGCTAGAAATGATGGTAGGATCAAACACTCAGCAAACTCTGGACTCATGATGTCAAAAACAGTTGGTCTTTTATAATGTAAGTTAATAAAAATGTGAGGCCATTTGGCTGAATGATAAGAATACACTATAGTGTGTCAGGAAAGAGCTGGCCCGATGAGCTCACCAGATTATATTTCCATACAGGCTGGCTTCAGAAGATGCAGCTGTACTGATGGAACATGAGAACATTAGTGTGCCAGAGCAGTGAGAGAAGTGGAACAAGTAAAGCACACACTCAGAGAGATACCTTTGGGTAAAACTAGCTCCAGGATCTGATTCCAGTATTTTCCTGTTGTAGAAAGCAGAACAACCCTAAAAGCTCACACAGACCTGTGTCTCATCACATAGAAAATTATTTTTTGGTTTGACTTGGCAACTTATTGACAAGCTGTGTTACAAACCCATTGTTGCTTATCAGCATAAAGCTTTGAAACTGGTCATGTTAATGTTAATGTTTTTATAGAGAGGATGGCTTAAGACCTTATGAAGAACATAAACAAGAATGTATGTAAGAACATAAGTTTGTTTGGAAATCTCCAGTATCTGAATCTGTTCAGCAAGGAGAAAGGCAGGGGGCTTCAGTTTGCTCCCCATAAGATTTTCTGCAGACCCTGGAGATCGCTCGTGGTGTTTCTGCAGAAACAGGGAAGGGACACTCACACACGTGTGAGAGAAAGCCGAGGACGGCCTTTAAAAATGATCATCTCCGGCTGAAAATCATCCCCATGCCAAGAACCGGCGCCAGGTGGCAGCGGAGAAGCTAAATAAAATCTCGCCGTTGCGAAGGAGCCGCGGGCGTTGCGTGGCGCGACCCGCGGCGGCCCCGCGCGGCCCCGGGGCGCTGTCCGGGCTCAGCGCGGCAACCGCTGCCCCGCGGCTGCTGCGCAACAGCGCCTGAAAAGGAGGCGAGAAGAGCGCACAGCATCTACTAATAGAGAGCCCCGTGCCCTTTGTTTATTCCTGCCCTCTGGGCGAGGGCTCTTCCCAGGTTTTCCTCCTCCTAGGCAATCCGCTCAGCAGCAGTCCAGCTCTCCAGACTCGTGGTTGTTAGTGTGTGGGGCAGCAGGCAGCTGCACGTCTTTCCTTGAAGCTGTTACTCATCTAAGGGCAGAATACACGTCATACCCTTCAAACTGGGCTGAGGCCAAGTTCCTTTCTTTTCTCCCAACCAGTGAAGCCAGCCAAATGGAGCGGACTGAAGACCAAGAAGAGCTCCGTCTACTCTGAGACCACCGTGAAGAAGAATATACTCAAGGGAAATGTGCATGGCTTGTTTAGCATCCTGCATTACCTTGTCTTAACAGCCAAGCAGCTGTTATTAAGGCAAAAGGCAGGTTTTGTAACTGATCACAAACCAATACAATGTTGTCCAGGGACACTGGATGCATGAATGCCCTAAGAAAAAAAAAAAGTGTGTTGTTCTGAGCAAATCCCTGTAAATGGATTAAACTCATAAACCATGTTAAAGTGCAGCTTCTAAGATGCAATATGGCTAGGATTTGTGACCCCCAGTATGGGATAAACAGTTGTAACAAAAATTATTGGGAAATTAGAGTAGCCATCTTCACGTGCCTTCCCTTGCAAATCTTCCCCTGCCTTCAGAACAAAATCTTCGATAGTCTACACTAATTTACAAAATCTTCTTAATTGAAGGTTTTATGAATTTGTAACAGAATACTATATTTTCTTAAATCAGAAATACAGATCTTTGAGCTCTTTGCTTTAGGTGGCTCTCATTCTTGGGGCACTAGCTTCTCGCATTTGTGAGGGTTTGACTCAGATTGCTGCTGGACCACACATTTGCTTTGCATGCCCTTGTATGCTTCTTCTCCCCCAGAGGCATTAAATATGGAGCAGTCCCATCTGTCATTCTGTTCTTTTGCCACATATAACCCACAATAAAAGGACTCTGTAGCAGTGGGGGAGGAGAACAAGCTGTGGATAAGGTAAGTATAGAGAAAATTTTGAAGAATTAAGGTTTGTTCAGAATCAAATGGATTGCCTGTGCTCTTTTAGTAGATATATTAGGTATACATATCTTGTGATATGAGCCTGGGCTGGAAGAGACAATGTCATTTACTACTTAAATTTCAAGAGAATGTTTGGTGTCAGACACTAATCCAGGGTTGGCAGAGTCAGATTTGCCTACAGAAAATACTAAACTGGACATCTCCAGTATCTGTTTCCTTAGATGCCTGATAAAATGACATGCTTAGAGTGGGTTAAGTCCTAATGCCTGCCAAAACTTCATGTCCCAGATTTTTAGGAATCTGCAAGGGGATCTGCAGGTAGTTAATGGATCATTTTTTCCCCCAGATCAACAAATAAGGGAGAACATAAGGGAGAACATGATGCTTTCATGCATACCAAAGGAAATACGTAAAATCAAGAAGGCGCAAACATCACACTAGCGTGAATAACACAAAGTATGCAGGACATCTGCTTTGACTAGTTTTGTGCATGAGAGCCTGAGGTTGAGATGACGACCTTCAGGCCATTCTGCAAGATTCAGCTGCTTAGCCAACTCTTTTGTGCAGGTGTAAGGAAGGGTTTTGTTGAAGTTGGTGTTTGTTGCGGTGTGTAACTCACCTCCAGGATGAAATGGGTCTGTGTAAAATCAAAATGTATCATTTTTTCAGACAATGAGGTCCATTTTATAATTTAAAGCATTTTGGTTTTAATAAAACTGAAGATGTATGTCAGAAGTTTTTTGCTTTTTTTTGTTTATAAACTTACGGGCTATTATTCATACATATGTTTTTTCACATGTTTCTTAGAAACACAAAGGAAGTTATGGAAAAGTTTTGATGATATGTTGGAATAGAATTGTTATGATCACACTTAAATTAATATATTTATATTTTTGCTAATAATAAAAGTGAGTTTGGATAAAAGCAATGACTTCTAGTTGGCTACTGTTGCATACAGTAATCCTTAAGTATTCAAAAATGGTCGCAAATTTAAAAAAAATCATAAGGCTTAATAATACAAGTGATGAATTTATACAAGACATTAATATGGAATAATTATTTAAGGTACATTATACTTTTCATATGTTGAAATTGCATCATTCTTTCCAAAAATTTTGACAGGAAAACAAATACTAGAGAAAGTCTTTGATAATGCAGGAAATGAGCAAGAGCTTCTAGAGCACACTGCAGGAAAGAAATTGAAACAATTAATGAAATTAAGTCTTCAATATAGAAAAATGAAAATAATCTTGGATAGACATTTTTCACCATTATTCACTCAGATATATCTTGCATTTTTGAAGGTTTAAGTGTATTTAACTGAGGCATTCATTTCACACAGAATTAAATACATGTGTTAATTAAATGATCTTTCAAACATCTTATATCAGCATCATTGAGATCAGTTTTAAGTACAGCTGTCAACTAAAGAAATTGACAGTGTTTACTTTATAGTTCATGAAAGTTCATTTTCCATTGATCTCACTGTCATCTGTGCATCATTGCTGCTTCTCTTATCCAGAATAAGGTCCATTTTGTTCTAACAACTCTGGTTTTGTAAAATCCTGTTGGAGTGCCTCAGTATTTGTTCCAGTAAACAAATTCCTGCAGCTCAATAACACTTTTCTCTTGGTTTGTTTGATGAGGCTGAGGTCAGGAAACAAAAGGATTTTGTTCTCTCCATACTGAATATTGCATTGCTAGAGTCGCTTTCAAGTCTGTCCTGTTCTCCTATTTCAAACTTAGACGGAATAAAAGCACTTCCACTGTCATTTGTAGCCAGATGCTCCTCACTGGTAATCTACTGCACTTTTCCACAGAAAATAGGTTCTTTCTTGATATCAATTTCCTGAAGTTCAGCTGAAGTTTTAGTAATAAATGAAATAGGATCTATCTTGCCTGTTCCAGAGGGAAAACTAAGGCTGTATGGAACTTCAGACTTCATTTGGTTTTCAGTTGCTTCCTATCTTTAGCCTAGAGACACACAGTTCACAAAGGAGACTCTATAAACCTTAGCCTTCTCCTCTACCAGCACCTTACACAGTTTTAAAGATAGTTTTACAATATTTTTACATATTTTTACAATGGAAGTACAGTCTTTTTAGAAAGAGGTAGAACAGAGAAATAGGGATGGTAACTATTTAGCCATCTTACAATTATCTGCCTGAGTTCAACTGTATCTGACTTTGTACAAACATTTGTGGCTGGAGAATAACCACAATATAATATTAAGCTTCTCTTCAAAAAGACCATTTTTTTTTACCAGCAGAATAATTTGACAATGGACTACTGTGCTCTTGGCTGCAAGTGATCATTGATTATATCCTTCTATCAGTTATTTGCAAGTAAACCCTTCCTTAAAATTCTTGCCAGGAATCCTAGCCAGAGTCTCCATAGCAATCACACCAGTATTAGCTTCGTGAGAAAGGAACTGTGCAAGGGAAAGGATGCACTGTTACAGGGAAGCTGTGAGCAATTGCACACAACTATTTGTAAAAAAAAAAAAAAAAAAACAATTCCTTCATCTGCTTCTGCTTTAATGCTGTGTGTGAAGATAGCAAAGAATAAAACTGACTGCTTTTCAGTGCAGTGAATCAACAGCTGATATCTTCCCATTATGCAAATATTTGAGAAACAGCTACATCTGGCTAATGCATCTAAATACAGATCACGAAAACATGTGTAAAATGGTCTGTATCTAGATAGCACAGGCATTATCACAGGCAGCAAGCTTCAGGGCTAACACTGACACTTCACATAGGCTAACTAGTAGTCATAGACACCCCAAACTGTGTTAATACAGCCTGACAACAAAATTCCTTAACGTTCAGTAAGCCTGCTGTATATCTGGATGATCTGTCATGTAAAGATTCCTGTTGCAACATTCTGGTACTCATGATACCTGACAAATTTTCAATGAACAGTTATGACAGTCTACTACCTACTTTTTCAGAACTTTTTAGCAAAGACATTTTCCCATAGGCTTTTCTTGACAAAGATTCATAGTGTTACTGTCCCCAGAAGACAAGAACTATCTGGCTTCTTACTGGAGAGAAGGCAAGAAGAGGAACAGTGTATTGCCTTTTAATAACGTATTATGTCCATGTGTTAGTCTTGAAATTGCAGGGGAGTTAAAAATACGGCCTGTTAGACCATCATTATTTTCTCCATCACAGGATACTTCCTTTTTCTCCTTATTCCCTAGACTTGAAACAGTGTTATTCTTTTACATATGGCAACATATAAAAATGATGCACAGGTTAAAAATAAGTTAAATTTTCAGAAATAACACATTTTAGAAGCAAAACAGCAGCTCTTCATCTTTCCCAAGCCCCCTTTTCCATATGTGTACTTATGTCATGCCGATGTCAGCATTCAAAATCACTAGAAAGGTACTTCTTGTCAAGTGAGTTTTCAGATTGCTGTGTTGAACAAAAGACGTGAAATGTTATTTTAAGATCTGAAATGATCATATTGTGAAGAGCAGCGGTGTGCTGACTGACAACAATATCATTGCAGATAAAACCTCAGAAAGTAATTCTTTTGACAGATCAGCCCTACAGAAATAGGTATATGTTTTTCTAGAGATGAATTATTTTATTATTTTCCTGATTTGTATATACATGGCAGGCTTCACAAACAGGAAAAGTAGAGAATAAGGGCAAAGATTTGAAAGACCTTTAACCTGAGGTCACTGACAGACAAATTTTCATGATGATTTGGAAACAGATCAGCAAATCAATTTACTGTTAAGATTAGGTTCTCATCCACTTTGCATAGCCAAGAGCTCCATAAAGTCTTCATAAACTCATCAACCATTTTCCTGGGAATAGGCAGCTATTGTCATTAAACACTCTAGGTATGTATCACACGATTCTATTTTAACTCTTTATTGCATACCTCATTTTGTTTCATAGTCTACATTTAATCCTCATGTAAGTCTGTGGATTTCAGTTTAACTTCTCTCTCTTATGCAAAAGATGAGTATGTTTTTTCTTTTTTTTTTTTTCTGTATGATTAAAATTGCTCTGTGACCAAGTTGTCCCATAAGAAATGCCAGTGCAAAATTACACATGTACTAGAATATCCACATCCTTTCCGCCCTGCTCAGATGCTACTGTTCTGCAGAACACTATGTCAGGGCCCGCAGGGCACAAATAGGCCTTAATGGCCTTGGTTAGATTCACCTGGGGCCTCCATCCCCTGCCCATGGGTCCAGAAGCCCAGAGTCTTCAGTCTTGGCTCAATGTATGCTGTAGCTGTGCCTGTTTCCAGCTCTGCCTCAGCCATGCCTGTACCCAGCTATGGTCCCTGCAGGTCTGGACTCTGACCTCCAGATTGAAGCCCTGACTCTGGACCTGCCTTGTCACTGTGGGCTTGCCCAGCAATCATGGGGCTCGTCTGACCTCACCGAGACTGAGTCAGCCCCTGAACTGTGGATTGACTTCTCAGCTTGGCCTCATTGCTACAAACTTGTCTGATCAACTGGACCCTGAGAGGACCCTGGCTGCCACCCCCAGGCCAGCCTGCTCATCTTACTCAGGGATTGTGGGGTAGGGCCCTGGCTGGAGAGGACCCTGCCCTGGGGACCATGTTTTTGTGCTTTTGACCCTGTCCCTAATGGAACAGCTTGTCCTTGCTGCTCCCTGATGCACTGGATCTACCAATCCATGGTAGAACAACGTCATAGTTACTTCCAGAACAGCAAAAGTACTACCAAAACTGATGCAGAATGATATGATGCTTGTATTTGCCGGAAGTCCTTTAGAAAACAAGCAACCTCAGAGCTTTCAGAAAGACATCCAGAGTTATGAAAGTAGCATCATGGGATGTCAACAAAATATAAAACACTGTATTACTGGGAGTCCAACAAACCAATTAGATGATAAAGTTATGTTACAGTCATACACGGCATTTTGTATGAGCTAAGAAACAGCAGGAAGAGTTATCATAGGGCTTCAATAGACAATCAAAAGCATTTAAAATAAATCAAGGCATCTTCACTGACAGTCTTCAACAGCCGTGATGTGGGTATAGGGGAAGCACTGCTGTAAAGGTGTTTCATCATCAGGATGAAAGCTGACAATGAGGTAGGCTATGCAGAGAGAAGAAAAGACCCACCACCACCATTTAACACATCCCAACAGATCTGCCTCTGACAGATGATGAATATCTGATCTCTAACTTAAAAAATCAAGCAGATATGCTGTAAATATGGCTTGCCTGTTTATGAGATACCCTGCTTGCATCCGGAAAGCGAGTAAAAGCAAATAGTGACTCAAACTGCCAACAATGAACCTTTGCTTAAATCTCATTCTGAAACACATCTGCACAAAGTCGGTAACAGCTAGGATTTCTTGCCTCCCAGGAGTGACAGCTATCTATTATTGATGGAAAAGACGAGCTCTGGCAGAACCCGCTCTTAATATGGAAACACTGATCCACATTCCATTCATTTAAAATTAGAACTACTCATATAAAATGAACAAATCCTGCTCCAGCTGCTATAAGTCTGAAGCTAATAAAAAAGATTTTGCTTTAAAATAATTGTGAACATATTTTTATGGTGACAGGATTTATGGTGACAGGATTTGGAAAGAACATATATCTATCATATATTTTAGAAGAACATATGATAAATACTCTTTCAAAATACATACTCCTCCTCACCACCACCATACATACTGTTCTAAGTCAACGTCATTACTCAGACATACTTCCATTGGTGCCTAATAATACATAAATCAAAAATTATATTTTATGGTGAAGATCTAGAAGAAAAAATGTGATGTCTTACATATTTTTTTCTGTATGATAATCTTGGAGGGTTTTGTTTTCTGACCTTAAATTTAAAGATGTAAGTACAACAATTCTTAAATTTATAATGCCATTATATTGTAATACATCAGAATTAACTTACCTTAATACTAGCACAATTTTCTGAATGACCTTTAGCTTCACTGTAAATGTGGTGAAGCTCGATTTAACTCAGTGCAGATAACTTGGAAGACAAAGTGCAAATTCACCAAAGGACCGTGTTGTTCTTTTCCACCGAAAGAAAATTATCTTATGGAATGCAGTACCTCCAGGAGTTCCCCCAGGTTAAATGCTTTGCAATCTTCTATGAAGCCTGTAGATAGGAACACAGGGTTGTAGCTCACAGCTCTCTGTTTCCATAGGACCGAATTCCATAGAGATCCTGCTCCTTTGTAACTAATATTAGCCTACCTGTACCTCTTCTACTCCTTTCTAGGATCTAGAAGTACCAACTGCCCACTGTAGATATCTGCATGTCTGCTTCTCTCATAAAAGTTCCCAGCATGAAAAAAGTATCAAAGGAAAAACAATACAGCAAACGCAGCATAAGGTAATTTTCTAGATCATCCCCCACTGTGCACTGGGAGAAAGGTGAACATTCTTTTTCTCCTCTACTACCATTCTCCCATGATACATATTTTTCCCAAATGCAGATTACATCAAGTTGTTAATTTGAACTTGAACTAGATTTTTTCACTTCTGTAATTCCTGGTCAGTTGGCTGTTGATATTATTTTAGGATTCTATTCTTCATAATGGATCTGTTAATAAACCAGTGACAAAATATTCACATTTCAAGGAAGAAAATCCACACACTTAATATATGGGATTGTTTTATAGTCCTGATAATTCTGTATTTCAGTAAACTGAATGTTTTTTGAAGGCCAATGATTAATAAAAGGTGATCCTAATTGTTACTATGCTAACTGCGGTGCCTAATTGTTCTACTAATTGCAACTATGCCTGGACCCATAGAAAGTCAAAATCTATTTGCAAAAGACCTCTGATCCTGTAAAGTGTTATCTGAGTTCATAGAATCATAGAATCATAGAACGCTTAAGGTTGGAAGGGACCTCTCGAGATCATCTAGTCCAACCTGCCCTGCACACGCAGGGTCACCTACAGCATGTGGCTCAGGGCTGCGTCCAAGCGGGTTTTGAAGATCTCCAGAGAAGGAGACTCCACAACCTCCCTGGGCAGCCTGTGCCAGGGCTCTGTCACCCTCACTGGCAAGAAATTTTTCCTAAAGTTCCTGTGGAACTTTTGGTGGTTCAGTTTGTGGCCGTTTCCTCTAGTTCTGTCGGTGGCCACCACTGAGAAGAGGCCGCCCCATCCTCCTCACTGCCTCCCTTGAGATACTTATAGACACTAACGAGGTCTCCTCTCAGCCTTCTCTTCTCTTAAATTCTTAAATTACATTGATTTGATCTATTCATCTACTGAACTTGTGCAACTTGTGCATAAATATTTGTGGGATTGCGATGTATCTTAAGAAAAGGTAACAGTGGCTATGTGCTATAAATAACAGCAGGGAACATTTGAGAAAGGGAGAAAAGAACCAAATCACATTAATATTAAATTATATTAAGATTTCCCTGTTAAGTTATTGGTGACTATCACTAGTAGTACACATTAAATATTTCTAAGCAGATCTATTTTGTTTGGTACACATATCTTTTTCTACCATATTACATTTATAATTCCCTAAATTTCCTTCACACAAAGGCACTGCAAGGGTCAGTGGAGATGCTTCTTTGACCTGTTGTCTATAAAATGGATGTTACTGTAACGCTAACATTGTTAATATTTGATCATTAATCAAGTTTTCCATAACTTATTACAGCTATTAGCATTCCAGGATGGCTCAGTCTTACTTCTAAGAGTTATAAGAATTTATAGTAATTCTTCTCAGGTTAGAGCTGATGTTAACCAACATTTGAAGAATTTTACACTGCCAAGAAATAAACGTTGTGCTGATATGTTAGAAAAGAGCAGTAACTTAGGTAGCGATCATGTTGTAAGCGGAACATCTTAAATCAAGAAGATGAAATCTGTATATTTGAAGTTGTTTGAACTATAAAGTGACTTTTAGGTATGTGTCATACTGGCAAATGTAAATCATCATAAATCTGTACAGTTAACTCGGGGATATATATATATTACATATCTTTCAGATGAAATAAGATGTGTGTTAGGAAAAAAGCTAAACTTGCAAATATCTGCTAAAACATCATGAAACAGACTGCCATTTAGCATAAAGTAAAATGCAAGATAAAAAGTACTTCTTAAAACATAATTAAAACAGAACAAGTGCTTTAAAGACTGTTCGTTAAAAACTCGAATGGAATTCATGTAAAATTACAAATAAAAATGAGTATTCAGTTAAAATGCACAGTCAAATTGTCACTTGCCATTGCATTATTATATAAAAGAAGTAGCAAACTAGATTAGTTTAACTATCTTGGCACAGTTTTCCTTGTCTCTAGATTTTTTAACTGCCACAGATGCACACTGAATATTATTATTCAGACCAGGGAGCTGCATAGTGGATGCTTGTAAAATTATACATATTACAGTGAGAATAATAAAATCAATTGTTGTTGCATTTGCCATTGTATTGGATTTCAAGATATAAGTCTTTTTAATGGATATGACCAGTTTTTTGAAATCTGTGTAGTCCAATAAATTTCTCTCATGTATGAGAAATTCAATATTTTTAGCTCGTTAAAAGCAATATTCAGAATAACCATGTTTACTTGTCCTTAACTGGTCTATCAAATGTCAATTTATACTTGATAGTATGGGATTGACCTGTCACTAGTAAAGAAAGATTTTCAGTATTTGATATAAAACTGATTGCACAATATGTAAAAATAGTTACAATCATTTCCTACTTTATCAAAAAATAAAGCTTTTAAAATATAATTCTTTGAAAATATTAGGAAATATTAGGAAAGTAACTTATCTATCTTAGCTGTGGCTGGCCTCAGCCATAATAATTGATTGATTTACACTTTTCTATAGCAATAATATGTGTTCCTTCTTTAAAAAAATACATAATAAACACAGCAGATAAAATCATGATTCCTTGGTCTACTCAAACACTGCATTATATATATTGTAGAGTTTCTGTCATGTGAAACTGATTTTAAATCCAGTCCCCAATGATCTTAATATTTATTTGCTTCTTAAGGAAATAGAAAAATCAATGCTGACAGCATGAAATTAGCTGTGAAAAAGGATTTAACCTGTACTTACCCTGTAGGTTTATACTTCTATATGATTAAATTCTTCCAAGGGAAAGTCAGAGCAAGAAGACTTGGTCTTCTAATCCCTGGCAGAGAAGCAACTCAGGAAACAACAGTTTTTACCTCTCTTTTTTTTCTTCCTTAGCTGAAGACAGGAAACTTGATGTTCCCAATGGTAAGTCAAGCAGATATTTACTCCTGTAGAAAAATCAAAGTCCATTATACTTCATTATGAGAATAAGAATATATATATGTAAAGGCACGGGAGGAAAAATATTAAATATGATGTATTGCTTGAAAATGATACCCTTCTGTCTTAATAGCTAAGGTTTCAGTACAGCACTGAATGTATTTGCCAAAGATAAAGCTAAAAACTGTAAGAATGTGGACCGAAAATGCACTTAAACTGACAAAGATTAACAGTTTGCTGCACAGAAGGTGCTGAGGCAGGTTCAGGTGCACAAGGATAGTTTTGTTACTTAGTTTTGGGGGCTGGATGACAGCAAAGGAGGAAGCGGGGGAGGAAGGAGAATTGCCTTGTCCCAATTGCCTTGCCTGGCAAAGATGTGTCGCTGCGTTCACAGAGGAGCATCCGCCGCTGGGCCCCTTTTCCAGTGCAGCAGGACCTGCCATGGGGCAGCAGTGGGGTTTGCAGGGGCAAGATCGTGAGAATAACAAAATGAAAATAACAGTATGAGGGCACCAAGGGAAAATACTGCCCCAGAGGCTGTGGGAAAAACTGCTGTGGTGACATGGGGGCAGAAGTACAGAGCTGGCAAGGAGAGGCAAGCTGCAAAACTGGGAATCCTTGCAATATAAAGGAGCAGGCATCCAAGGCACAGCACACCACAGGGGAGTACAGTTTAGGTAAAATATTGCAAGTCACTTCCCCAGTCTCTTTCTATGTCTCTGAACTTTCTAAGGCTGTGAACAAGCACCTTTCTTTGCATATATCTGTCTCACACTATGTATAGTATATGAGTTCTTCACAACCCCCCGGCACGAATGCCTTCCTCTCCTGCGCTTACTCTGCACGTAAGTTCCAGGTGCAGCCATCTCTCCGCTCCCCTCCCTGCCTGAGCAAGAAGCATACTCTGCAGATTGGGACCCCACTTAAACTCAAGCAATAGCATACCGCCATTTCACAGAGAGCAACACTTCTTCTCAGATATTTCTTCTTCTCTGAGTCTTAGGGATGCTTTAAGTGAGAGATTGTGTCACTCTTTTTTTTTAAAATAGATCCAAATGGATTTTTCTGCCATTATTTTTCTATCTACTTTTAAAATTCTATTTAAATCATCTTTTGAATCTAAATTTTTGGTTTCTGCATCAGAGTGTGGTTGCTCCTTGTGAAAAGACATCCTTTGAACATTGTGGTTTTGTCATTGCTGAACACTGCTTCTTGTATCATGAGAAGCAGAAAAAGTAATCACTGTTGCCACGTACATATTTTTTTTAAATTATAAACCAGTCATCTGTTGTCCAAAGGGGAAGTCTCCTGATCTGTTTTCAAGAGAACATCTTCCATAACTTTGATCAGCCTTTCTAATTCCACTAGAACCTTTTTGAGAGGAAGAAAGCAGAGATTCATGTGAGTATTCAGGCTAAGTGTTGGTGTTCTAAATGTTCTCCTGATTTGATGAGGTAAGTAGGAAAAGATACAAGCATCTTTGAGTACTTTGTAGTAGAACAAATCAATAATCCCACCTTTCTTATTTTTTTCTAGAGTCTCATGAATATTTTAATAGACTGCTATATTTTTCAGTAGAAATTAAACTTAAACTGGCAATATCGTCTCTCTTCCACCTCTCTCACCCAGCCCTTTCCTTTTGTAACAGATTGATGCTCCTCAACAAAATGGTAGTATTCAAAATGATTCCTGGTTCAATGAAAATAAAGGGAAAGAGGTAAGAGCTGCTCTAGGTTTTATTTCTTAACATCATGGTAGTACATTAACTTAATATACTTCAGAAAAATAAAATTTATTTATGAGACAGTTCAACATCGTCATCTAGGCGTCAAAAAAATTACCTTCAGATTTGAAATTCCAGATTTTTTTTTTCTCTTGTTCTCTTTCAAACACTTTCTGTATGACCTCTAATTATTCATATGAACTCAAAATCCTTGTCATAAAAAAACCTCTATTTGTAGTAGCTTACTTCAGGCTTTATTCTCATGCATAAACACGGCAGCTGCCATGGGTTTTTGTTTTTGTTTAACTTTGGCAAGCAAGGAGAAAAGCACTTTCTCTACCTTATAGTAGTATCCTAAGAAAAAAAAAATCCAGACAAAATGAAACAAAATGATAAACATATTGTCAACCATAACCCCTCTCTATATAAAGTGTTTCACTCCTCAGACTGTATTCTACCTGGAATTTCAGCCATTAGTTGTGGATTAATCAAATGGTTGGCTCAAGAGAATGCTTATTAGAAAGAGTGAAATCTGCCTAGTGTGAAGAAACAGCAAGCAAGAAGTACCTGTTCCAAGCTCTGTAACAACCAAGTTAGAAGTTAAAAATGTGGATAATGCATAGCAAAACAAAACAAAATAAACAAAACAACAACAAAACCTTCTTACTTCCCTGAATCTTTTCTTGGTAGCCTATCAATTAAAAAAAAAAAAAATCTTTTAAGGAACTGTCAGTCTTCTGATCCCCTCAGACATCAGCCAAAACAAGCAGCTTCTGGCCAGTGGTATCCTAAGACCCTCATATTCCCATTCTGTATACTCTGTGATTGATTCTGCAGATGAAGTTGTTAGAGGCCTTATTGCTATATCAAAGATGTCGGTAAGCGAATCTTCAGAATTTCAGTAATGTAATACTGAGCCAGAGATATCATTTGGGTCATAAAAAGGCTCCTAGAATTTTTGTAATTACTGTGCTTCTCGCATGTTTCAGCATTCCTGTTCATCTCTCTACCCTGGGTCCCCCTTCTGCAAGCTCTGGTCAGATTTTCCTCTTTCTCCTCACTAAAATCAAAGGTTTTTACAGGCCTCTTTGATCTTGCCTGCACCTGGCTGAGCTTTAAAGAGCAAATGTTTTGGATCCTGATTTGCATGTCAGCTGTTCTTAGATGATGTGTTAGGCTGTATCAGGTTCACATTGCCCTTTGAAGCAACAGGATTTGAATTTTTTTCATAGCTTAACTGGATATAAACTGGCAGACGAGAGTCTGTCTGTCACAGCAGGACAACGATTAGGATATGAACATATTAGTCCTCCTCTTCTCTGTGCTTAAGAGCATCTGGCCTGATTGGCTTTAAGAATTCCTTCCAGCAGGGTCCCACCTGGGTACAGACTGTTATGTGCCCAGAGGTATGTCTGACTTCTTCCGCGCTACGCTGTGTTGCTGGGAACAGCAGGCCCTATTCCTGCCTTTCAGACAGCCATTTACCAAATTACTGTTTTTCAGATTGTTTATGTAAGAGGACAGAGATCAAGAAAATTACTCTGGCACTCACAAATACCAGGCTAATTACATCTCTGACCGCTCCTGATTTTCTGTAGCCTTCACTGGATGTTAGGTTAGAATCCATGATTTTCCCTCTCTGTCTGGACTTCAGGCTGCTGTGTCATGCTCAGTCTCAGCTTATTTAGCTTTTCCAAAGGATTTGCTTCCTCTAGAAAACAAAACTGCAATACATATCAACTGTAACATTTGTAAGTGATGGAGCATGGTGGGAAAGGAAGTTAAGAGGAAAGGAGATTTTAAACCAATAAAGATTAGGCACCGTTTACTCGTGTCTTTCCACAGCGAGTTGTGGCTCATCTCCTCCCCTCCCCCGGCTCAAGCCTCGAAGGGTCTGGGCACCATAATCAGCCTTCTTAGCTCATAAGCCAATTACGTCCCTATCAATGCAGACCAACAGGGCACTCGAGGAGCACTAACCACAATAAAGTTAGTCATTGCATTAGTAGCTCTTTTAATTCTCTTTTTTTTTTTTTTAATTAAAATCAGGCATATATAGCTACAGCGCAAGACTACTCATTAAACTCTTACTTTTTTATGCCTGTGTGCAAACAGACCAACAGACTCGATGAAATTCTAAGCAATGATTATTATGCGGAACATCTTGAAATTTGTTATCTTTAGTCTCTCTACCCGATACGATCTCAATTTAAACCAGGTTAATATGCAAAATGGTGTCCAACTGAAACATTAGTGATTTGAAAAGGTCACAAAGATTAAATAACAGTCCAAAATATTAAAAGCTTGAATAGTACGTAGAGCAATGAAGTTGCACTCACTTTGCTGGCAGAACCAGCATATTTTTAAACCAATTTCATCATGCTCCAGTTTGGCTGAACAAGCAGAAATTTGTGAACTGAATTCAGTGATCTAATTTTAGTCAAACATGGTTGAAATCAAGCCATACACAACAAACACAGCCAAAATCTGTGGGTTCGATGCATCTAGACTTCTGGATTGAATATGATACACTACAAAAGTTACTTTAAGTGAAATGTTCTCCTAATAATCCGTTCTTGGACATTAATATTCAGGGTATTAGAGAATAAAGAACATGTGAACCTGCAGCTGTATACTGAGTTTGAAAGTGAAATATGTGTAACCAGTAGAAACAAAAGCATTTGCAACTAGTTCCAGAGGAGATGAGTTAAGGTGAGTAGAAAGAATAGACATTTTCTGTTGCACGGAAAGAAAGAGACTAACTGCTCTTTACATTTACGTATTCACTATGTTCTTTCTTAGAACATTAAAATATGGCAGAAGCAACAATTAAAATTTTCCCTCTCAGCTCTTAACATGCTAGAATATTTTAGCAGACAGCCAATATACTGTTCAGCT
Source organism: Nothocercus julius (assembly GCA_013398735.1). Taxonomy (NCBI): domain Eukaryota; kingdom Metazoa; phylum Chordata; class Aves; order Tinamiformes; family Tinamidae; genus Nothocercus; species Nothocercus julius. Next base: position 1,130,847 of record VZSV01000217.1, on the reverse strand, counting down.
GCTTATCATGACATCAGCCTCTTCTGAACAAGACTAGTGCATTCATTCTGGGAAAAGCCAAGTAGCATTTTACAGAAATGTTTCTGCACCAGTGGAGTGATACAGGACTAATAAAATTCTCTTTGTAGTGTTAGAACATTACAGTAGAACTGACTCTTGCTCTTTTTAATGACCCTAATATATAGCTGCAATTTTAATCTGCTTTTGGCCTCTTCTTCCTGACACATAATGATAGTCATAACTCCAGCATCATTTTTTTTAGCATACAGTTCTGATCCTGATGGCATCCAGTAAACCATATTAACACAAAGAATAATTTTTTATATGTTTCATGCTTCCTCATTTTCATATTTCTGGATGTTTGAGTCCTATGGGTGGCCCAGGGACCCAGTGCCCCCGAGAGGCCCTGAGATGGTTTTGACTTCTTAGTGTTTCCACTTGCCTTTGCATCAGAGATTTACTAAGCAATGATTTTGTAAATCTGGTCATGTACTTTAAAGTTTCTTTGAACTTGGACTCCTGGCTATGTAATGCTTCTTGGGGCTGTAGACTCAAGCTAAGACTCTCCTAGAAAGCCACTTGTTTCTTTTTTCCTTTGAGGAGAAACAAAAAAATAACTTTTTCATAAACAGGACCAACTTTCTTTTGAAGTGTTTCTGGGATCTTCTTTCCCTTTATCTTACAATTTCGCTAATAACTAGTATGATTTTTACCTGACAGATTTAGATTAAGTCAAACCATTCTGAGATATCTGATTGCCCTTATTTCCCCATTCTCCACTTGCCCCTTGCCCCTTGCCGCTTAACCTAGGCTAAGTAACTGAATTCTGCAGCGAGACACTTTCCCATTCGCAGTGAAGTGCTGTGGAATTCCAGACCAATTTTATTTTAAGATGTATATCTCAAGGACACAAAAACTCAAACATGATAAATCAATTGCTTCATATGGGCCTAGCTCATATATATGAAAATCCACTGAGGTCTGTGAGGAAGCTTTGCCAAATTTTCTATCTTTCAACTAAAAGCCTTGGCTTCCTATTAATGTTAGAAGAATAACACCTAAGCTTATTGAAAATGAAAGGGTATTTCCTTAACACCCACTCTTTCGCCTAAGTCACAGAGGAAAGTTCAACATTTTTTTTTGCCTTTTCCTGGCAAAACCTGACACTCTTTTTTTTTTTTTTTTTTTTAATTAAAAGAAATGAGGATCTGTTATATTTTATCAGTAGTGGCTGGAGCACTCCAAAGGTATAAACAGTGCAGGGCATTATACAGGATCACATCACAAAGGGGGAAAATTACTATGCAAAAAGGAAGCACATTCATGCTTTTCTCAATGAAAATCATATTTAAGTAAAAGCAGTAATAAATAATGTCTATTTAAAGTAACAATGTTTGTGCATCTGGAATAAGAACATCTTTAAAAGAGTAATAAATGTAGGACAATCTTACCCTGTGTGCTCTTCCCTATCCTTTTCTTCGTTACTTAATATAAAACAAAATCCAGCCCAGTGGATAAGGCTTTTTAATATATCTGTATAGTATTATTGGTATATAGAGAGGCCCAACACTTCTCTAGGCTTTCAAATATGGCTATAGTTTTACTACTAAATGTTATTTTCTTGCATTGTTCAATAAACTTATTTTTACAGTCTTTTGGTTATGTGATGAAGAGGAATAAATCAATTCAATACTCATATTTCTAGCAATTTCCAATTTCATGCAGTAAAAATACCCAACCATGCTTTCAATGTAAAACAATTTTTTATTAAAAAAAAAAAATCCTGATTCTTGTTCAAGTCCAATTACCTGTTTACTTTCTGTATAAACACAGCTAAATATATCCTGCTGATACCAGCAGATACACAGCGCTGAGATAAAATTTTGTTTGTTTGCTTTTTAAAATGTATTGAGTGTAACATAGTATTCCCACAGCCTTCTTTTGCCTGCTGAGTAGGAGACTGAATAGAAAATAGTATGACTTAACAAATGCTTTTATTATCCAGGGTTTCAGTGCCATTAAGAGCATGTCTAAAAATTACAGAATTGTAATAGGGCAATCCAAATTCTCTTTACACTCACCAGTCTAGGTGCAGGCAGCAATCTAGTCATGGACCTCAGACAATATATTCTGCTTCTTGACTGATTAAAAATAGCTTATATGCCCCATAACTCTTAACATTTAAGGGATATGCAACATTACGTAGAAACACAATTTCCACTACCGTTGTATTCCAATGTATTTAGCAACATATTTAGTTCTTCTTTATGCAGTGCAACGTGTACATGCATGTATGTTATCCTCCTGCATATATGCTTTATGTATATATGCCACTAGGTTATACATTATCAGTCAGCTGCCATGACTTTGTATCACTGTATGTGTGTGTGCATACAGATGTGAAAAAGAAGTTTGTGTGCAGCTGTGTGTGTATGAATTTGTAAATAATAGGATCAAACATTAATTGATAAAATAAAGGGCTACCAAATGCCCACACCTCCTCTATTACTTCTCTGTCTAACCTCCCTTCCGCCCATCTCTTGTCTCTCTGGTTACCAGTTACTCCAGACTTGGTTGATCTTCTTAATAAGGTTTTGTTTCTTTCTCTATTGCTACCACCCTTCATCCTTGAAAAGCTCCTCAGAAATCAGTGAAGCCATTCAAACTGATAAATTAACATACTCTGGATGTTAGGAGCAAATTAATTTCAGTTACACCCATTCCATTGCCATGATGTCAGTGGGATGCACAGTAGCAGGCAAAGACAGGAAGGCAGCCTAAAGGCTACGCATTCAAGGGAGGAACCTGATTCATGACCTCAAAGCTTGGAGGCCTCATGAATCACTTCTCTCACTACTGGATTCTTTCCTTAATATTTTGCCTTTGATTTAGGAGCCGGAACAACTTCCTCTTCCCAAAGTGTGGAGTTGGGGGAGGACAGGAAAGAATGGAACAAGCTGACATTTCCCTTACTCGCTTCTCTGAACAATACAGAAAGCTAAGGCAGAGAGCTGAAAACTCTGCAGCAAATGCAGCTGCGCTTTTCTCATTTACTTTCCAGGACAGAGGAGACAAAGTGATCTCTAACTGACAGAATTCAGTTTCAACACAAATATGATGACGACAAATCCTCCCACATAAGGATATAAATCAATATTCATTATACAACACATTCTGCCTGGATGAACAGTTCTGGAAATGTCACAAAATCACATACATTTCCTGGCTCAAATGGGTCAGGGCAGGCTTGTGCATTTCTGAATAGCACTTGCACTTTTTGTGGTTTGGAATCACAACTGTAACTCCATGTATAGGAATTTCAGTTGCATTCCTTTTTTGCACTGATTTTTGTAGATATTGCGTAATGGTGGCCTAACCTGGGGCAGTAAGCTGCCAGCAAACCATTATTTCAGAAAGCAAAGGAAAGGGGCCTGTTCCACAAGTAGAATAGCATATATTATCTTTTTTCACCTAAAGCTCTTAAAGCCCTAGTCATACTGGGCACAAATCATGTTACAGACACTTGTCACATTTTCATCCTTCCCTTATAGCAGCAGCCAGCTTTACAGAAGCAGGAGAATAAAAACGGGGCAAAGCAATGGTAGCCTTGACTGTCTTAAAATCAGCCAACACTGGATTTCCCTGGCATACATATATATTTATAGAGTATTAAGTACTTTTGGTGGCACTTACTTGTAGTATTTAGCTTATTACCAGATACATCCCTCTTAAGTGGTTTCTGGTAGTATTCTGCACCTCCACTGGCATTAAGAATCGGTCCTCTAGAATAAGTCCCAGCTAAGTGCATGTTATTTTATCCCACACTTCTGGGCTCAAGAGGGTCAAATGCCCTATTTTGGCAGCCTCTGTCTGGGTCCAGCAGAGACTTTCACCTGCTGAAGGGGTGCTAACTGATGGCCCTTGCCTGGGCAGCCTATTGCATCAAACACAACTGCCAGTTACAGTACAGTGCAAACATTAAGAAAAGTCTTGGGTCTGCCCAAACAGATCTCAAGCCTTCCACAGAAACACAAAGCACCTCAGGTCAGCTTAGTTTGTACAGATTTGCCTTTGCAGAAGAAACTGGTACATCACAGACCACAGCCTCTCAATAAAACCTTTCTCCTGCCAGGCCCTTCACACTGTACAGACTAGGTCTTGGTTGGCTCTCTTTCCCACAGAAGTAGGCTGAGTTTCATAGTTTCAGAACTAACAACTATCACTAGTATCATGACAAGGTAGAGATGTTGTCACCTCAGCTTCCTAGCCTTTCCTAAATATGAAATCCACGTGCCCCACTGCAACAGATATAAAAAGACATGCGCCCCCCCTGCCCAAACTTCCAGGGTAATGAAAGCACACATACTGGTGGGAGCAAGCTACTTCCACAGCCGTACAAACCAGGCACTCTCAGCAGCCTACACAATCTTCCTCCTTGCAAAAGATGTGAAGAGACTGAGAGGTCTCCACCAGGTGCTAGACTTGCTGGGGAATATTTGTGTCCCTAGAGAATGCCAGACCCTGTGACTGACTCCCCTTCCTGCTCCCCTTCAGCCTTGTGGACTGAAGGGAGAGCAATGCTACAAGGGAACACGAAATTCGATCGTCTGGAGTTATATATAATACAGAGACGTTTTAGAAGTCAACAGGCTGTACTCTGAGGAGGAAAGATAACATAATAAAAATGCTAATATATTTGTTATTTTTAGCTTTTTATGCAATTCTATAGTTTTTATTTTTACAAGCACTTTTAAGAGGATGTGAAGGGTTGTGTTAGCGCATTTCTGTCAGGAGGAATCTTTCTTCCTAGAAAAAATTACTGCCTGTTTAACTGAGACAATTTCTAGCAATATACAAATGACAAGTTGGAGCAAACTTGTAACGGTAACTTTTCTGCAATTATATGCAAACTCCCGCAGGAAAAAAGCAATGGCTGTGGCCATTACACATTTCACAGCAAGTGACATGATGGAATTGAATGTTGCCATGGTTGAAAGCTTCAGGGATCTCACACACTTCATTGAGCCTGCCTACAAAATGCTGCATCTCACCATGCTCCCTCACAGCAAGATTCCCGGCACAGACACTGCTCATCATGCCAAGCCTCTGCAGTGCTCAAGAAGATCAGCCAGATGTAACAGCAAGGAGTAAGGAAAAATATAGCAGCACCTTAAAGAATCACTCCTCAACCAAATAAGCTGTAGCCTTAGCAGCAGGTTTAGTACTTAAGTACTTACTTCATGCATATGAAAATGATGTGGATAGGATATTAATAGTAAAAACATTCCCCCCCNAAAAAAAAAAAAAGAAAATATTTCTTTGAATACTGGCATTTTTGCAAATCTGAAAGAAAATAGTACTGCTTTTTTGGATAAGAAAATGAAAGAGATGGAGTCTGTGTCGTTGTCATCTAAGATTTACCTACAGGAAAGGAAAGACAATGGAACTATAGCTGTACTACTTCCATTCCAGCCATCACTGCTGCCAATGGGAGATCATCAAGGCTGGTGGGGTGAACAAAAGATCTCCCCACGGACACCCTCCTTCCCACTCCATTCCCCCAATGCTGTGTCCATTCCCAGTGCAAGAGAATTCAGCATCTAATGAAACCCAGGCGTGGGGGGAAGCTCAGAACGATGCACAGGCACACAGACTATTGCATGTGGGACAAGAGAGATTGCCCGAGACTGCAAGGCTCTGTCCCTTTGCAAGCAGCTTGTCCTCCAAATAGTAATAGCTTTCAGTGTGGAAAATCTGATGACTATATTATTGCATATTTTTCATCTAAGCAAAAAGTTCATTTCTGTAGTGTTTAATATTTCTTGTACTTAATGTATTGATTTGTAGCAGCTCATGCTTCCAAAATAAACAGTTATAAAACAAATTGCACAGTACCAGAAGAAAATGCAGATATTGTTAAGAAACCTGAACAGCCTTTTTGAAGCTCAGGATGCTGATACTGCTATATTTAGTGCCTTATTTGGTGGGCAAGAACAAACCACTAAAAGGAGATTTCTTCCAGCTTCGATTGAATACTACATCAGAACAAAGGTAATTTTACAGATGTCTTTAACGCAGACAGAAAATGATATGCTTTTTATTTACTAACCTTTTTGAATATCAGCTACTTGCTTTTATTGCTATAGAATATTGTCAGAAAGTATTTCTTAACTTGCAGTGTGTGATAATGAATAATAGTTGTACTAAACAGTCCATCTGGTTATTATCATGAAACGTGGTTGTAATTTTCACAAGCTATTTTAAAGAATATTCTCTTCCTTCTTGATATTTGCCCCCCTCCAAAAGCCTGAAGACATGCAATTTATTTGAAATTTAAGATTTTCAAAGCGTAGAATGCATTAAGCATTTTGTTCAGAACAATGAAAAAAAGAGGAAAATTAGTATGTCAAGGTGACAAGCAGAAACATGACATGTTACTAGAAGTAAAATGCAATAGCAAAATAAAATGTTGTCTCTTTAAGATACCAAAAATAAAACAGAATACTTTCCTTGTCTAGATCCTGGTACTGCACTCAGCTCTACAGTCACCGGGGTCCGACTGTACGGAGTTCATTGCAGGATCAAGGCACTGAAGTGTAAAATAGAGATATAAGGCAAAACTAACATCAATGCAAATACAAAGTGAAGAACAGAACACAAAGTTTAATTTCACATAGCAGCAAGGACAGACAAAGAGATCCTAGCATTTTCCTTTCTTCTTTTTTTTTTTTTCCCTGATCATTTGTGTATTTTTTTTCTCTCTTTGGTTATGCATGGCTGCTGCTAATGAGGTTTGTCACTATTCCAGCAATATCTTTGAAGGTATTTGTGCATGGTGTTTGCATGGGAAAGCAGGTAAGTGAACAAGTAAGTATATGGAATGTCACATTAGTAACCATAGCAGCCAAAAGCATTTCATCTCATGAGAAGCTTACTCTGATGGAGGCTGGTTTTCCTTTTAATGAGATTAATATGGTGCTTCACAGTGGTGGGCAAGTTGTCCAAACGGTCCATGTGACTGGACTTCTGCGGTTGTAGTAAGACCTGCCTGATTGCTGTGCTTTTCCTGAGGAGGGAAAACAAACAAACAAGCTTTGTGGCTCTCAGAAACTGGATATCTTGAAGAGATGCATTTGCTAGCAACCAAGATTCTCCTGTAACTCATTAAGATACATATAATAGATAACATTGGTGCAAAATCGTCTTTGTGATTGTGGACAACTGTCTGACCTGGCTGGAGATTGCAGTCAAATTGTTTAACTTAACTTGCATCTATTTGATCATACCTGATCCTTAGAAGTTAAACTGTGTTCTTTTAGAAGATTTTAAGAAATTGTGTAACAAAGATCATGTTGGTAGCAAAGATGTGGGAACTATTTATGTCATAATGACAGTGCATTTAGCATTTGAGTATAAAAGAAGTTATGCATTAATGACAGAGGTTAGGAATAGCACGGTCAAAAAGTCAGAAATATGTCTCATTTTCACATGAATTTTCTGGAAAAAAAAAGTAGATCAACACAAGGGTTCTCAAAAAATCTTTAACCATATTTTGCTAGGCACATGGCATACATCTAAAACATGTTAAGTAAATCACCATCACCACTACTATTCACCAGAGACTAACAGAATGTACTTTCTTTCATCTTTCCAAGGCATGTGCATAGATTTGGACATTAGAATTTGATTCTTACCAAACCAACAGACGATCTAAAAAGAATGGACACATCTCCAGAAGCATAAAATATATAATACAAATTTGCTAAAACTGAGAAATATCTTTTCCCAAACCAAAGCATTATGCTCTAAAGTGCAATACCTCTCAAACAAGAGTGAAGTGATCTTCAATTTCCAGAGCTTAATCCTTTGTTCCTTAGGCTACTTTACTGCTGAATAAGATAATCAAAATAAGGGGTTTGACACTGGCCATTTTACTCATTTCCATTTCACACCTTTTGTTGATTCATCTTCCACAGATGCTCTGTACAAGTAAGTCCTCTGAAGGCTACAATAAACTTTAATTACATTCTTCTTCAAATAAATTGCACCTATCACAACATCTGAAAGTGGAAAGTTGTTAGTGCAAGGCAAAGACTGCAAAAATAATGTTGGTATCTCATTTCATACAAAGTACTCAGAAGATCTGTGAAAATAGTATTCGCAATAGATTAAAGCACAAACATCTGCTCCATGGGGGAAATATTTTCCCTTGTTAATATAAATCAATCATTTAAATACATGATACAGAGGAAAGAAAAGAAAGAAGTTGTTATTTTGAATAACTTTTCAGAAATAAAATATCAGGAGAGACACAATTAAAAAGTGATGTATTTGGAACACTGCAAGATAAGCTATTTCACTTACAATAGCTTCCCAAGCAGATGAGCTGCATATGATTAAAGGCTTTTCAATCTCTGTTGTTCTCCTGTCCTCAAATGTTCTCACACATACCCAACTCAGCTCTTACCCTTTTACATTTTTAAAAAAAATATTTAGTTTCTTTGCTTGTTTGAGGAGGTTACAGCTCAGAACCTCAAGAAGTATATAGTCACTAACACAATAGGAAGCAAGAATCCAAACATCCGAAGTACTTAGGGTTACTGTGGCACTTTACAGGGGGCCAGGCTGATATACTATGTTTTAAAACCCTGATTTCCTACCAAAGCTGAGATGGACTAAACCCCGCTCTCAGTATCGCTGCTTCAGAAAAAGAATACAGCATTACAGTGTTTTGTGGACCCTGGACTGGTTTTCCAATATTTTCAGTGCAGTTATAAAGCAAAGGTCACTCAATAAGGATGGAAAAGTATGACACAAGAAGAGTAAATATTTTGCACCTTCAAAAATTCACCTCAGTGTCTAATGTTATTTAAACAATGAGCAGAATGTTTCAAGCAGAGTTGTGCTGATATGTAAGGAAATCAGAAGGGACGTGAGATGCTGTGTTAAGCAGTACCATCTAGAACAGCTGAGAACTGGATGGGGCAGATGGGAGTAGGCTGAGAGGCCAGTGATGGATCAAAAAGAATAATTCGATAAGAATAGGAAAGAGGAGAGCAATAGGAACAGGAGCTCTAATGTGTGGTCAGAAAAGAAGCAAGATATTTGGAGATGTAAAAACACTTAGGTCAGGCAAGGTAGACACAACATTCAGATTTTTTTTTAAGTTTATTTTTAAAAAAAAAAACGTTTTTAGTTTTAAAAAAAAAACAGGAGTGAAATAAAAGTGATGACATATTCAAAGAGAAGAATACTAGTTTAATACATTGTTCTAAAGTAAAGCATTGTAAAATAAGCAGAATAGGTCCCCTAGTATGATCTAAGTTCCTTTTTTGGCTCTGCTGTTGTCACAATGTGACCTTTGAACAAGTCGCCTGAGAATAGATCCAATAGAGGACTCAGGCACCTTTTAGGTGTGACTTTGGCAGATTTGAGGTACCTAAGTCTAAAAGTGTGACCTGAACACCCTGCTCAGGTGCTTACTAACCCTAGAGGCACTTGTTACTCCAAAAAAGCCATATATTTCTGCTGTTCAGTCCTGTGTGCACAAAGCTAGTTCAGTGAACAAGTGCAGGCTGTGGTAACTTTCAGGAATCTACCAGTGTGCTTTTCAGCACAAAGGACAAATAACACAGGTCATGATTTCATCTCAAAATGTGCTCGCGATGCAGCTGTGCTCCTTTTCTCTCTTTTTTTCTTGACAGTACAGCACCACAGCTTCAATAAGACAGGCAGAAAAAAGCAGCTCAGCGTAGGCTGAGCTCTGACCTGGAGGTAGACCAAAGGTAGACCTGAGCCCCTCCTTGACTCAGAGGGGGGCAGAAAGGGGAGTCTCGCTTACTTTGCTCTGCAGGCTGGTCCTACTTCCCTCTTAGGGCAGATCCTTGCATGCCTGTCCCTGAGAGTGTGTGGATCTGAAGAAAATCAGGAGAAAATCAAGAGACTCTGGATCTGAAGAATTTATTTTCCTGCAGCTGCATATTGGTGAGCTAAGCTGAGGAGACAGCAAGGAGTTCAGAGGTATCCCTGTCATTATCATGCCTAGCTAGCTGGTGTCAGCTACTGCTTGCTCATCAAATGAACTTTTTGCACCGCTCTTTAGAAATGGTCTATGTGAGGCACACACTACCACAGGATTCCAGGTTAGTATAGAATGGCAAAGATTTATATACATTGAGTTTTTTAACTTGTAGGAGTATAAATATTCACCTTGCTTTGCTGGAGTTTCTACCTGATGCAAAATGGAGATATAAGCTAATCACCAGCTTCAATGAAGAGATGACAGTTTAGTTGAGAATGTATGGTATTATTTAGATGAAAGAAACTGCTAAAGATATTACAAGAAGAAGAGTATAAAAAGCAAATTCCTGCATAATTTTAAAATTTGCTTTCACTCAAAATCTAGATAAAAGGCTAGGATGGATGACTAAAGAGGGATTGATTAAAGGTGGAATAAGTTGTAAAAATACAATGGAATATGAATACTCCATGTATTCCTGGGAAAAGGAAAGGCTAGACAGAGAAATATGTTAAAAAACAATGAAAATAATTTCATGTTTCTGTTCAGCAAATCTGTGTGTTTTGAAATTATCACTTCATACTTACAAGTTAGATTCTATATTTTTGTATTAAATTTGTTTCCTAGGGACTGAGTGATTATATACACATAGAATATTAGTTTAATACTTAATTCTTCGTGTTAATAAGCAGACAAGAAAGTAATTTTATATTAGTTTGTATAGAATGGCTTATTTTAAGACAAATTCCTAGTCTTAAAAAAAAAAAATGCTTGTGGTGTAGTGTTTCACAATATTTTAAATTCTGTTTCTCTTTCAATTTCAGTGGTAATTTCTTGAAGGTGAAATGAAAATATGAAAACATATGTTACAGAAAGTTACATCTCTAAATAGGAGCATGAAAAACACAGGTGATGCAAAAATGATCTCAATTATTAGTAGTAACAGGAGATAAAGAAAAACGCTTTTTAGACCAACATCTCTTTAGAGTTTGAACAGCAACATTAGTTTGACCACACTGTACTTATTCCATATTAAATTATACATTTTGCAGCCTAAACAGTAATAAAAACTGCTGAATGTACATAATGCATTCAATTTAAAGGTGACCTGTAAAGGAACCAGTCACATGTCCTTTTTTTTTTTTTTAATATTTATATGATGACCTCAAATGCTGTAATTTTTTTTTTTTTCTTTTCCCCTATGCTAATTCTATCAGAAATTCAGATACTCTTTGGTCTAGAAGATGTTATGGTGTCTTGAGAACTAATGAAGTTAGTGTTCCAAAAACAAAGTATTGGAAGTTGGACTAACTTAGGCCATAATCTAGGCCACAAAGAGCATCTTACATGATAAATGACCAAGAAGGGAAAGGATTTTTGGTCTGACTATACAAAATCTTTGGATTTTGTTTGCTTTTGCTAACATTAGACTTTTTAATGAAAATTTTGAATATTATGAAATCTAATAAATTCTGATTCATTCTGGATACAGTATTTAACTTAAAGAATTGCTTTCTTTTTAATATTACATTGTCCAGCGTGACGTACAAGTTTTCTGATATGACCTATAAATTTCTAGCAAAGTGAAGCAAGCCCTTTGGCATTACTGACTTTTTAACAGGTGTGAAAATACAGTGGTTGGTGGAAAACGAAGGCTTTAAAAGAAATTCTTTTAGGTATCTTAAAAATAAAAATACACAAACACGCTTCAACTTCTCTTTGTATATGTTCCTGTTGTTTTCTGTTTTTCGCTTCATCCAAGTCATTTGTATTGTTTGCAGGGTTACTGGGGCTATCATTTTGGGTTCCTGTCGCTGGCAGGAGATTTAGCTGTTTCTAGTACGTTTTGAAAAGCCAGGGAGGTTTCTGTCCATCCCCTGGCCAGATACGACGCGCTGCCACAGGCCAGCAGCATCAAGAGCAGTTTCCTCAAAAGCCCCCGCGCACAGGAAGGCGCTCAGGGCTGCGCTCTGCAGACGCCGCATTTGGGGGCCAGTGACAGCTGTTCACACGCAACCGAGGGCTAACGAGGGGCCACTGCGGACGCCAGACCCGCGGCCAAACCGGCCGCCTTCCACTCGGGACACCCACGGGAGGGCGCTGCCCCTGGGGCCGCCGCCACCTCCGCCCGGAGCGGCCGGAGCAGTCGCTGCCTGCTGCTCCCTGCCTCCCGCCTCCCTCAGGCAGCGGGGCAGAGGCGGCTGGCAGAGCCCCTCGGAAAACAGAGGCAGGAGGCAACAGCCACGAGCCTCCTGCCTCCCCGCTCCGTGCCGCCTCCCGGCCGTTACAACGGCCGGCGGCCGTTCGCAGCAGAGGTTGCACCCAGTGTGCGGGGCGTGGCGCCGGGCCGC
>VZSV01000217.1:1080304-1117823 GCA_013398735.1 Nothocercus julius | reverse complement strand
CTGCGCGTGGCGGAGCCGCGGGGCGCCTCGTGCGCGCGGCCGGGCGGATCGCGGGGCGAGGGGGTCCCGGCTTTGCGCCGCTCAAGCCGCCGTTCGGCAGCGGTGCAGGTTGCATGCACCGGGGAGTGCGGGATTCGGAAAAATGCCTGGGTTTTTGTTCGCTTGTTTGTTCGTGTGTGTGTGTGTTAAGGCTTAACTGCCCTAGGCAGTGTGTTTAAGACTGGTGGTGGTGTGGGGAAACGTGCTCACCAAAAACTATCTGTGAAAGAGCAAATGGGAAGTATGTTACAGAGCGTGCAAGTGTACACAGTAGTGTTTATTTTCATATATATAGTGCTGAGTGTTGTTAAATCTGCTTTTAAGGACCTGCCAGCGCACCCCCCAGAGCCAGGTGTTGGTGAACTGGCAGAGCTCCATTAATTGTTGAGGTACAAAATAATGCAAAGGACATGAGTCGCCAGTAAAAGCAGGGAGCTGTGGCCTGGTTTGTTTGAGCCTGGACGAGGGAATTTGAGGTAGATGGGGAAAACGCTCTCTGTGAGAGAGGTCAACGTGCCCTGCTTGGGGGTGCCGCAAGTCATGAGACTTCTGCGCTCCGATCCAGCAGAAGAAAACGTGACTAGTTTTGTGCACGTCAGGGTGATCTTCTTGCTATCTAGGCTGAAATATCTCACTTAGATGCAAAGAAAAAAAAAAGTCTAAGTAACTGAAAAATCTATAGTTGTTTTTCCATTGGAATATTTTGTGGTATGAGTTGAGAATGGAGAGTAAGTTCTGAAAGTAGCTATGCTGAGCAACCATTAGTGGAAGGAGGAGAATACTTTAGCAGGATGAGGAGTAAGAGCACGGAAAGTGCCTGTGTGGGGTAGGCCAAGCCCAGGTGACTGATGCTGTGTGCTGGAGGCAGGCAGGGTCTCTCTGGATGTAATGATCTGTCTGTACTGATTTAAGCACAGGATCTAGGCCAGGACTTGTTTCTTTAACAGACATCTGGAGCCTCTGCAAGTAGCCGTGAAGTTATACTGTATCTATTGCACACAGAATGTAGTGAGCTCCCTAAATATCTTCTCAGTGTGATGTTTGCTGAACTGCTTTTCAAAGTAAACTTATGCTAAATATTAAATATGATTAATTAGGCTTGAGAGCACAGTATGTCAGAACTAATAAAGATGGAAGTTGTGCTGTGCTGCTCATGAGTGTAGCTCAGCAGTCCAAAATCTGTATGGAGTGTTCTTTTATCCCATGCGGGGAAGTGTTTGCGTTTCCAAGGTTCACTTCTCTGTGTTGCATTTTGGGTAACAGGCTCCCTATATAATAAAGTTCTCTATCTGTTAAGGGCTGCCCTGTGTATTTTCACCTGTTGCTCATTCTTTGCATTCTTCTTTTCTCAATCATCTAGTTCAGTTTATTTTAAATTTCTTCTCCCAAATAAAGCATTTGGGGGGCAGGGGGGAAACTATTATGAGTAAACTCAGGTTTGTTGCTTCAATAAGCTTACTAAGATTTAGCAAGATGATCTATTTTTCTGCATGGGAGTGTGTCCATGCTACCCCTTTCCATGGTTCAGCTATTGTATATGGCCATGGCAGTAACAATGAAAAGGAGCATCCCTAATCAGGGCCTGTAATGGAGCAGCCCTGAATGAGCAGCAGATGTCCCTTAGCAGCATTTCCACGCAGTAGTTCACCAGATGTTACATACAAAGCCGGGGTGCTTTGGAAGTGTAGATGGACTTGCCTCTTTCCAGGCTGCTTTTTCGTTTGGGAGACCAAGGCAGTGATTCTTGTCCATATCATATGAGTGATACGATTTCGGACTAATAAACACTTGTTCTGCGTAGTACAAATGGGGGATTCTATTTTGCTGCTCTCTGAGAGTTCTACCTCATGTCTTTTGCTTCATCCTCCAATATATCTTGAAGATCTAAGTTAAATATCAGTGTTCTTCCCTGGCTCTGTGGAGGTAGAAGCCCCCCGGCCCCCCTTCTGATGATAACTGGGTGCTGTCAATTAAAGCTGAATTCAGTTTTCTGCTCGGCACTTTTAAATAATTGTCTTCTGTTTTACCTGTGTTGAGTGTCTTTCACTTGTGTGTATCTTCTGTGTGCGCTGGAATGCTTCAGTGACGTCAATTGAGTAAGAGAAATTTGGCATGCTAGTCGTACTGTATTTCATATCTCTTCCCCAAGAGATGGTGTACTGGCCTCTTAAAAGGACAGAGACAGTGATAGCTCTTTTTTTGTACAAGTTCTGGACTGAGGTTCTGTTGTTCTGCCATATTTTCCTTATATCCAGCATTTTTTTCCATCCCGCAGCTCCTCTTTACCTTACCATTGCAAATCGTCCATATACAATTTATAGGGTTGGTGAAGAGTAACTTGAAATACCAAATCTGTTTACATTTTACTAAAGTGAGGTTAACCTCAAGTTCAATGTAATTTTATAAGTGCTTTGAACTTTTTTGTCTTCCTGGAATCTCAGCATCTGAATAGCTTTCTGTAATTAAGATAAACAATCTAATTGTAAAACTGCTTATTTTGCCTTCTTAAGCAATGGAAATAATGGTCATGTTTTCATAACGTGAAAAATGACTTTTGGGGAGTCCAGGCATAGTGTTTGTCACTTTCCTCTTTATTAGGCTGCAACACGCCTTGCTGGATGTGGCGTTTGCATGACTTAATGTGCTGCTCGCTCGCGTCTCCCTTGGCTGGCTTGTGCGCTCCGCATAGGACGCAGTGCCCAGGGAGAGCAGCCTCATGCGGATGCTGGAGTCCCCAGGCTGCCCTCCCGCCAGCGGCGCATGGAGCCTCTTCGTATCATCAGTGATATGAGAAACTTGCTGGCTCAATTCTAAGCAGTGCCCTACTTAGAGAGGAATTAAGCACACCGTGATAAACTAAGTATAAAACAGTAATCTTCTAAGGACACAATTTCAATTATTTGGGACAGCGCTTAGATACTATCAAGCAGTGCATTTTGCCTGTGCAACTGCAGTTGTGTTAGTGTTGTCTGGTAGTCCTAAGACTTCTGGAGTCCTCTGTTTTAAAGTCAAGATATGGCTCATCCTCTAAGAGGAAAACATCCATGTCTTAATATCCTATCCTTCACAAAATGAACTTTTTTTGCTTATATGAAATGTACACACTTTTCTTAGTGTTGTGTGTGTCCATGGCAGCTATTCAGTGGCTAAATGTGGATTTGAATATGCCTGAAGTTATTTGCTGCTTGAATGTTGCTCTTAGCATATGTTTGCTTGGACACTAAATGGTCACTAAACATCTTGCAGCCTGTGGTGACAGTCTGTCCTGCATTTGTAGGACAGCTGGCCCTGATCAGTAAATGCAGCTGCCCAAGTTGACTGCTCTGCCTTGTACAGAGCTACTGAGTCAAAGAACTGCATTGTACCATACTACGGAGTCAAGGAACTGTATTCCTGAGTAGTTTTGCTGCTTTTATGTACTGTATTTAAAAATCCTGCCGCTGCTGCTTTGTTGCTTTGCCACTTCTGTGTTCTGTCCTTCAGGATTGTGAATCTGGATGTTAAATACTGGGTTGCCTTTAACTATCTGTTTATGCATCTGGCAGCATTCGCATCTAGCATAGTGATTTCAAAAGCAGCAGTAATTTATTGTTGCTTTAGCTCTTGGGATGTTTCTGGGCTCTTAACTCTGCAGAATTTTCTGATTTTCTTTTTTTTTTTCTGGAGGGTAGAATAAACGAGAAATCAATGCAGTTTTTCTTCTATAGAAATGGATCAACTGTAGTCTTAGCCTGAGAAGATATGCAATAATCATTCAAGAATGCTTTCTAATTAATTTTCCTAAGTATTTTACTTGCGGATGTAGTGTTTAGTAGAAATAAATAAATACTGAGTATTAGGTTTGTAGTCTACCCCTTCTCCCCTGGATTTTATGCTGCTTTGATGCAGGAAGACTTGATGCCATTTTGACAAAGTGACAGCTCCGGAATCTTGTCCAAAGGAACAGTCCACTTACGAGTTTCAGATGTCCTGCTTTTGTCTCTAAGTTCAGTAACATGAGCTTGTATAATTTGTCAGCTTTTATATAAATATCCAAAAAATAGATTGAAATTGCTATCACAGTAACAGCCCCCCTACCCTCCAACTTTTTTTCCTTCCCTCAAGAACAGTAGCTGTGGGAGTTGTAGCCCTGGGTGGGGGGAGGATCACAGTAGTGCGGCTTGTCTTGGCTGGAGTCTCCTTTTTCTTCCCTCCCCCAAACCAGTATGGGCAGAGTGCTTGTGAGTGACTGAAAAACTGGCTTTGTTACAGGGAGCTCCAGAGGGGGGAGAGGAGTAGTGCATAACCTGCTTCCCTTTCTCATCTGTGTTTTGACCCTCTTTTTCTTTGCTGGGGAGGTATGTGCGTGCCTCTTTCCTTCCAAATTTCTCCTCCTTTCCTGAAAAAACCTCTGTTCTTTTGGGTTATGTGCCAAGCCAGGCCACTCTGAACTTGTTTGCCCTGTAGCACAGATATAAATATGTAAACAATAAAAGTGTAAATATACAGATGAGGGTATCCTTTTTCCATTCCAGTTTCTGCTTTTCCATTCCACTTTCTGCTTTTCCTTATGGTCAGTCAGCTCTTCCTGCAAGCCTTCCCTTGCTTGCAGATGTCAAACTAGTACTGTTCAGATGTTCCTTTTTCAGGGTGCCTCTTGAAACACCACTTAGCTTCTAGCTATCATTAGTCAAAAAAAACTGCTTTTTTTCTTTCAGGATTTAAATTTGTTAATGTAATTCTAAGCTGTTCATTTTAAGTGCCCTTTTAAATATTTGTATCCTGACTTTTCCTTCTTTCTAGCACTTCACAGTCTGTGCTAACTGTGCAAAAGTTGTTCTTAGTATGGGTTATGCATGTACTTGCAGGACATCGATGAGTATCTTGCATTTCTTAAGTGCTTCTACCTGTGCCAGGTATGTAGTCTGTTCTCAGTACCCCGTGGGGAGTTGGTGTGTCAGAATGAGCCACGTGTGATCCTAGGGAAACAGAACTTGCTCTTTCCTTCCGCTGTGGATTCCAGCGAAGCCTCACCCTCTGCGTGCCCAGGTGTGGCAGGAGGTATTTAAGAGCAAGTGTAGCTCTTGGCTTCCTGTTTAGTCCCGATCATTGGCTTGTTCCTCTAACTGCTTTTTCCTTGGGGGTGATTCTGCATGGAGTGATTGAGTGCTGCCCTTAATTTTTCATCCTGTGTTTTAAAGAGGCCAAGTTTGAAAGTTTTATTTCCTTCAGAAATTAATTTTACTGAACATCAAGTGTGTCTGGCTGGAAGGACTTGATGGTCTTGCAAATCTGTCTAACTCTTGCAAATCAGTAAAAATTCTTTGCCTTAATTCTGGTGGTGTTCCCTTCCCCCCCGCACCTCCCCAGCCCATATCAATTGCACATGGACAGTGTGACTTCCTTTTCATATAAGAATAAACCCATGAAAATGGGACAGTATATATGCAAAATGAGTACATTTGCAGGAAGCCAGAGCACATATTACAAGCTAGTTGCTATTGACTACACAATATTGCTCATCTATGCTCATCAGTGTACTCTTGTACACTACTCTTGGTGATAGAAAACACTTTGTTTGGAGGCTCAAAAACTATCAAATTTTCAGGGACTTAAAATAGATCAAGAACTTAGAACCTTGCCATTTTTAGCATCAAATATTCTTGTCTTGATTTTTTTCTTGCCTTTGAGACAAGAACTGCATAGTCATTTTTGTCTGTTGACAGCATACTTTTTTCATTATCATCTGTACTTGGGCTTTTTCTAGAACACCACAATACATCAATACTGAAGGCAAGAATATTTTTCAGAGTCTTGGGAATGGAAGAGGACCAAGTATAAAGTAGCACATCTATAGCTTAGAGTCTCTGCTCACTCTTTCTCATTTATTTTTTTTGTCCCTGTCAGACAAAAGTAATTGAAACAAGAAGAATGGCAAGGTGAACCATGGTATTCTTTTTAATATCGGTGTCCTTTTAAAGCTGAAACACAATTACTTGTCAGCCCAGCTACTGGGCAAAGGTACCATCAAAGTACAAAAAGGTTCCACAAATAAGTACCATGACTGACTCCTGTAGTACACAACAGAGTTGTGTAATTTAGCTGGACTTAAGTGTGACTGGAAAGCTTTTTGCTTAGTATTTAAAACCTCACTGACAGCAAGATACCTCCTCTGTGTCATGTGCCATGATGGCAAAGAGAGGGAACTAGAAGCTGTAGAGAAGGCCAAGCAGATGTTTTAACACCTGTTATGCAACTGGATTTGATCTTGCTGTGTGCTGTGCTTTTTTTAAACAAAATAGCTTGAGTTTAAGTCTCTGAGCCAAATTACATTTTTTGGAGTAATGCAGCTTATTCCAGTGGCTTACCCTTATGTCGGATAACATAGTATTTCGATCTTTATAATTGTCAAGGGCTGTTCAATTGAAGCTCATCCTGAAGCGCGAGGCAGAATGACACTGGAATATACTACTGTCTCCTGTGCTGTAATTGCCATGGCAACAGCTGCAGGTAGATGAGGCAAACCAAGGATCCTTTTTGTGTATCACACACCATTTTTTTCTTCTTTTTGTCCTGTAATGGCCCTGAAAAGCCTGTGATAGAAAGATGCCCTGAATCATCTTGAAGTATGTTTTAACTTAGCTTTGATAGTCAACAGTTACAAAATTATTTGTGATACTATATTAAAAATGTGCTCCTTTTAGGAAGAAGCTGGCAGCCTAATCTGGATTATCCTAAGGGAAGGATGAGATGAGCCAGGGACTATAGGGAGTTTGTCTGGAACAGATAAAATCCATTTAACTTGGTGTTTCCTTGCAGAATTCATAGAAGACCATGGGTTGATAACTTGAGCCTGTGTTCTTCATTATAGGCACCTAAGTATTCCTCGGTATTTAGACATTAATTTCTCTATGCTTCTTGCCTTTTAACAGGGATGAGAGTTCTTCCGTGGACAGAAGTTTAAGGCTTTGATGTGATCAGATGTCAGAGAAAGAAAAGCAGATGAAGATAAGAATACAATAGCTGTGTCTTTTTTTTTTCTCTTTCTTTTTTTGACCACTTAATGTTATTTTGCATTCCTTCTCCTGCTCCCAGTTTTCTTCTTACTCTTTCATCTGCATAAATGCACACACATTCATGTGCACATGCACTCTCTGAAATTGTGCATAATTTACTTAGCAATGTCAAGAATTATGCCAGGATTTGATAGGGATCCAGGTGTGTCTTGGTAATAAAAGCATCATCTAAGCTATTTCTTGGTCTGTTTACTGGAGTATAGTATGGGACTATTTTCTATGATGTTTCTTCTTATTTGTTACGGTTTGAGTAGTTTGCACAAATTTGAAGCTTAAGAATTGGAAGCGAATGTAATCGGATTTCACAGGAACACTCTTATGTTTTGCTATTCCCTGTGGACTAATTTTTCCTTTTTGAAATGTGAGACTAGTTAAGTTGTTCCTTCATTAATCATTAAACTTGTCTAGATATAAAGAAGGAAGAGGGGGCAAAAGGGATGTTTCTGTTTCCTGGTGGCACTGACTAATCTCTTCTGTCAAAAGAGGATTTCATCTTATCTATTTTAAATAGAAGATTAAGGACAATTAGGTTCTTCCTCTACATCATTACTAAGATGGGATGTTGTGAAATCCTCTGAAATGCACATCATCTAAAGCATCAAAGTTTTGCAAAACTAATGAAGGTAATCAAAATAAAGTTATATGCAGAAAAATGAACCTTTTTTGTAGGAAGTACTAATTTGGAATGATTTCAGTGAATGAACTGGGGGGAGGACAGGGATTTGAACTGTTCACAGTGTCTTTTTGTTTCTAATACTTCTAATTTGCATTGCGAAGTGGACATGTAGATGAACTGAAATGGATTTCCTGAAATGCAAGTTGCTAATGCAAGGCAGATAACATGCTTAGCATTTTACGTAGTCCTTCATCTTTTCAAAGTACTATTAATGAGTTGTTTGCACAAGCGATTATTATACTTAAATACAAGTGCTGGTATCCATTATCTCTGCTTGTATAACTCTTTATATGCTGCACGTAATGAATATAAATGACCTCTCTTGAGGTGAATTTGAATCAGAAGTAGCATTTGATAACTGATATTAAATGTCTGTACTTGACAGGAGCTCATTACAGAATAAAAAAATTGCAAACTCTAGTGTTAGCAAAACATGGGATTGCAGTAAATCTGTAAAAGGCATAGAATAGCAGGGTGTTTTTTTTTTTTTTTTTTTTTTTTTGTATTTTGAAAACTTTTGGTTACAAGAAAGGATAGATTAGGTAAGCGCTTATTTTACGTGAAGTGTGACTAGTACATTGCAAAGCAACCCAGATGGTATCTGAATGACACTTGCCTTGGAGAAATTGCTCTCATAGACACTACCCTAACAATTGCAAACAGGTTGTCTAGTTGTAGTAAAGAAAATAGTTGTGTTTTCTTTTGTTTTGTTTCTCACAGAGCCATAGTGTAGAGGGTCCAGTCTTATCTTATCTTTGATTGATTGCGCTACCTGTGAAGGGGTGGTCCGGAAAAAGTTGCAGTTAGTTTGTTTTAACTTATCCATGAGGTCATTTGGAGTGGGTCCTTTGACCCATACTGGAATAAGTAGGTTTGGATCCCTAAAGCCCAACGCTCCACTCATTCAGAGAATGTTAGTTTGGGGGAAAAAAATATGGCCTACTCTTGGAATACATTGTGTGTCATTTGTTTGCATATGGCTTTAGCTTGATGTTATGTCTACACACGCACGTGTCTTCAGGTGCAGTTCTAATCCCAGTAGCTTTTGGAGCTATAGTTATGGCTTGAGCTGCATGGATGGGCCCAGAGTCAAGCTCAACCAGCGAGTAAAGGAAACAGTTGTGTTTTGGAGAGATCATGGCAAATGTGGAGGAAACAGGTTGTTGGAATAGTTGATGTACTGTTTATTTTGCTACTTTTGTTATTTTTTTCAGACAGGAGATTATTTAAAATAAACAGTGCCATCAAATCTTTTGTAAATCGAGCTATCGTGTTCTTATAAAAATGTGCCTAGGTAGAAACAGTACTCCTTCATTATGTTGGAATATGGTATGTATTGGAGAAGATACTGCAAAGGAAGGTTCAAGGTAGTTTGACTAAATCATGATTAAAGAATGATTACATTTCTGCTAACATCAGTATAAGAGTTAATTTAAGTTGAGACCTGGCATTTTGCTTTGGTGAAAAGATTCCTTCTATTATAAGCAAACCTGGAATACTTAATATTGTGCTCTTCATCAGTTTTAACTTTCAGTTTAGCATTCCATATAGACATGGAATGTCCTGCAATGCTGTTCTGTTTCCTATGTCACAGAACGATTGAAACCCATGCAGTTGTTAGCACTGTTTCTCTACTGAATTCATCAGTGGGGTCATATTAATGATGCGTATGGGCTTGGGGTGTGTGTGTGTGTGTGTGTGTGTGTGAGTGTGTGTGTTCCTCCCTCCCAACTCCTTTCCTGACCAGCAGAATCAACTATGAATAGCTTAAGAAACCTACTCTCTATTTGGTTTTTAAGCTCTCTGCAGATATATCTTCTGTGTAACAGATATTTACACTTAAGAAATACATGGGTAGTCTTTAATATCGCTGTATATGCTTAAGTAAGGTAGCATTTAAGAACCATGTAATTGTCTGAGTACATATTTCCTGCCTTTACTAGGAACTGCTTTATTCTTCTCACATTTAAAGTTGAAAAAAGTTACAGGGATCATGCCTTTAGTTGTCAGTGATGAAGTATAGCTAGTCTCTTAAATAGTGTTAACAGACGGTTTAAAGTGGCTTAGTTTGGCAGGACGCTCCTGTGTATTGGCAGTTGGCATGGCAAAATAAAAGAAAAATGGGGAGGGGGGAAAAAACCAAAAAAACTTCATCCACAATCCTTAGCTGCTTGCTTGTTTTCACATGATGGATGAATATGTGGGCTTCTTGATGCTCTCAGTTTTTATCTGGCATGAGGAGGCTAAACTTTCATGTTTAATGACTCTAATTACACAAAAATAAAAATAGAAAGCTTCAGATGCTGTTGTGAAGCAGTGTGCAGCGAAGACAAACGAGTATAAACATTTTTTTGAAGGGTAATCTGGAATGTAGTTTTTACCTGCTGTCTCTTTCAGCCTGAGAGCTCTTTAACTTGAAAGGTTTGTTTAGTTGAAGGAAAGTTCCAGCCTGTCACTTCCTTTATAAGGTGTGAAAAGGTGATCTTGAACATTGCTTATTGTGCTAGTACTATTACCTGGAACTTGCTCAAAGTGCTTGTAGGTCATCACATTATATAATCACTTGAGGCCAGTGTTATGCTGTGCATGTAGAACTAAAATGTCAGTATCCCTTGCCATTTTCCTTGGTATATAATACTTCTGAAGATGTCTTAAAATAATAGTGCTTTTGTATAAGCTATTGCATTTTTGCTTGTTAAAAATGATGACAAAAGCCAGACAAGGTTTGGTTGAGTCATGACTGAGGTTGAGTCATGAAGTGAGCCAGCTGCATTTACACATACTTCCAACCCTGCAAGGCTAGTAAGAGCCTAGAATTGGCTTTTCTGCTTGTCTTTTCCCTTCCAGCCCTGTGTCAGTCCACTTAATTCTACTTGTAATGTCTCTGTTGATTTGGAACAGCACTTATTAGAATATGATAGGAGAAAGTGGCACTGAACTCCTCAAATTTAAATACACGTCACTATCTTGGAGACATGCAGTGGAGAAGCAGAAATAAGATCTTGACAGCCCCTGGACTAGAGCTCAGGAGGCTTCCTACTTGATCCTAGGCAGCGTGCTAAGCATGGGGGCAGGAGGGAATGGCTGTGGCCTTGCTTCTGGCCACAGGCAGCCACATCATGTCACTTCTTCCATAAGCTGATGGAAGTCGTGGTCTGGGCTTCTCTTCGGTTGCTGATTGTATTTAGAAAAGATTTAACAGGGCTGTTGTGTAGCTGTAAGAGCCTGCCAATGGCTTCTGTATCTCTTGATGGAGAGAAAGCTTGATGGCGAAAAGAAGCTTTGTTAGTAGGGGCAGATTTACTCTTTTTCTGTTATGAGTGTGGTGTTGGCTTGTTGATAGTTTCTGTTCCACTTACGTTTGTGTGACAGCCCATTGAGCAATGCGTACGTGAGGGCGTATTCCTGAAAAGGTACCTGGCACCCAGTGTGTGAAGCTGGCAGGGGTGAAGCCCTGACAGGCTTCAGTGTGAGGAACCAGGTGTTGGGGGTTGCTGCCAACTTCTGGAGTTTGATAGTGTTCCTGGCTGGGATGCAGTGACATCCTGAAGAGAGCACCTGTAAGTCAGGACTGATTTGGCAAACTGCTGGCTTGCTTTGTAGGTAGCATCTAGCATCAGAAAGGATTTACTGAGAAGTGGGAGACGTGTCTTCTGGTTATTTATGTGATTACAACATTTATGCAATGAGGAAAAGAGTTTGGAGGCTGTCTCCTAGAAGGATCACTGGTGTCCCTTTGTTGCAGATTTATTTATATGTATATAAAAATCAAAAAAAGCAATAACCCCACCCCTCTCTTTCCAAACTAATCCTACAATGTGCATTTTCTTGTAGTACCACTTGTATACTGAGTCGTATATTGTTTGACCTTCCTGAAGCTCGAAGTGCAGTTGAAGTCTAATGACTTTGGGGAAAGTGGAGCAGCCATTATATGCACTGCATTTCCTCCCACATACACAGTAGAACATGTTTTATTGAAAAGGGGATACGAGCCCACAATGGAATCTTCTGTTAAAATTGTGCTAGTCTGTGGCATCTTTAACCCTCTTGTGATCAACTACGGGAAGCAAGCAAAGCTTTTGTAGCAGCAAGGCCTAAAGCTTCCCCATCAAAGGCGTTTCTGTAACGATACAAGATGTACTTAGAAAGATATCATGTACAAGACATGGTGTCTTTCAGCAAAGTTATCTAGTATTTCCTGTTTTTATCACAAAAACTATTATTTACCTTCATGTTAAAATTCAGGAGGAAGGGGGTAAATAAACACAGAATAACACAAATTATCAAATCCAACATAAGTGATAACACCCCTTTGAGTGGGATGTAGCCAGTATTTTGTCATTGATTAAGTAACTTGTTCTGGGTTCTTTTTTTATAATGACTGAGAAAAGCAGCACAGTGTATAGAATCACAGAAATGTTGGTTAGCGGGACCTCTAAAAGTCACCCAGTCCAGCCTGCTTGTAACAGAGCTACTGTCAACACTCAGATCAGCCATCACTTGACCGGTAGGTTGTGTATAGGTAGTATGCAGGGATAGCTCATCTGTATATACAAGGATAAGGGGGAGAGACAGTCCCCACACCCCATAAATCGAACAAATATCCCCTTCTCAGTGTTCATGAAAAGTTTTATATCCTTCATGATTCCCATTTTCTGTAGGTACTTGATTCTCATAAAATATTCTCATCAAACAACCCTCTCATCAGCTACATTTCTTTAAGCAAAAGACATAGAAAAATTTAGTGATTAAAAACATGTTTAACCAATGTAGGATACTGATAAAGCTAACCTACTGTATTGGCACCCTAGAGTGAGATACATAGTCATCTTATTTCTCAGATTGTGATTGCCGTTCTTTTTTTTTTTTTAAACTGCATCTTTCTTGAGTAGTTTTTTTTTTTTTTTTTTTCAAAGCATCTCTATTGGCTTCTTGGTATATAGTTAAGAAATTTTATATTATTCTTCTGCATGTGACTATTTATGACTCACAGCTTTGAAACTATTTGCCTGCTGTATTTTGCAGTTGCTGACGTGTATTCTGAATTACATATGTATGCAGGAGTTGTTTTAGTTTCTACACTATGAAGACTACCTTGTTGATTTTTCTGATAGCCTGGCAAAAAAGCAGAGAGGAGAGGCAATAACACACTTGAACACTGACTACCTGATCAATTTTTTATGGAGTTAAAAAGAATGCGAAATATCTTTAGAGTAGTAAGGAAAGGTCCTTCTCAATCTACCTTCTTAAGTAATTTAAAGATAGGAAGTGGCTTCTGCCTAATGTTAACTTCAAGAAGAAAATGCCCTTTTGCAGCCATCCTGCTTCTCTTTTCTGTCCAGGTGGTAATAAAACATCCTGTTTTAAAACAGGCTTTGTGAGTATATAGCCTGCAGACTCCATTGGTTATGAAACTGAGAAGTAATCACACTGCTTGCTGTATTTCTTCATTTGTGACTCCCTGCTGCCTTTAATTGCATATATAGTTGTTTCCAGACCTTTTTTTCTGTCAAACGTGCAGATTTATTGAACTGCTGTGTGATTTTTGAGATTACTGATAGATGTTTATTAGCTCACCAGCATATATGAGAAAACACTAACCTTTGGGAGTAGAATGGCTCTGCCCAGCTGTGCAGCAAGGGAACTGTGAATGGGGAGCTCTTCTGGAGTTGAAAGAGGTTTTGTGCCTATGGTCTCTCTATTTAAAAAAAAAAAAAGCCTTGATTTGCAAAAACTGCTGATGTGCAAGTGTGACATGAGAGGCAGGAAATGAAAAGCCGCTAGACTTTAATTAGTAAACAAATGGCGTGAAAATTCTTGTGCCATTTGGACTTAGGCTTACCAGTCTCAGCTTTCTGGAAAAATAGCTGCTTTATGGTAGAGCACTGACTGGGCACAAGCTTAGAGAGGCATTTCTGGAATGGTAGTCGGGTTTTAAACCTCTGTTTCAGAAGGTGGAAAGTAGTGACACAAACCTGAATGTGTTAAGTATTTTCATGGTGATGAATTATGTTCATGGTGATGAGAATAAGTAATGCATCACATGAATGGTCTGGAAGCTATTCCTGAAAGACTTGTCTAGGTTAGGTTCCTGACTAAGCAATCTGGAGAAGTCTGGGGCTTTAAATTGAATGAAAGACTGAAGATAATCTGAGACTGGAAGTGATATATGGAAAGTACCCCTTGATCTTGGTACACTTGATTTATGCTATATTACAGGAGTTGGGGGAATGTTAATGCCATGGATTTCTATTGCTGTTTTTAAAATAGTACAGAGAGAGAGAGAGAGAGAGAATATGAAAGAATATTCCCCAGAATAGAGGGAGTCCTTGGCAGAGAGAAGGTCAAGCACTTTATCATGTGCTTCAAGTCATGTGTTGTCTTTCTGCAGTTTCTGAGCTGGTGGCTGAGGGAGAACAAGCTATAAATACTTCCCTGTTTTCTGCTTATATGGTCCATCATTTGAAGCTTTCTAGACTCCTGTATAGACCTTGACCACTATATGGACAAATTGAGCTTGTTACTGATAGAGTCTGGCAGCAGGCACACTCTGAAAGAGAGGAAATTGTATCTGGGTGTAACTTTGTTGAAGGTGTCTGCATGCTGGAACAGGTGACCCTGAGAGGCTGTGAAGTCCCTCTTGGAGATGCTCAAAAATCAAACTCAGCTTGGTCCTGGGCAGCCTGCTGTAGCTGACCCTGCTGGAGTGGGGCAATTGGAACAGATGATCTCACAAAGTCCCTTCCAACCTCAGCTCTTCGATTTTCCTAGCCTTAGGGGGAAACTGCCTTGCTTGGCTCCCAAAAGCCTGAAATCAGTCTAGGTCATCTGATCCTCAGCTGATGGAGATAATCTGTTTGTGTGGTGGGCTGTATCCAGGGCAGGATAAACTGACCCTTTCTTCCTTTAAGGAGCCCAACTGCCTCTGGCCAGCCAGTAAAATGTGCTATTGTTATCTTCCCTCAAACTGAGCTGTAGCATGTGATTGAAAGGATTATGGCATACCAAGTTACTAAATATATTATTTATGCATGACACTTATATTAAAGAGTAAAACACAATCATAGCTGTCGTCAGGAATGACAAGAGTCCCTTCTATTGGTAGACATCTGTGCTAAAACTTAATTTTAGTACCTCCCCAAATCATTAGAACAGAAAACAGTGCAGCTGTCTTGGCAGGCTGTGCTAGGAAGCGCTAGTTCCTGATACAGCGTGATTCTGTCTTATTGACTATATTGCAGCCCATTTCAGTTGAGAGCAAGGGGGACTTTCCCCTCTGGACAGAATGCAAACTCATCATTTCTGTGTTCATCATCAGCTTTCCAGCCTCTTCTCCTGCCAGCCTGAATTTCCATTCTTTAAATACATAAAGGTGTAGGCCAGCACAACAACCCTTTCGTGTTGCCTAGGAAGAGTACTCTTTCTGTAAGAAAGCAAAAGATACCTTTTAGAATAGGTGCCTTGTTGTCTTGAAGTATTGAGATATAAAACCTTGAAATTTTGGCCTGGCCCAGTCACAAAATGCCCTCCTTGTGCCTGGTATGGGCACTTCCAGCTAGTATTATGCTAGTGTTGTCCAGGTGTCACGGAATGAGTGGTGGTGGGGGGTGAGTGACACAGTGCACTTCACTCCTGTGAAAGAAAGTCATAGGCTTTATTGATATGGACAATGGTCTCATGAGATTCTGTGGCAAGGTCACTTAATATTTACTGCATGGGATGCAGGATATACATGGAATTACGAAGGAGACTCTCCTGTTGAGTCACAGAGTTCAGATTGGACCCCCTTGCTTTCCAAACTCCTTCTGAGAGGATTCTGGCTGCGGCTGGATCCAACAGCGCTCCCAGGCCTGGTCACCGGTTTATGACTAAGGGATTTTGTGCATAGTTATGTCAGTAAAGTTTACAAGTTCAAAAAGCGAGAGCGTTATAGTTGCCATCAATCTGTTAGGATCTGGCAAGGATCTCTTAACCCCGAGGAGCATCCTTAAGAGGCCTCCCTGCTCAAGGGGACATCCTGGCGTGCAACCTGCTGCAATGCAAGGAGAGCTCAGTGGGCTCCCGGGCTGTTCCCATATTTATGGGATAAGCTGACCAACTTATAGTCCCTCTTTCATTTCAGATGGCCTGGTGTATGCTCACTTAGCCTTATCTCCCTGTCAGAATGTAGCCATCAGGACTGTTTTTGATGGTTAATGTCTGAGTGGGAGGAGAAATCAGGGTTGCAACCACCAGGATCAGATTTATGTTACTGGTGGTTAATGCTTGAATAAGGCCACATGTGAGAAGTGAGGTTGAGCTGGGAAGGGAGCACTCCTGTTCTGGAGGATTTTTCTTTAAATACAGGTCTGATGCTTGGGTAGAGGTGTTTTTGAGGCACTGGTTGCTGGTGCTTCATTTCAAACAAAAATCAAAAATCCAGAAGTTCGTTATTATAAGCCTGTGCTTTGCAAAGAAGAGTTTAGCAGTGGAATGGATGCTATAGTGTCCTTTGGTTTCACAGAGAGTGCAAGCTGAGCAAACATAAAGCATATACCTTTGTGTCTAACTGGAAGAATCAATTGGAAGAAATGTTGCATAACTGTGTGCTGACTCCTGCCAGAAACCAATGTGTGCAATGGCTATTGCTGCAAGTTTTAGGTCTGCCTGGAGTCAACTGTTGTGCTCTAAAGTCTGACAGTTGCAATGGGATTGATAAATCTGCTCGCTGTTATGTTTGCCTGTTGCTTTGAGATATGATTATACTGTTAAGGGCAGGACAACTATGTAAAGTCTTGGAACAACCTAAAATGATATATTTAACGTAATGTTCCAGTGTCCTTTCTGTGATGGGTGGGAGACTGAAGATAATGTTTTATTTTAAGGCCTCCAGTACAGTCTTGTCATGCACTTGGGTTTGCCTCTTTGGGGGTATGTGCTTCCCGCAGGGGGACACGTGTCTGTTGGGTACTTAGCACTGATAAATGATGAGTTTTTCCAGGTTTATAGCATATACTGATGGCAAACTCCTTGGGGGAGACAGGAGATTGCATTGCTGCTTTGCTAGAAAAAAATGTTTTCCTTAATTTAGGTGATGATAAATGGTCCATTTAGTGGGAAGCTACTTGTCACACGCTGACCTCAAAGCAAGGGGTTAGCCTTTGATTATGTGCCTGTCATGTCACTGCTTCATGTCCTAGAAAGAGTATTCAGTGAAAGTTGGGGGCTCAGCTTTGCTTGCATCTCCTAGCTACAGTCCACTTGCCAGAAGCTTTTAAATGTTTTAAGTGTTGTTTTTTATTTATAGTGCATAACTTATATGCAGTCTTTCTTGTAAAGATGCCAAAACAGTCATATACTGAATATTTAATAAGAGTAGTAAAGATTTCTTGTTCTCAACAGACTAAAGTTCAGATGGAAAGGAAATGAAATAGTCTTCCTAAATTATTTATGAAATGCTGTGCATAACAAGACTGGGTTTGTTTGGTTTGTGGTGCTTGGATAGCAGGAGTAACATAGTTTAGTTAAAAACAAATGCTGTTGAGGACTTTTAAGCATAACAAAAATCAAAATGGTCCTGTTTCTGGCTAGTTGAGGGCGATACGTCTTAAAGATGGTAGCTGTAGTGCCAGTTGGATATCAGAAATTTGTCTCATTACTCTGAGCTTCATATGACTCAATTTTAGAACATGCCTTTGGAGTCCTTTGTCTGGAAGAGGTGAATTGTTTGAAAGTCTTACCAGTAGAACTATGGTCTGATTTGAAGAAGGTAATACCAGCCATCCGTTACTGGACATCGGTATCTGCAATTCTGTCTCAGATATGCAGTGTGTCCTTCAAACAAGGATTTCCTTTTTTTACTTAACACCTAAGTATGTGCAAGAAGGACTGTTTAACTTGGTCTGAAATCTAAATAGAAACAGGAGATACATAAAAGTAAGGATGGTTGCTTGAGGATCTGACTGAACAGGTGTAAAGCACTTCCCTCTTCTGCATTTGCATAGAGAGGAAGAAAGTAGGTGGTCTAGTTGGAACTAAGGAAAAAGCAGTAGAAATGAGTGAGGTGTAAAGGGGACTAAAGGGTGATGGAAGCACCACATCCTCAGCACTTTAACCTGAGACATAGAAGTGAAAGCTGATGGATACTCTGTTGCCTGAGATGCTGTTTATTGGCTCCTTTCCTGTTATTTACTGTTACTGTTTCCATTCTGTCGTATGGAATGGAGGAAAGTGCTAAATATGAGGAGAGCTGTGAGGGCTTCCTGAGAAGGTAAGAGATGATCTACTTCTCCCAGCAAGGGACTGGCCATTGAGGAGGCAGCCCTCTGCTGAGAATGTGCATCTTGCCAACCCCTTTTCCTAGGGATTCTGCCCCTCTGTCCCACAGGACTGTCCTAGGGGATAACAAGCCTATATTGCAAAATCAAATCTCTGCTTGGGATGGTACTGAGATGTCCAATATCCAACTCTCCCCAGGCTTTTAAGTGCAATCCTGGTTTAGTGAGAAGCTACTGTAGTGCATATGGAATTAAAAGGGGGATGATCAAGATTACCTTGAGAGGAAGGATTGCGGAGAAGGCATTATTCCCATCAGCCTTATTTCTATCAGTCTTTATTTCAGTAAGAACCTTGAACACGCTTTCTTTCATGCCTTAATTCTGTGATTTCTGTTCTTGCTTGTTCTGTTTGAAACAGGACTATAACTTTTTAATGTTAGTGTATTTTGAGTGAAAGCACATTATTGCTCTTTAAAAATACATGAACGTGTCTAGCAGCTTTCACATAAAATACTCCAAATCCCTTTTTTGGCAAAGGAAGTGAGACAGAGTTCCCATGGAGCTTAACTTTCATGGTGTCGTTTTAAAATTAACTTCCTGCATGATATTGCATCGCTGTGGGATTTCAGTAATGTCTTCCTTTTTCTTTCCTCTAAAATAAACCCATCCTAAAACCCTTGGAGTGCATGCATACATCTCTGTCGTCTTTCCAACTCCTCTACAAGTGAGCTTTCAAAAAAGTAGTTCTGAACACAAGCATCATACTGCTCTCTAAGGAAGTAATTCCACCTCTGAAAGCGCTAATAGTTACTCTGTTCTGTTATGAGAGCCTGATGCTCTATTTTGGGTAAGATGGGAAAATAGAAGGACCTGGGAGACCTTGGAGACCACAGGCTGACACTGAGGCAGCAACGTGCCCTTGTGGCCAGGAAGGCCACTGGTGCCGTGGGCTGCGCCGGGAGGAGCGGTGCCAGCAGCTGGGCGAGGGAGGGGATCCTGCCCCTCTGCTCAGCCCTGGTGAGGCTGCTCCTGGAGCACTGGGTGCAGGGACTTGGGATGTATCCTCTCTCTTCTTCAGGAGAAAGCCAAAGGCTTAACACTCAGCCAGTTTCAACTTTGTATGTGGTTAAATGGGTTTTCCTTACACTGTTTCTGAGCTTTTGGGAAATCTTTTATGAGTTTTATACTTAAGAGCTTTTTGGAAGCAAATGTTTGCAGCTCTTTGCTGTCCTTTGCTGTCTGAGTTTTCAGTCCTTCTCTGGAAACGTTTCCAGTTCGCTCTGGAAACTGGGAGCGGTGTATTCATCTCTTATCTTGCTCTAAAAGGCTCATTTCCTGCAGACTGGAGGAAGAACCTGCATCTTCTGCAGGAACCTTCCTATATGGGGCCAATTTCAAAGCCTGTATTTCCTGTTTGGTAAGCTACCAGCAGCATTGATTCAAGTTGAACTTTAAGGTGGTCTCTGTTGCCTTTGCCAAGGTGTAAGTGTTAACCCTTGAGTATATGTTTGTCATTCTTTGAAGTACTAAAATGGGACCACTTTAGAGAAAGAACCGTGTGGTTGTTTCGTGAAACTGAGCCCAAGATGAATGCCAGCAGTCTTCCTCTGGATCTAAACAAGCATAGCAACTTCAGAGTGCTGTGACAAAGGCATGTATTTTTTTTTTCTTTTGCAGAGCCTTTCCTGTTTGTAAGGAGCTGATGTGAGAAAGATTCAGTAAAATAACATCGTTAAGTAAATTCTTGCTCTACTTCTTGAAATTAGGAGAGTGTAAAATGCAAGGGGAAAATTGCTAGGTTTAGTTAGCTTTCTGATTAAAAAACTATGCCCTAAAGACAAGATTGTACAAGTAGGCTCTTCTAAACAATTAATAATCAGAAGACTGTGTTTTCAATTGAAAGAAACTAGGAACAAGTTCTCCATGGAGTAAACTTCTGGTGGAAGGCCACTCTTGAATACTTTGGGGGGCGACTGCAGATGTATACAGACACACTTTCCTGTAATAACTCCTATGCTTATACTGTTCTAGTATGGCTGGGGTTCTGCACTTGCCTAATTCTAATACTAATAAAACCAGATTTAATTGGAAAGTGACAGGCAAGTGAAGAAGAGTAATTTGGTATGGAGGAGAGAGCAGAAGTTTGAGTGGCTTAGGCTACTAGGGGTGTGTGTGTGTGTGTGTGTGTGTGTGTGTGTGAGGATATGTGTTGTAGATTGGGAGTTTAATTTCATGCTTTGACCCTTTATACAGATGTCTAAACTAGGAGACTGGTAGATTTGTTATGTGTTAATGATCAAGTTTGCATGTGAATTGGCTAATCCCAAAAGACTGCTTACACCCAGTTCCATAGGCTGTTAAATAGGGTCCTTGTGTTGAAGGGTACTTAGTTACCTGCTTGGAGGGAAATCTTTCTGACCCTGAGGAATCTGAAGTACTTTGTGAATTAAGAAGCACAAGTGACCAAGTAGATGAGAAGCAAGTCCTGTTGTTCTGGTTGCTGCTGCAGAAGTCCCTGGAGATTCTTGCAG
Organism: Nothocercus julius; assembly: GCA_013398735.1. Taxonomy (NCBI): domain Eukaryota; kingdom Metazoa; phylum Chordata; class Aves; order Tinamiformes; family Tinamidae; genus Nothocercus; species Nothocercus julius. The sequence goes on along the minus strand of VZSV01000217.1, from coordinate 1,097,266 downwards.
CAGAAGCATGACTGAAAGGTGCTTCCCTGATGAGCACACTGCGAAGTGTGTGGTGTTCTCCCCATCAGCAGTGTTGCTGTGGTACCCAGGGGTAACGTTGGGGTGGTGATGGGGAGTTTGTTTTGGTTTGTTTTGTTTTTTTAACACTGCAGAGAGACTGGTAAAAGCTGCTTAGGTAGTGATGACTATTTCCTTCAGTGCTGTATCTATAATAACGATGCCTAGTGTAGCATTACTTTAGGTCTGATATTACTGCAGTGAAGATAAAAGTAAATGGAGGAGGGTGTGTTGCCTGATTAAAGAAATGTGGAGTATTTCTAAAAATCAGAATTTCTTACTGCTTTTTTGTCTTCTGAATGTGGTGTTGTAGCACACATTTGGGAAAAGATAAATGGACTTGAGTATAGTGTTTGAATATGTATGGCTAACTTGTTCTTACTTGGCACAACCTGTCTTATTCAGCATTGCATTCTTCCAAAAAAAGATTTTAATATTAGAGAATAAACTACAACATTGAATTGAGTAGTGAAGCATGTAAACATTACTGTACTACTGGGTAATGCTTTTTTTTAAAAAGAAACTTTTCTTTAGGGTAGATGTGCTTCAGGATGTGCATCTAATACAATCTCTACTTCTTGTGTTTGCCTCAGAAGCTTTTATGTTATAATGAATCCTGTATACTGCTTTTAGACTGAGAATAGAGAACTTCCTGCTCTGTTACTGGCACAGCTTTCTAATGTCTTTTCATTGTATATGTTCTCCAGTAGAGAGACTGCCTGTAAAGCATCCTTCCTTCTGAGCTGATGATACACCACTATTGTATGCTGTTTGACTCTGCCCCAAGGGGAAAAAATGTGCTTGTTCTTATCCAGTCTTCTGGGTTACTACTGAGAAAATTGACCAGTGAGCATCTCTATGCATTCAGTTCAAAACTGAACAGTCTTACATTTAGTAATGTAACTGGATCTTGTCTTCCAACTTGGCCTTTAAATAATGTGTGAACATTAGATGTTGAGCATCTGTCCTTTTATGCCCCCACAGGAAATAAAAATAAATAGAAAACACCTTGCTTTTGGCTTCTGCATTCTCTGTCTTAAATATTACCTGACTGATAGTGGGGGAAAAAGAGTTCCTCCAGAAACCATATGCTAATAAATCAGTAGAAATCAAATGTTGACTTGCTGCTTTAAGAGCTGTAGAGATGCGTGCCTGATGGGGGGTTGGAAGTTTTCAGAGCCCGATGCTTGTGGCTTATGTGCCTGGGGAAATAACAGGTTAGGGAGAGGCAGTCAGCAAGGGGAAAGGCTTCTTGCAGGGGGGTAAAGTTAGACATACTTGAAGATATAGAATATTATACCCAGGAGATAGCTTTCTCCAGGTGATGGAGTAAAAAATAGTTAACAATGCTACATTGTTGTAATGTAAGTCTAAAATTGTGGAAAGAGCATCTTGTTGGTCCATCAGGAAAAATTACGAGAAATATGTATGGTACAGGTATGAGGTTGTAGGGTTCTTTCTTGTTGGAAGAAGCCTTCATGCTTACTCAAAATTGTGCATTTTTCAAGTCCAAGGTTCTTTTGTGAATAAGATGTTTTTACATGAACTGGTTTGCTGTGTCTTTTTCTTTTGAAGCTTTTTAAGCTGGACTTAGTCAAGCTCACTGACAGTCTCATTCAGTGGTTTAAACACAGAAGTTTTATAAACTTTGTCCTTTTTTAATTCTGGCTATTTCTGGTATGCAACAGCCTGTTCCTAAAATGGCATACAGGGAGATGGTTGTCATGTTAACATGTAAACTAATTAATGTGTTAATTTTTAACTCCATATGGCAAGTAAACATACTCCCTTTTATTTCTTGAAATTTTTGTATAAGTACCTGAATGATTTTGGATTTTCAGGTAAGGCAAGGCCAAGCCACAAAGTACTAATGAAGCATTTGTCAGTTTAATCTGACATCTAATTTAGAGTCCTGAGAACAGGTTCGTACAGGTTTAATTAAACCCTTGAGCTTAAATGGCAAAATATTAAGATGAAGTATCACATTTTCATCTGAAAGTCTTAAAGCTGAAAGATGGGCTGAAGCAGATAGGATTTCTTTTCTATGCCTGAGAAGTTGGATGACTAAAAACAAACTTAGACACCTATTTGCCTCAGAATTGCCAAGTAAATTTGTTATAAAACAAGAATATTAAGTGTCTGCTGTTTGGGGTTCTTGCTCAATAGCATGGTTTGAAATGAATTATAAGGAGGTGGTCATTTGTCTACCTAATTATCCAGATAAGTCATGCATGTCTGATAACAATTGGATACATAATTAAAAGGGTTTGATTGTTCATTTGTTTTTAAAACCCTGAAGTTTATAGGGCTATTTTACTGGGGATCTTTGTACTTTGCTTAACCTGCTAAGGAATTTTTCTAATGCTGACCTTGGGAGGGCAGTTAGGTCAGTACTGAGCATACCTGAAGATTTGCCAAGGAGGGTGTTTTTGAGGTCTAGTGAACAGAGTTGTCTCTGTGTCCTCAGGTTTGAGTGATCCTTTACAGCAGTCCTGAAACTCAAAGGATGCCCGTTCCACTTAAGTGCTTCTCTCTTTTTATTTCACAGGCAATGTGAAAGCTGAATTCCAGTCCAATTAAGCAACTTGGACAAACCAGTGGCAAGAGTGAGAACTAGAATCTACCTAGGAAAGAGTCTGTCAGTGCTGATTAACAAAAGTGGTTAAAAGCTAAAAATGAAGGTGTTAAGCTTCAAGACTAGCTATTCTGCAGAGCACCATCACATGGTCCCTCCATTGGGGGGACTGGTGGAAGAAGTGGTCCTGTGCTGCAAGGCTGGTAACACAAAAGGACTGTGGATTGTCCATCACCACTTTTTTATTTACAAAAAAAAAAAAAAAAAACAACAAAAAAACCTGTGACTTCCCCCACAAAGTTTGATTTGTATTTCCAACCTGAGGAGCATAATGTTCTGCTGCATCCATTCCTAAAGGGAAATGAGTAAATATTCATTACTTGAAACTTAGATTCAGATTAATGGTGATAATTTCACCTCAAAGTAGAGGCTTAAGAGAAAACGGATGCATTTGTGTGCCTAATATTTTAAATGATTCTTTGAGTCAGTTGCAGGTAACCATTTTTCCTTTTTTCTTTTTTATCACTTCATTTTAAAAAGTAGAGATGAAGTACAGGCTTAGATTGTCTACTTCTGGATCACAGCATCTGAAAATATAATGTGATACTTTTTTCACTCGTAGTAGATCAGTGTATGCAAACATCTAATCTCGTATGTTTTTAGAGCTTTCAAATAAGCTCCAGGAAGAATTTGCAAAGAAGGAAAGTACAATTCAAATATTAAATAGCTACCACAAACTATCAAACTTTTGGCTGTGGTTATATTGTAATGTACTGTTTAAGTTGTCATATAGACAGTATTGGGCTGCAAACAAACAAATTCATGCAATTATGTTTTTAAAATAAATGGAAACACTTTTCTGAATGGAGATTGTGGTGTTTTGTTGTTTCTCAAACACTGACTCAGACTTCAAGATTTTGATTCTGATTATTAAAGATTTTTCTTCAATGATATACTGTTAATTTTATGTACTCCAGAGTCCTGCCACACAGTATCTGGCTGTTTCAATTGAGGCTGTTCTTATAAGCAAACAAGTAGTGGAAACGGTCATATCTGGGCTTTGACTTGCATAGGTTTTTCATCGTAGCTCACTGAACTTAAGCTTCAGTTCTTACTAGTTTTAAAGCTATGTCAGTCACATGTATAAAATCTGTTTTAGAAATTGATTGCAAGTAATCAGATTTATTGTTCCTTCAGAAGAGTGATGCACCCACACTGAGAACTTACGTACCACATTTGAGAGATGCCATTTAAGGAAATAAATTGACATTAGCAAAGTTGACCTTCATTCTGAGACTGCTTTTGCCTGAAGAGTCCCTTCCAGGTACCACTTTAGTTTCTTGTGTGGGTTGTTTTCTCCTCGCTGTTGCAGGGAGGTGACTAATAGCAGCTTTGCAAAGCTGCTGTATTATTTCAAAGATTGACGTGTCCAGTGGTATCTGTTCTTTCGAATACTGTTTATTTTCTGTAACTGTTTAACTCTATTAGAAGTGATACTGTGGTGCCCCTGATTTGGTAACGCAGCATGAGTGAGGCTTTCCCCTGTATGCATGTGTGTTCCCCTCCCAAATTTTGTACTACTTAAGAGAAATCTGCATTGCAATAATATTGAGTATTGGTGTTCATTATGACAGCAAGAGAATCCTCATATAATTGTACATATGAGCTGAGCAAATACTTACATTTTCCAAACAGGAAGAAATGTTATCACCAAGTTATTTGACATGAAGATCTCTGCTAATGCCCTTTATCTGGAAGAAGAAATAGCTAAACTTAGTTCATGGAAAGAGCTTTCCTGTTGTGTTTCAGAAGGATGCATGTTTCTGTGCTATTAAATTTTTGTGGGTTGTGTGATTACTTCTTAAACTTGATTAATAATCTCAAACTGTTCAAAAAAACTTTAAATCATTATTTTTTTTAACTATATCTTTTTAACAAAGGCGTATTTAGACGTAGTTTGCTATTGATGCTGGTTCTTTAAAAAAGATAAAACCAGAGGCTCTCAAACTCTTTGGGGGGTGGGGGGTATGGGAAATCTTCCCTGAAGCAAGCTAAGTAAAAACTTAATTTCTCAGTCCTTCTAGAACAACTGACTATGTAGCTTTGACAAGAAAATGAGCATACTGCGATCTGTCTTTATTAGTGTAGTGAGAAAGCTATTCCATGCTCTACTTGGCTTCATGCTATTAACAAAAGGCTGCCATGTTATATTACTTAGTTTGAGCTGTGACTTAATCTTCACCCTTCAAGCAGGCCCAAATCAGTGATCTGATGCCCACTACATTATTTCATAGTCAAAGTCAGAAGAAGTGACAGTGTAGCTGCAGGCTATAAAACTGACATCTCAAGACTGGTGAACAAAAAGCATCAAAAGACACTCTAATCTGACTTGATGTGATAATAAATTGGTGTTTTGCTGTACGTAAACATTTTATTGGAAATATATACACTTTTAAAAAAGTAGAAACCATGTCTACCTCAGTCTGAGCTTCAAATAGTTGGAGGTTGAAAAACTTTTATTTATTACATACTTACTTTATTCTCTCTTTTCTGTAGGTATTTGCTTAGGTGGGCTGTTGGGGTAGCTATTTTTCTGCCTGACCATCATTTAACCAGGTCTAGCTTTCTCTAGACTGCGCTTTGCTATCATGCACTGAGAGTGATTGTACTCATGGTATGTTCTTAGTGAGTCGAAGGCTGACTAAAACTTCAAATGGACCTTGAATGAGAGAGTGAGCGGTGGCTCAGCTTTCCAAAGAGAAGGGTTAAGAAATGATGATGGAAAAAGGGGCATAGAAGGGAGAATCAAACAGGAGCTGAAACCAAGTAAAAATCCTTTTCAGGTGAGAAGTTTCCTCAAACACAATGAGGAACAGCTTAATAGTACTGGAGAGGCTGACTTCAGAGTGCTGCGCTCTGGTATGCTGCTGTGGAGACAGTGAAGTGGTTAATGAAAAAAATTGGGCTGAAAAGAAACTGCTGAAGGGCAATGTTTGAGAAGTGGCCCTCAATAAAGCAGTATTGAGATGCTATCCCTCTGAATAACTCCTAAAGGGTTTGAATGGCTTTTCAGTGAAGGACTACTGGAAACTTTAGGAGGGAGCAGTTAATGCAAGGATTCCTTCTCAGTTCTGGGGGCTGGAGATGCACCCTACCTGTTGTCAAAAACAGCTGGAACAAAGTGGAAAAGAATACTAGATTTGTCATAATAATCAGGCATTCTTCATACTACTAAAACTGAAGATAGAGAAAATTGAAAACAGTAGAAGAAAATTTTCTTTGGATAATGTACTGCTGAATGATGAAAGAATAAGGAAATTTTTTTTTCTCCTGCTACTTTCTTAAATTTTAATGTCTCAGCAGATAAAGTGCTCTTAAATGCTGCTTATAAAAATAGACAGGCTGATCAAGCAGACAGTCTTGTGTGCTTTTATCAGAGTGCTAGAGCCTTAAAAGGTAGAAGGAATACCTGTTTTTAAAATGAGCATACTGATGCTATAAGCATTTTGGGAAACTTAATGGAAGGAAGATAATCAATGGGGTGCTGCAGCATCTGGGTGCAGGCGTGTAGGAACTATGTTGCTCGCAGATGAATCCCTTTTCCAGAAAGAGAATGCCATATCACTAAGGAGAGGTAGATAAAATATACTGTGTTAATTAATGTGGATCAAAATAGGCCTTAAGAAAGGAGGGGAGTATAACATAGTTGTGCTGTGGGCCACATAATCAGAATGTTGACAGTTGTAAAACACCAATGGACTTGTAAGCAGAACAGATTTGAAAAAGTCAAAATAATAGTAGGAAACTTCATTTGCTCTCTAAGCGGCAGAGTAGGAGGAACGAATGTGACAACTGAATGAAACAGACACCAGTTTTCTAACAGTAATAGTGCTCTCCTATCTCCTGCCTCTGTATGCAAAGAGGAGATTTTGCTCTTAATGCGGAAAGTCTGGTGCAGGATTCTGTTCAACACATCCTGTAGTAGTGACCCAGTAGTGACCCCAAAGATTCTGTTAAAAAAAAAAAAAAAGCTTAAAGTTTTTTTTGAACAGTTTGAGATTATTAATCAAGTTTAGGAAGTAATCACATGACCCTCAAAAATTTAAAATAGCACAGAAACATGCATCCTTCTGAAACACAATGAGAAAGTTCTTTCCATGAACTAAGTTTAGCTATTTCTTCTCCCAGATAAAGGGCATTAGCAGAGATCTCCATGTCAAATAACTTGGTGAACAGTACAACAGTAGTGTTTTATTGTTATTCAGCATCTTTGTACAAAAAAAAAAAAAAAAAAAAAAAAAAAACCCAAAAGGTTGCTCCATAAGACCTTTCTTTTCCCCTTCCAAAGCCTGTGCATGCCTTATAGCTGCAAAGCAGCATATTAAAAAGCAATGAAGACATGTTATAAAGGTGAGTGTTGCATGAATCATGGAGACTGGAAAAAGACATCATGTTAGAGACAAGGAAGTAACAACATCAAAAAAAGACATTAAAACTCTGAAAGAAGATACTGGTCAACTAGCAGAATAAGGAAAGTGATAGTAATAATATCCCTCAAAGAGCAAAAGTCACTAAGGAAAATAGGAGGAAGGCAACAGTGGCAAATCTAAAATTGAAACCATAAGATAATATACCTAATATTTGACAGTAAGAAGTGCACTCTAAAGGCAGTAGTATGTTACGTGGCTGGAGCATAAGGGAATTCTCAGGCTAATAGCACAGCAGACAAGCTTTATGAGTTCTTTGCAATAGTGTTCACTGTAGAGGAATGTAGGGGAATTCCCAAGCTAGAGATTTTACAGGTGGTGATTAGAGGAAGTGTCTTTAACTCAAGTGTTAGATTTTGGAGCAGATCAGAGGAAAAAAAAAGATATCATGAAGTTGATGCTGTCAATGGTAAGTTATAAAAAGGCTCAGAAGTATCACTCGTTACTTCACTATGTAGTCAGTTATTTCTATCTTGCTGTGTCTTACCATCCGGGAAGGTGAAAGTGTGATACTGCAGGGACTGGAGTTTCAAGGACGTAAAGAATAATAAGAATTCTGTAAATAGATAAAAATAAGCTATGACTTTTTTTTTAGCTGACAGTTATACTTCATAAAGCTGTTAGTCCTTTGAGAAGGGAACAAGTCTATGGCTGGTATAATGCACTTCGATTTATAAAAAGTGTTTGACAAGAGCTGTTGCCAAAGGCTTTTAAAGAAAGTCAGTTATTGCGGACTAAGAGGAAATGCCCTCTGTTGTATTAATGACCAGCAAAAAGATAGGAAAAGGGCAAGGCTAAATGGCAGTTTCCAAAAAGGTATTTCCAGTGAAATCTTGGCGGGATATGTGTTCTTCAGCAAATCCATACAAGATCTGGAAAAGGGAACAAATAGTTTGCTGACACTTAGCTAGAAATAGGAAATTATGCAATCGAAATTGATTGTGAGAATGTGAAGGATCTCAGAGTATGATGAAAGTGCACAATGAGTAGTTGGCGTAATTCAGCACTAATAAAAACAAAGAAACACAAAACTGCTGGAGAATAAAAACAATTTTTATTATACATCCGTGACAACAAATTCCTAGCTAGTTGTGATGCCTTGAGAGAAGTGTTACTCTGTGTTGTTTTATAACAACATAAGCTCTGTGCTCAGTAGCTCTGAAAAAATGCAAACAGTGGCAGGAGTTTTTAGGGAAGCAGTAGAAAACAGAACAGAAAACACTGTTACTGTAGTTCTTTGGTGCACTGAATTTTGTATACATCTTTGGTCACTGTCTCAGTCCATGAGTAAATCTAATAAGGGTGACTCGGATAATCCCTATGGCATGACTTCCATTTGACGAAAGCAAAGTAGGATAGAACTGCATCGAGCAGAGGCAGAAAAGAATGTGTGTAAATCTTAAGCCTGCGAAAAGAGACCTGGTGGTTGAGCTTCCTCACTTTCTTCTAGTATGTCCAATACGTTTAATACAAGGAGCTATCCCCTATGTGGATTGCTGTACTGTGAAGTGGATTTTATGGAGAAGGTTCCAGAAGTTCGTAGAGAAGATTCCTGATCTAGAAAGTTTAAAATTTGATGCTATAAGGCATGCTGCAAAATTTGCTAGTCTTCAAGGTGCTGTGAAAAAACATCTTTAATTCTGTTGTCTGTGAATGATTACAAGTAAAAACGGTAAAACTTGGGAAGTTTTGGATTCAGTTATGTACTTCTAGGTATGAGGATGTGGGCTAACTTGGCCAGGTGAACTTTGCTGCCTGAGTAGAAGTACCGATCATCTGCAGCGCTGATCCTCTACAACAGCTGTAGTGAAAACTTTAAAGCCAGAGCACTTTCTTTTAGTCACTCTATTTTATGCCTAAAGCTTGTCAGCTCTCGCCATACTTTTCACCTTCATGGAGGGAGGGAAATTGGTTCCTGTTGAGAGATCATTTTGAGGGTTTCTAGGTCAGGCTTATGGCTAAGGAGTATTATTTTTTTCTGAAGAGGAATACTGCTGTTACAAATTTGGATGAAAAGCTGCTCTGTGATACCTTGACTAACTCCTCAAATGGGTGTGCTGAATATTCTTCTCCCTGTAGGTCGTGGTGGTTGACAGATTGTTCCTCGGGTGTTACAGGAGTAGAAGAGATAATTAAGAACAATAAGGCGCCAAAAGTAATTGTCATTTTAAATTTGATGCGAGGAAGTGACACTTAATACTTTCATTTATTTCCTCTAACGTTAGTAGAAATCCAGCACAATTTTCTGGATACAGTCTTTTTCTTCTCCTCAACAAGCTGAGTACAAAAAAAATGAGTTAAGGAACTCCTGTCATTAGGAACAGGAAAGGCTAGCTGGACATTCAAGACCTTGTTTATGTTCTAATTAATAGCAGTATCAAAATCTCATTTTTAAAATAACTGCAATTGTGAAGTTATTTATTAGGAAAGTAGTTTTCTGACACTCTGTATGGATACTGGAGTAACAGTACCTATTACTAAGTCTAGCCAGTCCTGAAGTTGCTTTTGACTAATAGGTCTGGAAAACACTTAGGTTTAAACAAAATACTAACAAATCTATTTCTCAAAACTCTTGGCATCAAAGCATCATTTACCTTAGAGACAAAAGTTCTGAAGCAGGAGATACCTGGTCCTTTTTTTTATGTGTTTTTTTTTGATTGTCCTGCATCATTCATACCGCTCTCCCTCAGGTATCTTACCTATTCGTGTTTAACTGAGCTCTCCCTCTTCCTTCTTTGACTTGCTCTTCCGTGACACGTGTGGCAGCAGTGCCGCCAGTTGTCCCCCTCCTCAGCCTCGGCTGGAATCTGGGGTGCGGGTGCAAGTTTTTAAGTTAGTTGCAACCTGGGAATTAACTGTGGCCAAGAGGTTTCTTGTTTTCGTAGGTGGTATGAAAACTAGTGAATATGCACGCTGTTTTGGCGTAAGAATTGGTCTGTTTTACTGACATGTTCTTTAATCATTTACTGACTGAGCGTATCTGTTTCTGGTAAATAAGACAGCCTGAAAACAGTAAGTATAGAAATAGGTCTGTCTTTGGTATCTGTCACACCGTCTCCTAATTGATTTAAGATTAAAGGAAACAGATTTTGGAGACTGACAGGCACAAGTCAAATACTTTGTAAAGCCCAAGGCCAGAGTTAGAGTGAGTTAATACAAACAAAGGAGAAGTTATATCTGCAATACATAAACATCAAAAAAATATAATAATGAGAATAAATAAAAAATAAGTGCCATACTATAAGCCTCTGCAGAGAGATAGCTGGAGACAACTGCTGTTAGACCCTATGGCTTGGGATATTTCTCTTTGTTCTCACCTGTATATATTTTTTGATGGAATTGGTTAGGTTTGCTTCTTGTTTTTTTACCAATTTAGTGCTCCTCAGTAGTGAATGCTCTGTTTTAAGAAATATTTGGTCTTTCAGAAGCCCTTGCTTTTAGGGCCTGCTTTTGGGAAGGAGAGATGTCTGAACAGCAAAGAATGTGTGGAATTGTATTTTGAATTTGTGTAATTTTGATGAGCTGAAGATTTGGGAAGGTATCTTTCAATCCTTTCTGTAACTGATCGTTTAAAGCCGATGCAATTAATAAGCAGATGCAGTATTCAGTATGAATAGGAATGGGAGATGCAGTATTCAGTATGAATAGGAATGGGATGGAGGTGCTATTTCCTTAATGCAACAAAAGCTCTAAACTACATTTGACACCATCAGGGGCAGACTCTGATTAAAATAGATGTTTGTATTTAAAGCTACATTCTAGAGATGCAGAGAGAAGAGCTGATACAATCTGAACCTTTTATACCAAGTTAGAAATTGTGTTCTGAGAGGAGTGCTTGTCAGTGATTAGGTGCTCTGTCTCCCTCAAAATCTGAATAAAACTGTGTAGTTGAGACTGCTGGTATATTGAAATTGTTACAACTGGAAAGAATTTGCAGTTCTATGAAATACGAACTTTTTGCCATATGGAATAATTTACTTTAGCAATAACATATAATTATTCAAGCTGTATTTGTTTTATTTTTACATATTTGAAGTGCTGTAATTTCCGATCAAATCTTATTGAATTAGATGCCTATTTTATGTTAAATATTTTCTGTTTTAATTTTTGTTAAACTGAGGCTGTTCTCAGTTATTGTTTATGAAGATTAGGATAATCCCCTCTTAAAAGCTGATGCATTGTTTTTTTTTCTGAATAGGTAGTTAGTTATATAGCTATCTGAAAGTTAGCTATGTCTATAGTAATCTTTTTCTGTGGACTCTCCTAAAGATTTTGCAGTTTTACCTATTTACAGAAAACTCAGAATTTTCCAAAGCTTGTTAAACATTTCCCTTGGTAGTAATTATGAGTGGACTTTCAGTGTAGCTAAAGAACAATGCTTGTATAATACCATTCTCAAAATGTTTGAATGTATACAATTTCTTAAAGGGTGTCAGTTAGGGGAATTACTTTCCAGTTAAAAGTGCAGACTAATCTGTACCAGGTTCAGGTTTTTTTTCATTATTATTATTTTAAGAAAATGAGTTTCTGAAGTATTTTTTGCCATTTATGTTTTCTGCAAAAGTGATGTACAAGCAGAGGATACATGTCCCTGAGTTTCAGTTTAAATATTTGTTGCCATTTTGATACCACAACTTAAATTTCCTCTTGTACAAAGATTTCATTATTTTGTGCAAGAATCTGTGTGGAAATTGGCCATGACAGGATTAAGATTGCAGAGGGCTGGAACAGGTTTGCCTTTAGGGATTGTGACTGTTGGAAATGATTTTTTTAAAGGTAAAAACATTTGGTTTCATTTGCAGTTTGTGTGTGACTGTCTTGTCTCTAGGCAGAAATTTTGCATTAATTCAATCTCAGAAGGTGCCTCATTTGTTAGAAATGCTGAAATGTGTTGATTTAAATAATTAGAAATCCTGTTGTTTTTATTTTGTTTGATAACTCTGACACTACAAAAATATGACTGCTAAATTGCCTCTGTCTCTTTACTCATTTCTGTGGCTTACCATTTGCAGAGTGAATTAATTAATTCCTTTTGCTACTTAGGTATTGTCTAAGGTATACTTTACCTTCCGTTGTAATACAGGCCACTGGCTAAAATGATGTGTGCATCTTAACTATTGTCCTAATCAAAGGAACAATCCATATAGAAGATGAGATTGGTACGTATTTAGAAAAGTAGGTTTCCAACAGCTTTTGTTTTTTTCCTGCCTGTTTTTTTTCTCTTAAGGCATTGATGCACTGAATGTTTGAGATTTAAACACGAAATGCATCCCTGTAAAGGACGGTGTTTGTGCTGTCATCGTCTTTTCAACAACAACAAAAGAATCTTGGTTGTTCTGTCAGTTTATATAGCTCTATTATTACTGGGAAAAGTGGACTCGCGTGATTTACTGTATGTGCCACTGTAGTGGAAACTGTTCAAAGAATTGTGTTGTCCACAGGAGGATTCTGCTTTCACAGTTAGACAATAACCTCTGAAAGCTGAAGGCATAGGGTCATTCTCACTTAATGTGTGGAAAGGATAAGGATTCATACCATTTTGAGATTGGGCTTCTTTTTAAAAATCAAGATAAGGAAACATGGCTGTAAGTGGATTGCAATATTTGTAGCACTGCATATAGAAGTGAAATCTCTTGTGTCAGAAATTTTGCTGTCTAGGTGTACTGCAACAAAACAAAAAAGTCCTTGGAAAAATGACAGTAAATTTTATAAGTGCTGATGGAGCCTGAAATAAATACCTTATCTAAATATTGTTTGTGTTGACAGTACAATTTAGCTATTTGCTAGCAGAGTACAAATTTCTTACGTCAGGGATAGAATAGCTTCTCTGTTTTTTATGTTGATTTCTATTTTAACTTGGCATCATATTTACAAAGAACCTTATTTCAGTGACATCTGAATGCACTGGGTTTAAATCAGAGGAAAACATTTCTCAAAGAACTTTTACCTATTTTCCTTTTCCCCTGTGATAATTCCTTCTTCCCTTTGGATAATCTCTTCATTTCAGCCTCCTTTGCTTTGGGTTTCCAGTACATGGGGCTATCCCGTAGACAATGCTGTGGCCTTGGAGGACCCATCAATTGCATGGAAAATGAGAGTACTGGGCCTACTGATCTTTGCATACTCGGGGCAAGTTTTACTTCTTGAGGCAATTGCCTTCCTAGGCATGAGTTCCTTCCTTTCATTCTACACGTGAAATATTTTTGCTTCTATATCTGTCATAACCTATTTTCTGAGTTAAGAATTTATTCCGTTGAAACTTGATTTGAATGTCACATCTATTTCTTCATGTTTCAGAAGACAGAAGTTCTTCTCTCTGATGGCTCTGTCTGGTGAGCAGTCAAGTTTGAGAAGTTCTTAACAGTATGAGTACTTAGACAACATTTTGTGAACTTTGTCGCAGGTGGGTACCAAATAAGCCTTGGTGGAAAATTTTAAAGATAATTTTTATATAGGCTGCAATGTCTTTGTTGTAGACTTACTGTATGTTCTTACTGTCTCTTGAGCTCCCCTGTAGTCATATACGCTGTTACGCCTGGATCTCTTTGCATGTAAATGTTTACATGTGCAGTTAGGATGTGGCTTATAACAGCCTTGTATTCACCTCAGGGTAAGTTCGGATCCAGACACTTTGTAGAGGGGAGGTGCAGTTGAGCTCATGTTAGATAATCCTTGAGTGTGAAGCCACATTTAAGAATCTTCTGGCCCTTTTACCCATTAATTTCCCATGAACTGTAAGTTGTCTGCTTTTCAGTGTAGAACATCCATCCACTTCTCCAGTATTTGCCTGAGTTTACCCAAGGAACTATGGATGTGCTTGGTCAGGTGTGCTAATAGTGCTGCTGTTGGTAGCTGTTCAGGAAGTGCCAAGAGCTTAGCTATTGCTGCCTCAGGCCACTGGATATGCAGGATTTGGGTGTCCATGAGTTAAATATTGTTAGAAGTCAAACTGTTAATTTCAGGTACATTGGTTGTACCTTCTAATTGTCAACCATTATTATAGTGTGGGAGATTAAATACATTAGCCTAGATGTGATAACTGCCCCCCCCCCCAAAAAAAAAAAAAAAAAAAAAATGTTATCAGGAGGTCCTTACAAGACTGGAGGAGATAGCTTTCCAGTAGCGATAGCATAGTGTGTTAGCTAGATACGGCATCACCATTTTGTTCTGGTTTCCATTACCAGAAGCACCTGTTATAATAATGAGTTCAGTGGCTGCCACACACACACACAAAACATCTCCACCAAGCAGTATCTTCACCTTCTGAGGTGGAAGAAATTTCTGTGGAATTGCCCTTGGCCTCCCATTCCTTGTCTGCATCTTGCTGTACCAGCTGTGCAGTCAGATGCAGGAATACCTCATTTAGCAGTGCTGAGTCCATGACAGTGTTGCCTTAATCATACTGAAGCAAAATCAGAAGCTGCTTCATTTTCCTGTGTTGCAGGCTAAGACTACTCTAACAAGGAATTGCAAGTTAAAATCAGGCTCCTTTACAGACTGTAATGACTGTGATTCAGGCTGCTTTACTCAGTCACCTTTTTAACCTGGAAAATATTCTGTAGAAATCCTGTTGCAAAATGAATATAATTGCATGGTAAATGTAATTACAGCAAGATATGTATGAGATCTTACAGTGCAGATACTTCCCAGTCATGTCTTGAGTGCTACTTTCTTGGGAAGGAATCCGCTGGTGCCTGTGGTCCTTTATGGAGAAAAAGGCTGTGCCATTTGCACGTGTTTTTAAACCTGAGAACTCTTGTTCAGTTGACTGCTGCCACTTGTTCAGGCACTTCAAAATCATTTTTCTAAAAATACTCTTTTTGGTTGTGGTGTTCACCCTGCTGGACTATCCTCACTAGTGGCCCTTGGCTATTTCAAAAACTAGTGATATTTTTAGTCTGCAAAGAAACTTTCTTTTGTCAATCCAAGTTTGCATTATGGAGAAGAAAAACTTGAAACTTGTGGGGTTGTGCATAGCATAAAGAGAGTATACTGTGCTCTTGGTATCCAAAGCTATTTCATAACAATTAGAAAAAGCTTGTGAAGATGATTTTTTTTTGAGTGTAAGTAGATGCACAACTCTACAGCTTTGAGGCTACAGCCTGCTAGTCTTAGATAACTGAAATGAGCAAATTCTGAGCTCCTTGCATTCGTCTGAATAGGGCACTAATTTTCAGTTCTTACTGCCAATTCTCTTTTCTGCACAGTGCTATATTAGATACCTCCAACAAATATAGCTGAGTACACCTACTGTGTTATGATACTTGTTAGCAATAGTCTTTGGGAATGCAGGGACATTTCAAGCATACATAGATGAACAATTTGAGTTGTTTGGTTTGGTAGATGTCTTCTAGGAAAGTAAAATTTGTGCCTTGGTGACTATTTTAACATGTTCTCTGAAGTACTCTTTATGGACTCGTTCTATAAAACAATGACATATTACTTCTATTGACTATGTTTTTGTAAGGAAATATATTTTAAGAGTTTAACATTTATCTAATGAAAAACATACAGATTGGTGATGGCTTAAAAATTCTCAGAGTGCATTTTTCTGCAAGTGAATGATTATCTGTGCCTGTTTTGCTTATTTATCTTTTAATAAGATCTTGCCCATGCCATTTACTTCTGCAGGGACTGTCTCACCTTTGGGGTCTTTTCCAACTAATGAATTCCCAGGTCATAGTCACAACTCTTGATGCTAGTCCTTAGAAGTACTTGATCTTGAATACCAAGCAATTTATTTTTTTTTGCCTTTTTACTCTAGTTTTCAAGGTTTGCCAGTACAATATGCTAATTCTGTACATATCCCACAAAGTTGAGTTGTGTTATCATCGGAATGATAAAACTTCTGTTTTATCTAGTCAGTTGTTCTATGGTACTTTATCAAATGCTGTGTTGATGTCGAGCTGAAACTGATCTCACGCATCTCCTGAGTATTTAAAATCAGGGAAAATAGCCAACACTAGTCTGATCTAATTCCGGTAAGATAAATCCATATTGCATTTTTTGCAGTCTTCCGTTTTTCTCTATCCTTAATTATTCTTTCTTTCAAAACTTACTAAAAGCATTATTTACTGTTGTTCTCTAAACTACCAGTTCCTTACTCAAGTCAATGTGACGCATTCTTCCACGGTTTTGGTAGACTTACTTATTAATCCTTCTTCCTGACCTGTTTCTTAACACATCCCTTCTTTTTGAGTTTTGGAGAGGCCATTACCAGCTCCTGCAATTCGAGTCTGCTAAATAGGTACAGCTTTGGTTTTGCCTGTGTTGTAGTAGTTCCCATTCATGTACTTTTCCTCACCAGTCACATGGCTGATCTCAACACCAGTAATGTTGTTGTTGTTATTATTGGGGTGCACTTTTGGTGGACAGTCTAGGTTACCTTTATTCTCTGCCAAACTTTTACTATCTAGCAGACAGTGATGACTTCTGATCATCTTCATTTGCTTCTCATATACTTCTTCTTGAGAAAATCAAGGTACCCCCTTTGGATTGTTTCTTTTATCTTGTGAGCTTCAAGTTTTTTTAATTTACTTTGCATTTGCTTGGTACTTGTATTCCTGATAGTTTTTGTAGCTTTGACTGAGTGAAATTTCCAGTATTTCTTACATTCTGTTACTTAATGTCATCACTTCCTCAGAGATTTTACCATCTCCCTTCTGCGGTGTTGAATTGTTTTATATCAGCCAGCAACTTCTGATCTCCTTTGATAGGACCAAGAAGTGTCATGTTTGGACATTATTTAGGTTTTGAAAAGCAAAAGGAAGGGGAAGCCACCCCCTACATAGATAAATATACTCTCTAAATATGACATATCCACTCTGATTTTTTTTTTTTTTT
>VZSV01000217.1:979677-1080264 GCA_013398735.1 Nothocercus julius | reverse complement strand
AGCATTGTGCCACATGTGATTTACTGCAGTGGAAGGAACAGGTACCTCTTATTTGCAGGATTCAGGGTTGTTACTTTGTAGCTGTTGGTAATTATGCGTTTGAGAAGAGTTTGGATTTAAAAGGATCACAAGATTTTTGTGGGATTCCATGATCATGTTTATACTGGTAAATAAAGCAGTCCTGAGGGACTCTGACCTCAAGAATGGGTGGTGTGGCTCCTATCCATATGGCAAAGCGTACTTCGCTAGCAAAAGAGAGTGAACTCTTCTGCATTTTCCGATGCGAATGGTCTTTGCGCTGTCTTGTTCCCCTGGTCACTCTCAGGCATCTTATCTGGGAATACTTTAACACCGGCCAGGAAACTGTGCCAGCAGTAAACTAACCAAGAGTGTAAGTGATGCCAGCTGAGCCCCCTCTCGCTCCTGTTTGGTCCGCAGTGGTGGACGTGGTCGTTGTGCTGCTGGCCGGCGTGCCCGTCAGGGTGCGTGGCAGCCCGTGTTTACTTGCCTGCCTTTTTGCCAGGCCCTGCAAGGGGTCAGTACAAGCACTTGCAAATGCCTGGGCGTGGGGTCCATACCATTTCTGTCCAGCTTGCCACTTCCTCGCTGTCACTGGAGGATAGTTCTCTGCAGAAAAGCAGATTTGTTGTTCCACCCTGAATTTTGGTTCTGCTGTAGTGAAATGAAGGACTGTGGACTTTCTTTCTCTCCTTGCTGCAATTCAGAAGGACAGATGATATCAGACTTGAGATTGTCTTTTTGTAGAACAGATAAAAGCAGTGCATGCAGCTCTTGTAATCATTTTTAAGCACTGATGCAGAAATATCACATCATGTTATGATACAGTGCATGGTCGATGCGCTGCTCTGATCTTGGACCCCGCTCAAGGTTCTGTTATTCTTTATTAAAGTGATATCCTAAAGGCTGCTTTCTGTGTTGGCTCCCTCTAATCTTTGCTGTGAAGAGTCTGAAGGTTGAAAACTGTTTTTACGGTCAGAATTTTGATCTTTTGTTAGAGTTGCCTATCAGCAAGGGCCAGCGTGAGCCCAGCTGTCACAAGAGCGCAGCGTGAGCCCGTCCGCAGCGTGGATGTACGGAAATGCTTGCACAAAGACAGGAAGGCACCAGAAGGGATCTTTTAATAACTGACATGAATAATACGAACAGTGGAAGAGCAGAGGAGAATTTTATTGGAATGCTTATACTCTTTGGGGAATAAAGGAGGTATGCATGGTGGCCCTATGAGAATAAAAACGTTGAGGTAAAGCTTCAGGTAGTGCTTAGGGGGCCTTTCCTATGTGTTACAAAAGAACCTCATTTTTTGTTGTTCAAAATGTATTGTATGCTTTTTTTTTTCCCTTTCTACATATCTAGCTTATGACTATTCAAACTATATTAAAGATTAAGTGACACATTGCATAAGAGGATGCTTCTTAATATTATATGTTGGTGACTTAACAGCTTATGCTATAGCTTATCAATTCTTCATGAAAGAGGAAACCTTTTTATTCATAAAAGATTTCTTTTCTTGAATAATCCTGAATAATTCCCATTGCAGCTTAGATCACAGTGCTGTGCACACAGTTAGGAATGAAGCTGTGTGGCAATGTTAAAGCCTTGAAAAGTCTTTTTCTATTTTTTTTTTTCTTTTTCTTTTTTACACTTGACACTTTGTAGCACAATATTTGTGATGGAGGCTCTGAAAAGTCCTCTTTTCTGTTACCTGAAGTAAAGCCTGCTGTATTTTTGCTTTGTTTTTGCAGATAAACAGATTTTTTCCCTCTCTTTGAACATGCTTATTAAGAATTTGTGCAATAATATTTGCACATACCTTGTTTGCTCCAACAAGTAAGTCTTGTTAGCTGTAACAATTGGTGCAGTGTTAATTGCTAATCTCTTATTATGTGATTATTCGTGGAGCACAGAAACTGAAGTTTGAAATTCTGTGTGCTCTGCTTTTCTAAGAACAAAGAAAGCAGCATGGTACTATAACAAAACATTTTTGTTTTGTTTGTGTTAATATAAGAATAAACAGATGGAAAAAAAAACAACAGATTTGTAAATCAAGCAATACCTAGGGAAGAGTCTATGCCTAATAAAATAACACCGCATGTATCTTTAAATAATAAGGACTTCTTTGTTTGGTTTTGCTTTTCTGACTATAAGACAACCTATTGAAATGTGATGTTGACAATAGTAACAGGTCATATTTGCAACACTGAAGGATAGATTTGCATGTAACGGACAATTCTGTTGGAGAGTGTACTTTTTTTTTTTTTTTTAATTGAATCTCCAATTTAATTGCCCTAGGATTAGTTGTAGCTTAGGTGGTGAGGGAGGAAAATGGGAATCTGCTCATACAATAACAATTAAAAACAAGAAATGTGTAAACTGTAAGTTTCTTTACATCACTACAAAGAAGATTAGCCACTCTAAGCGTCATTTGTTCTTCCAGAATCATTTCGGTTTATTCTTGCTGTCTTTAAATTTAGATTTTTATAATTAAGAGTAATCTCATGTTGTGACAAGACAAATAACAGTGGGGGAAAAAAACATTGAGCTTCTGATCAACTTTCAGATCAAAAGTTGACCTTAAAAGAGGTCTTTTTTTGTTCTATAAAAACATTTCAAAATGTGCAAAATTTTTGAAGTTCTTAAATGACCTGACTTGGAGAAGGGAGTGTTTTTGCTAATATGGTTTGTGTCATACATGGAAGGAATATTTTGATACATGCAAGGAATATTTTGAAGTAGTTGCAGGTTCACAGGCCATCGTAAAATTACTTGGTCTGTGTCACTCTAGGTTATAGACCAGGGTATGACAGAACATGAGAACTTCAGTTAACACCATTGCTTATTTCTCTGCTTTTGGTGATAGAGAATGGAAAAGTGTCTATACTGCTTTGATTTGCTTAAATGATGTGACATAGGTAAGTAGTTTCCATCACCTCTGGACCAGTAGTGGCTGAGAATTAATATTGTGTCATTGACCAGCTCTGCAGTAGTTCCTGGTGAAGGATGCTCTCAGATGAATTTTGTTCAGCAGTATGAACATCCCTGCTAGAAGATAGAAGTGGTGCTGATAAACACGAGGACCTTCAGAGGAGTGTAGAAGTTTTGTCTGTGTTGGAGGCTACTTACATTTTAATGTGTTTTTATTGTTGTTTCTGGGTCTTGGTATTATGCCTCTCAAGACCAAACAAAAAGACCTTCCTTTGAATACATAACTAGCAAGGCTTTCCATCTGTGTATGACAGATCATTATTCTTGATGTCACTTAAAAGCTATCCACATTTTGTCAACTTCACATTTGTTTAATAATAGAGCTAACATCATAGAGCCCTTGGAAACTTGAGCAGGAGTGCCAGTTGTTGAGCAGAGAGGATTTGTGTAACAGCATCATCCTTAGGTGCAGCAAAGTCTAAGAACCTGCTGAATTCAAAAGTTTAGTAAAATTAAAGCTAGTAAAATTAAGGTTTTAGTAAAAATCTCTGGGGCTTCTCATCTACGTATTCTTTCACATTTGCTGTTGAAGGTCCTCTGATTTCTGTCTTGATTTTCTAGAGTCTGAGTGCTAGGGAACCTTTAGGTTCTGCTTTAAGGTTTGTTTGCTCAGCCTGAGTAGCTCCTCTTCCTCCTCCCTCCCCCCCAGTTTTATTTCACTTTTCATATCTCTTTAGGTAGTTTGCTGCTTAGTTTGATATTAGATATGGTTAAGGAAACATGCATGAAAGGTTGAGTTAATTTTTGTTTTAAATATGAGGCTGATAGGATTATTATAGGCACTCTGATGGTTCTTGGTTATGTTTGGTACTAGGAGAAACATAGCAGAGTAATGACTAAATGTAAGTCATGATGGAATGGTGAGTTTTTTTTCAGGAAAAAATATAAAATTTTTCAGGGAAAAATATAAAATATATTTAGTATATATTTGCACCAGTCTCCATAATTGCTAGTGTTTGAAAATGGTATTTGTATCTGAAAGCCTATAGAAAATATATCTGAAACTTAACTTGGTCTTTAGTTTAGTTCTTGGAAAATTGCATAACCTTTTAGCACTTTTAGCACCATTACTTTGTGAAGGGAAAAAAAAAAAGACAGAAATGGTGAACTAGCATTTGGAAGTCCCTTCTACATTATCGAATTTATCCTGTTGGACATAGGACTGGCTGGTAATTTTGGTTCGTCACTATCAAGTTTCCATTGTGGAACATTTAAAGAGAACTAGAATATCTCTGAAGGGTTTGATCAGGGAAAGGAAAGCATGTGAAGATGATCAGAGTTTCAGAATGTCCCAACATGGAAACTTTTGTAATTTGAAGCTTGGAAAGGTAGTAATTATCTCTCTAAAACAACCTCATATCACTTTAAATTGGTATTATTCACATTCCTGGAAATAATTGTTTTAATTAGTGCCAACTAACAAAAAATGTAGTATGTTCTCTTCTTTCAATACAAGAGAACATGAAAAAAAAATGCATTTGAGCTATGTTAATTTTTGCTGCTTTCTGTGACATGAAGGAGAAGTGTTTGATAAGGGTATTCCCATGTATTTATCAATTTAAGGAAACATCAAGATGATTTCTTAGTCCTATTTTGTAATCCAGAGCATTTTTGAGCTAAGGCAATTGGATGATCCAATAAATTTCATCATTTATCTGAATTTAATGTGAACTCCCCAGAGTGGAACTTTTTGAATCAATAGGTTTTAGTGCTACTTACCTTTGAAGGAAATGGCACCAAACAGTAATGACAAGTTAGCAATAAAAGAAGAATGGCCTTTTTGGAGAGATTTCAAGAGAATAAGAGTGTTCTTACATCTTTTGGTGTGTAATCGTTTCAGAGACACTAGAACTACTTCACTAATATTGGAGAGTCAAGAACAGAAAGCTGGTGAAATGTTGGCTCTGTGTGAAATTGGAAAGATATAAGATTTTAGAAGGTGATCAAAGAAGCCATCAGCAGTTAGATATAGTACTTACAAAGTAAAATATGATAATGGAAAAATTCAAACTTTAATTTAGGGAGTTCATTAACTTCTGGCAATCTGAGTACCAGTACAAAGAGAAGCAGTCTAAGAAGACTGTAAGCATATGAGCTTTAAAAGCCTATGAGTAGGCGACAACAACAAAAAATGTCCCGTGGTATAGTCAGTTGTTTTGACTCTGCTTCTGCGAAAAGGATATGGCTTTCAGGACCAGTAGTTACTGAATTTCTTTGAGGCATTGCTTGTGCGACAGTAGATCATGCAGTCAGTGCAAAATAGAGTTTTGGACTCATTTTCAGATGTTGAGAGAGACTGCATTATTTCCTGTTACCAGGAAGTATAGGGTATTGATAGTTTTTACATGATTCAGTTATTGTGATTCCCAATATTTAAAAAGCTTGTGCTAGAAAAGGATGCTGAAAGCTTCCAAGTTTGAGATTAACAGTATAGCAGTATTGGCCTAGACATATGGTTTGCGTATTCTCTGTATCTTTAACTCAGTTATAACAAAAAATGTAATTGAGAGCAAATTTGGACCCCATAGGTGCAGATCTCATCAGCGACTCAAAATGCTGATTGCAGCTAATTCAAGATGTTTCATCATATTTGTAAAAGATTTATGGTTACTTTTTATTAGCTGCCTTACAATTTTTAAAATGGATGACTTTTACTCCCAATTGCAACACATGTCAGAATTAGTTATAAGAAAGAATAGTGAATATACCATCTTAAAGATGTATCTGACTTTTTCAAATATATACAACCACTGGTGTACAAGATGGGATGGGAAAGATTTGTCTTCTGCAGCAAGGAAAGGTATCTTTGTGTTTTCCAAAGTCTAGAACACCAAAGGAGAAAACCCTTTCCTGTGTCTTTCAACAGCAAACAGTTGGTAGTTGCAATAAATATTGCATGAAACTGCATGTCAGTGCAAGTCAGAATTTTTTTTGAAGGTTTTCTTCTGAACTTTTTGGTTTATTTGATGATCTGTATGACCTTCTCAGGTAGAAAACTTTCTTACTTCCAAACCTAAAAATTCTGTTCTAAATTCCTGAATTCTTCAGTGCTGTTTTTTTGTATACCTTGTGTATACCTTCTTTCTATATCTTTACAGAATGTGATGGGGATTCAACTGGAAATCTTTCTTAGCTGGTACTAAGTCTTCTTTTATGGGATGTGTAAAAAAGCAGATTCTTTTGTGTATATGGGCTTCACCTCTTGGTGGTGGTGGTGATGGTGACTGATAGCTGTAGAAAGCCATCAAGATGTTTAATGTACTGTAATAGATGCTAATTTTAGCCTTTGTCAACAACTTGTTATTGAAGATATAGTCTTCGTGTGTGTATTTGTTCCCCAGTGAGAGATGTAGCTTTATAAAATGAGTGGACCTGTACGCGAGTACGCGTGCCCGGTGTAGCTGAGGTGCCTGTTTCTAGCACGGTGAACGTGCGCGGCTGCGTGCCGGGCAGCGTGTGCCGGCACGGGGGAGCGGGCAGGGACGGGATTTCAGAGGCTCGGGGAAGTCTTGGCCTTTCCACACTGTACGGCAGCTCTGGCTGCAGAAACTCAGGCCTGCTTCCTTTCTTCATTTTCAGCCTGACACTGTGTTGTGTTTTGGGGTGGATTTTCACTAGGGCACAGTCTCTGTCAAACAGCGCCGCTTTGGGCGCTGTGGTTTACATTGTAAGCCAAGCGTTGGCCTCCCCAGGTGGCTGTACCCTGCGGGAGCCCTTCTCTGCTGGGTGCCCCCACCTCACCCCGCGGGCTCCTTGTGGCCCGTCCCCATGAGCAGAGGGGGAGGCAGCCCCTGCCCGGCGCCTGTGGCGGTTGGTGCCCAGGGTGGGCCAAGGGGCAGCTCCTTCCAGAAGGTTCTGCAGGGCCCCGGGCCAGGCCCGGCTCCCGAGGATGGGCCATGGCGCGGCCAGGCCAGGACTACCACGGTAAGTGGCAATTTTCTTTCCAGCTGCTCCGTGACAGCAGCCTCCTGAGAGCTGGCGTCAGGTGTACCCTGTCCCCGGTGCCTCCTCTTGTCTGCCTGTTGCTTGTCCTCCAAAACCCGTTGACTTGTGTGGCCTTTTCATTTCCTTTTTTTTTTTTTTTTTTTAAATAACTCTAGTCATCTAGATTTTTTTTGCCCCGTCTCTTGTAAGAAATAGTATTGGGGAATTTAATGTCTTTACTGTTGGGAAAAATTTACCAGCTGTAGGATTTTTCTCAGCAAGATGTGGGTACCCCCCTTCACTTCCCTTTTTAAGTAGGTCTAACCTTTTTGAATGTATAACCGTCTGGTTGCTGATTTTTCATTTCTTTCACCAGTCAATTTTCTGTTGACTTTGCTTAGAAAAATCCCTCTGTGAGTAAGTTCAGTGTTACTTAATTCCCTTTCTTTGAATGGGAGAACTCGCAAAACTCACTCAAATAGGTAGTCCAGGTGTACGGACTCTTCTTTAAGGTTGGCCAGGAGTGTAAATTAAATGTATTTGTCATGAGAGCATTACTGAGTATCAAATTTGGCAAATCTAATGCTGTATTGTTCTTTAAAATATTTAGAAATGCCTAGACTTCCCTCTCGGAGTGGAGGAGGCAGTAAGGAGGCTGATGCTAAGGTAAGGGAGGAAAAGAGGAAACACAAATGTCATCTTGAAACCAAGGTGTGTATTGACAGATTAAAAAAAATATACCCATAGGGTTTCTATCTAGCATTACTTCTGAGGAAAAACCCTTTGCATATGTCCAAATCATAATGCAGATATATAAACAAGGCACGGAAGATCAGTACATGATATTGTACCTTCCTGTAATAAGTATATAAAGTTAAAGTGGAAGCATGGAGTAAGAAGATTTTTATATTTTTAAGAATGGTACTGGCAGGCTATTCTTTTCTTTCTTCCTTTTTTTTTCCTGGTGTCTTCATTGTAGGAAAGCTGTTTAAGTCTTAGAGCAGTGAAAAGTCAGAAATATTTTTTCAGAATTAGAAAGACAACCTTATAGCAAGAAAACTTAGAGAAGCATATAAACTAATTTTTCATGCCATGGAACCACATGCCTTAACTTTTGATATAACTGATATATACCTAAGGCAAGTAGCATCGTAGTTGTGAGACTAATAAAATTCATTTGTGACCTTGAAATCCAGATCTGAATATTTTTTACAGATGTTCTGTATTACTATTTGAGAGTTAAATACCTTCTGAATTAAGATGAAGCTTTATAATATTTGTTCTTTTCTAAGAGGTGATAAAGATAACCTATTCAATATACTTAGTGTTTATTTATCCAAAATGTTTTCAACAGTGAAAGGGTTTCAGGCTTTGATACAAAAATATATTTGTCCTTGAAATTGTTTCAGCCTGCTAAGGAAACAAACTTCTGTTTTGTTCAACAAGCTAATAAAGTGTATGTTTTCCCTTTATTCTGTTTCTACATTCTTGGTTGGTTGCATATGATAGAGTAACTTTTTGGTTTAAAAAACATAAACTGTGCTTTTGTCACAGAATGGGCAATATTGACACTGCTTTAATAACTGACTTGTAAACAAAGCTAAAGTGATAGGAGAGTCTTACAAGAGTTGAATATTTAATGCACACATCTTAAAATGCTGATTTGGACCTTCTGGAACAGCTTAATCAGTAGGGCATAAGTAACAGTATTGTATATAATTTTTTTTTTTTTCTTGATCTGAGTGATGTCATTTCACAAGCGTATTTTGATAATAAACTTACAGATTTGCTACAAAGTGACTTTTGAGAATCATTCCTGCTATAGAAAACTAAGCAGCTTTCCAAGAAAAGTGGAATTTTTATAGGGCCGCTAGGTCAGTGTAGCTTTTCTATTTGCGACAGAGCAGTCTTTCTTCTCATGGCATCTCCCAGGTCTTCCTGCTATGACTTTTTAGAATACTTGAAAGCAAGCAGTTTGTTATTTCATATTGGTTCCCTGTTAACAATCTAAGGTTAGCGTTTACTCAGTGCTAAGATTTGTTTTATAGTCTATAGTTATTTTACAGAGTGTGAGGAAAGATACAGGTTTCTGATATGTACCATATGATGTGCCTGACTTATTCAAGGTTTTAAGTATTTTAGATATTACGGTTTTTGATGTTCTGCATGCAAGACATTGATTCGTATATACAAGTGGAATCATGGCTATTCTTTGACAGTTGATGTTTTGACTTTATGAACAAGGGACAAAGAGTAAAGAGGATGCTCTTTATCTGGTTGAGGTCTCCATCTACAAACTAGATTTGCTCAGGCCTTGTTTCCAGGACATTTTTATAGCATATTGTTGTTACCATAAAATTAAAGGTACGCTTCTTTTGTATGTTGTATTTCTGTAGAACTTCAACACTTTTAATTCAGAAAAAAATTATAGTAAGAACAAATATGTTTTGATATAGTTCTTATACTTTTATCTTACTATTTTTATAAATATAAATAAATCCCCAAAGGTTAACTGTTACCCTACTCAATGGGTTTCTGTTAGTGTCCTCACAAAAGTACCCAGGTTTGCAACTGCCATGAGGGTCTTTCTTCTACAACATTGTATCCTCACTGGGAGATAGGAGAAAAAAAAAAATTCTCAACTATTTGCTCAACTATTTGAATAGTATGTCATCCATAATGCAGCTATTTAAAAGTTATAATCTAATCCAAAACATTTAACTTGTGTTACAACTGTCCAGATAATATTGGCTTGCTCTTGCCTTGTTCCATCTGTATCCCAGAACTCATCAAACTGCTGTGCACATGACCTACCATTAAAAAAAAAAAAAGCCCAAAGTCCTTTTCAGAGTATTCCATTGGCTGTAGTTCAGTGTAAGGAAAATGTTCCAGCTGCCACTAGGTAGCCTTATGTTACATAAGCACATAATCAACTTAACATTAAGAAACAAGGTAAGTAATTATCTCCTACAATCAGAGTGCTTACTGTGAATTCAAAGCAGAGTGCCTAATTGACCCCATAGGAACCACGCATACTAAAAAAAAAAAAAAGAATAATTGGTAGGCTCCTGATCTTTCTCTGCACTAGACTATAATATATCTAGTATAGTTTAATATATCTTTAATAAATATCAGCTATCTAGTTACAAGTACACAATTACTGGATATGGTAGTTGCTATTGCTAGCTGTGGCTAGACCTGCAGTCATATTCTGAAAAGTAAATGTGAAAAGTTTTGTTTGTGTATAGTCACAGCTGCTTATTTATAAGACAAGATAGTGGGCTTTTTAATTTGGTTTATATCTGAAAACAAAAGTCAAGTTAGCATCTGACATAGTATTTCCATCTTGTATGCTGCAAGGAAAATTGGACAGGGAATTGCCAGTTCTAGAGAGTGACTTCATGTGCATCCTTCTAGCCCATGTTTAATCTGCAGTTCTTAAATGTAGTTACATTGTATTTCCAAGATGTTGTCCTGTAGAATAATTTCTAAATACATGAGTAATTATTTCTAGAAAGCAAAAGTAAATGGCTTTTCCCCATGAAACTACCTCTCATTTATAGATTAAATCTTCTTAAGGAGGGAAAAAAATGGAAAGTATTAGGAGGTAGACAGAAATAACTCTGGTATGACACTGTGCTACCAACTGTTACTTTACCAACCAGGGCACTTACAATGATTAACTTATCTGTAGTAATGCTCCTTGTGTTATTGCTTGAATTTTGGCACTATAGTTTGTGTTTCTTGCCACATTGTCTGCACCTGCAGGACAGCTGATCCTGCCTGTAGGATATGTGTTTTGAATTGTGCAGAATGTAATCAAAACCATTTAGAAACATTTACAAAAGTGATCATATGATCTTCTGTAGAAGCCACACATGCCTCATTCATTATGACTGTATATATGTGATATGACTGAAGTAGGTTTTGTAGAACTTTGACATATTTAAAAATACTTAATAAGGGCAAAGCCCAAATTAAATCAGAAATCATGTCCTGCATTTTTTTCCTAAAATTTTCATAGTATTAAAAGAAAGAATAAAAAACTGTATGGTAGAATAAATGTCAGAGTGATCAGCCTTGTGATTGCAAGCACACTTGTAAATTAAAATTGACCTGATTGTCAATTGCCTTATATTAAACTGGTTTTAGATTTAGCACAGAATGACTTCTCACAAGTTCATCTAGATTACAGATATTTGTCTGGAAGTTTATGCAGCCAATGAGACTTGTCTCCGGAAGGTGTCCGGTCCAAGCTCCTGCTCAGACTATGGCCCATTTTAATGCTCTGTTGAACTTAAGTCAGATCTTATTGCTCAATAAATCCGTAATCTTTTGAGAAGATCTGTGGATGTTAAAGAACGATTCAAAGTACTGAATTATTGTGGTCTTGTGTTTTACAAATATCTGGTAAACAGGATGCAGTATAGTAAATGTACTAGATATTCAACTTAGTTTATTCGTTTGATGCAGGGATGTAAAAAAATACCCTGACAACTTAGCTTAAAACTCCTTATTGCTTTTCCTAACCCAGTTTTGGGGCAATTAAACGTTTGCTGTTGTGTTTTCTGTCCCTTGATCTGCTTCCAGGGAATTGTAGTCAGCAAAAGCCAGATTGTTTGGTGGGAGATATTGGGTTCTAGGAATAGGTCAGCTCTTATGTTCAGTAAAACTCAGTCTTTAGAAAGAAAATGGGTCAACTGGACTGCTTTCTAAAAAGATAACACTAAGAAAGGAAATAAATTATTAAAACTGTTTTTCTTTGCTTTTGTAACAACTCTACTTCTTTCCATTTCTTAAGTATATGTGTATGAAACATAAATACAACAAAATGTTGCAAAAGAAAAAATACCTAAAATACATAATTTCTCCCTTTTGTGATTAGTTTCGTATTTCAGTTTGTGTGTTTGTTAGCATGTCATCAGTCTATTCTTTAGCAGCAGACTAAAACAGATAATTCCAATAATTCTTTCTGGTTTCAAGATTTTTTTTTTGGATGCTTGCTCAGTTGAAGGAAACACTTCTCAAGTATCTTCCTTTTATTTAAAAGATGAAGATAAACTGCTGTAGAGAAGTTCCATAGGCATGATGCTCTCTGCTTGGTTCTTTAAGGGCCCATAGGGCCTGTCATGTTCTCAAGTACATTTATGTTTTTTCAAGTTGAGTAAATGAAAGATGGTCTTTCCTGCCAGCATGGACTTTGTACCAAGTCTCCCTGTGAGGGGGTCCCACTGCGAGGGGCATAGCAGGCTGCCAGCCTTCGCTAAGGTGCTCTTCCCTAGTGTTGGTTTCCTTCAGGTCTCCTCTTTGAAACAAAATTTGTTTAATCTCTCTCTTCTTTCTCTTCCTGTCTTCTCTCTTCTCATCTATCTATTTATTTATTTGTATTAGCAAAGGGAAAGAATGGCAAAAGGAAACATTAGCTGCTGCAGCTTGAGAAACAAACTGCAGCTTATTAACTCTTTTAAGATATAAGTTAATGGTCTGGAGCACATCGATTTGGGGAAAAGAGAGGGAATATTTTAGGTCGCTGGAACCCCTAGAGAGATAGTTTTATAGCAAGAAGAGACTGTCTCACCACAAGGGATTGAGAGGGCAATGTGTTGTAATTACTGGCCTTCTTCCCTTGTCACATCAAAGAAATCACAGTAGTAAATCAAAGCCCAGAAGTAAGTGCCTTCTCATGCATTGTTATGTATATTTTTGGTGCTGAACAAAAACCTGCTACATCAAAAGGATGTTTAACCTCTTCTGTATCACTGGATAACACAGACGTGTGGAGGTTGAGATTGTGTTTATCGTCTCATCCCAGACAAAACTACATAACCTCCTTTATTATCAAATCGTTGCAGCTCAGAATATGTTAATCTCAGTGTATAGTACAGTTCTAAACTTGATAGAAGAATCTTTTTTTAACGATATCTTGTCGGTCTTGGATGAAAGTCATGGGAGGTTTTTGTATCTTCAAGTTCAATATGAGTGCTTCTTCATCCATGGAGACAGAAAATGAGATGCAGAGAGCATGAAAAGCTTTCAAAAGCATGTTCCCTATGCTGCATAATTATCCTGGCACCAATCATGTAGCATTACTCAGGAGCTTGTTGCTGAGCTGTAGATGAATCCTACAGTGAGCTTTACATTTTGAAATGGGAAGTACCACATTTTTTACCAAAGTGAAGTAAGTCATTTGTATGTGGCGAGCTCCAAGATGACTCTTCTCCTTAATGCTTTGAATCTCTGTCCACAGTTAAGGACTACCTATTGACTTCAGTCAACCTTACCTATTTGATGAGTCTCAGATCCAGTGTGTGCCCTGGCTCCATAGGAAAGCTTTGGTGACTCCTCACTTAAACATGTTTAACACTGCAGCATCACTTATTGCACATGCAGCCAGAATGCAAAAAGGTAATAGATTGTCAAGAACTGCAATGAAGATTACTCCTGTACAACCTAGAGAGCTATTTACATGTTGACTAAGTTACATGTTCAAAAATGGGGAAAAAAGTAGGAACACAAAATATTACTGCCATGACCCCTTTATCATCCCCCTTTGAATAGATGAAATGGAAGACTTCTGAGAAGTTTGGACTAGACTAGCTCAGTGCTGTGTATTTCCTAATAAAGAAACAAAATAGAATTTGTGCCAGTGTTACAGGATCTGAAGAAAAGTAAAATAAGTGATCAGGTAGAAAGATCGCTTATATCTTGAGATGGGCTGTTGGTAACTTGAACCATTGACATTGATACTAGCTTGATAAAGCCTCATCTTATCTAGAACTCTTGGAACGTGTGTCATTTGAGATACCTGTCATTCAGTCAAGCTCTCTTGTTCAAGCAGGATCGCCTAGAACAGGCTGTTCGGGACCATGTGTAGTTGGGTTTTGAATATCTCCAAGGATGGAGACTCCACAAGCTCTCTGGGCCTCCTCTTCCAGTGTTCAACCACTCTAATGTTAAAAAAAAGCTTGCTGCTGTGTTAAAAAGGGGGTTCTAATATTTTAATTTTTATTCATTGCTTCTTGTCACTTCCTTTGGTGCTACTGAGTCTGACTTCATCTCTTATTCCCCCCATCATGTATTTTTACACATTGATAAGATCCATCCCCACAAGCTGCCTTTACTCCTTTTTTTTTTTATTTTATTTTTTTTTCTTTACCACCCTTGAACAGTCCTAACTTTCTCAGCTGTTTGTATGTCATGTGTTCCAATCTCCTATGTATGCCCATGCCTCTCATACTGGGGTGTCAAGAGCTGGACCCTGCACTCCAGATGTGGTCTCACCAGTGCCAGGTAGAGTGGAAGAATCACCTGCTTCACTGATGATAATCTCCGTGGAGTTTTGTAAGGTTTCTGTCAGCCCATTTCTCCAACCAGTCAAGGTCCATTTAAATAGCAGCCAGGTCATCTGCAGTGTCAACCACTCCCCCCAGTTTTGTGTTACCGCCAAGCTTGCTGAGGGTGCACTCTGTTCCTTCATCCAGTTTAGTTTGTAGCACTCAGTAAGAATTGTCCACAGGTAAAAATGTTGGTTCCACTTGCCTGTTACTCTTAGTTTTTAAAGTTGATACTTAGAGAAACTCTTGGTTTTCTTTATTGAAATTACTGAGAATTTTGGATACTCAGCAATTCTAAACATCAGGTCAAGCCTTAAGTTATAGACAGTTTCATTTTCCTGGCTCTCCTATCCACAAATAACAGTTCCCGTTTCAAAAATTCCAAAAAAAAAACCCAATAAATTTATGATTATTTTAATCATAATACTTTAATACTTTAGCAGTCTGCAATATATCAGACTTCGGGGCAAATATCTTAGATATTAAGGATGAAAGTATTCTTTCTATTTTTTTGTAAATAAATCAATGTACTACATAGGCTGCAATTACACCTGGCATTAAACTTAAGAATCTGTGTCTTCTTTATAGCAGTTTTCCCATGCCCAGTAGAATATTTATTAGCAGCTTCCTGTCTGAACAGGAAACTGACAGATCCTGGCTCCAGTTTGGTAGTTTTGATCAAGAAATTCGCAGTGCAGTGATGCCTGACTACACATATTTTGGGTATATAGTATCCATGTTGACCTTACTATGAGTTCCCTGGCTATCGTTAATGTTATTACTACTCTATAAATATGGACTACATGATTATGTTGACCAGCCACTGCAGATTAACATCTAATAATGCATAGTGATTAAATATGTATTGAAAAAGCATCTAAGTCTTCCTCAAATTTCTAACGTCAAGAAAAGTTATCTCTGTAAAATATTGATGATATTTTGTCTGAAAAGTAATCCGATCTACTCTATTTCAGAAGGTAAAAACTAAAAGTCTTGATGTATTGTAATTTTTAGTGATAGGTTAGTTAGATACTGGAATTCTTCTGAATGTAGTTACCCCAAGGAATTCAATTACAGAAGTACCTTTTCCTAGGTTTGACTATTAAGCACTGGCCATTTAGACTTTTGCAGTTTGCTGTTTAATTATCTGGATAGTGTATGTTTGATGCTCTGAAAAAGAGCAGAACAGCTCTTCAGGTTTCTGTATGTATCCATATTCTGGCCTCTCCAGATTTTTTGTTTGTTTGTTTTGTTTTGTTTTGAATAGTGGCTGGTAGTAGTTTCTAACTGTTTCGTTAGCCAGTGTAATACTTATATCTATTTTTTTTTTTAATTATAGACTATATTTTTTTGAAATTCTGCTTATGTTTCTCTGAGCATGTAGATGGCAAAAGAAATAGCTGGGGTGTAAAAGAATTCTTTGTATGAGTATCTAACAAATAATAGTAGAAACCATTATGAAAGTTTACTTTTTAAAATATTTAACTGGTTACCATAGCTGTGCTGCTTCTTGAAATAAAACGTTCAATGTTTATAAATTGTGAAATATTGTGAAATATTTATTGTACTTCATTTTGTTCAGTTGCAAATCATTACATTTCTGATCCTTGAGATTAAAAGTAAATAAAACTTAGTATATCAAAGGAGTTGTCAAATATTTTATCTTGAGAGATTTTACATTCCTTAAATGCAGAAAAAAAACAAAATGTATTCCAAAAATTATGTTATTATGGGTGCCATAAAGTTTTTCTGCATTATGAGTAGGTTTATTCATACTCCTGATATTAACACTCAAAGATGATGAACATCTTTCATGACCCATGCGATTTACTAAGTTTAAATTTTTTTTCTTTTCTGTAGTATATATTCTGTCTGGATTCAGATTTATGATCTTGAGACCTTTTAGTTTTGGATAATTCAAAAGAGCTTCATAATTAAACGTAGTGTTCAAGAAGGTTTTTTCATAACCAACAGCTGTATAATGGTAGGTAAAACTGCAAAATACAATTTTGTGAGCTGGTACTTTAACCTACACGTGCCCTTTTGGCTAAAATACTTCATTGTATGACACTACTTTTTGGTATTAAAAGAACTAATAGATTATTATTTAATATTGTTTTATTAGTGTGTTAAAATTGTCCTGGAACACTGTTGTATAATTAGGCAAGCCTCAAGTTTGTTGAAACTCAAGTTAATTTTTTAACCAACTCCAAATGTTTCATGAATCATCTGTAGTTATGTCCTCTCTGATATCAAAGCAGATTTGTGTCTGTGTGTGTTTTATTCACCAAATTAAATTTACATCACAGGAGATTAGGTGCCAGTGCACAGTAAAAAGTCAGGAAATGCAGGAAAATAGTAAATAACAGTGTATTATTAATGACCAACTGTTCTGAACAAGTTATTTTAGAACTATATATATAGGATTTGTTCAAGACAAAGTATGATTTTACTGAAATTGATGTAACTTTTTATAGCTCTCAAAAACAATCACGTAAAAGACAAAGTGAGGTATATCATTTGTAATTGGTACCGCAGGGGATATGGCAAAACATAATTACCCATCGCAGAATTTGACTATTAGTGTTGTCATTTTGACTCATGCAAAGGTTTCTAGGCTGTTGACAAACATACCAGTAATGCAGCATAAATTTATAATTTATAATACCTGTTTTATAATACCTGTTCATTTCTGGAGGTGGTATGTAGGCTCATAAAATCTGGCAGCTCTTAGTCTGAAGAATAAGTTGGGGACTGGCTCAAGAGAGAAGGATCTTTGTTTTAAACTTTGTTAGAAAGATGAGAGCTGTACCAAAGAAAAGCAGTGCTAATTTTGCAGAGGATTTAGATTTATCTTTCCAGGTGTGAAAAATCAACAGGTACCACATCAGTCACAGCACTTTCTGCAGCACACACATGATAGTTTGTTTTGTCTCTCTTGTATGTCTTGGGATATTTGCAGCTGATGAGCGTCCAATTCAGCTTAGCTATTAACATACAGAGAGGAAGCTGAGACTCAGATGACTGTCCCCAAAATAGGCTTATTGCAGTGGTGAATTGGCATTTGGGGGGAAAAAAAAAAAGTTACTAAAATGCTAAGCCTTTTAGACAAGACCACTTATTTTGGTAATTTTAATAACAATACTTTGAATAATGCTTCTGTAATTTAACTGTATAAATATGATGCCAACCATAATAAAAATATTATTCTGGTATTCACTTTAGTCACCTTTAATACTTAAAATATACTTTATTGCATGTCATTGAGACATTATGCCAAAATTGACATAATGTTTTATAATCTGAATTCTGACAGCACAATTTAACAAGATAAAACTGAATTTACTAACAAATTCTCAGATGCAGTGGAGTCTTTTAGCTGACTTTTTAAAATCTTTTAACTGTAAAAATAGCAATTTTAAGTATTACATTTCAAAAACTAGCCAACATTTTTGTTCTTTCAAAGTTCTTTTGTGAGTTATTGCAAGTACAATTATTTCCAGTGAAAAGGGTAGAGTAACCTGCACTCTGTGAAGCATCTGTAAAGCTTTCTGATTTTGGCTGGCAGCTCATGTAATTCTTAGAGCTGCTTGGTTGTCTTGCAAGACATGTACTTACTCTTGATGCCTTCCTGCTTCCTTTAGCACCAAGAGAAGCTGCAAATTTTCTCCAGAAACTCAAATTTCAACTGTTGGTCTGGAGCTACTTAGATATAAACTTTATTTATAATTAATTTAAGTTCCAAAGCTGCCAAGTATTGGGCATCTCATGTAACACTTGTTCCTTATAGCTCCTCTTATCGCTTCTACTCACCGTGTAGTTCGTTTCTCATCTGCCTTTCTAATTGCAAGACAGACGTTTGAAAGGATTTCCATGTAGCACTTCTTGACTGGGGCAGAGGGAGGCAAAGTTTCTCCCTACCCTATTTCGTCTTTCAAATACATAGTCAGCAAGGAGCAAAATGTGGAACAGTCGTTGCAACTGGAAGAAGGAAATGAAGTGAAACAAAAGCATTTTTCCAGCTGTTCAGTAATTTGTGTATTTAGCATATTTTTGACATCACCCCAATGTTTCCTTGAAATGAGTTCAAGATTGGATGTATGAAAAGGATGAAAGACTTTTCTTTGTATTGCCTTTGGCACAGCTTTTCATAGAAGTAAACAAGAAAACTATACTGAAGATTTCCTCATGCTCATCGCAAGTACCACAAATAACTACACCTGACGGGCCAACTTAAGTCTTTATTACGTGCCAGCAGTATTTGGAGTTTAAACTGCGTATCTGTGAGAGATCTTTGTCTTCTTTGAATGACTTAGTTAAGTTTCTATGTATTTGAAACAAAGAATTACTGTAAAACTTTTTAAAGGAGGAACACAAATCACTGTTTTTTCAGCCTTCAAGTTGGATAGTTAAATCAATCAAGTATGGAATTCAGTTGAATGCAAAATTTTAAATCACAAATCATGCTCTTCACAGGAGATGGTAGTAGGTGTGCATACCAGAAAGAAGTTTCAGAAGAACAAATTTTCACCAAATGCTATAGATGTGGTTCAGTAATGAGCTTATGAACTTAGCATTATTTTCTGTAGTTAAGACTTAGCTGACTGATTTTTTGGGTGAACATCTCTTTTACTTGCTAATGGTCATAGAGTCGTAGAGTGATGGAGGCTGGAAGGGGCCTCTGGAGATCACCTAGTCCAATGCCCCTGCTCAAGCAGTGTCACCTAGAACGCACTGTGCAGGATCCGGTGCGCTGTCACCCTCACAGGTTTTCCTCATATTCAATTACTAGTAATAATTCTTAGAGAAAATGTAGACTTATTCTGCACAGATAAAATCATTTTTTAAATTACAGAGTTATTCTGCTTTTTTATGATTTATAGATCAGATGGAGCTTTAAAAGCACAGTGGATTTGGTTGAATTTAGAAAGTGTGGATAATGTTTCACATTGCCCCACTGTTTCCATAGGGAAGTTAGCTGCATGTTTACCGGTGGAATACTAACGAATCAACTATAAAAGATCAGGTTCTCAGTACCAATGACAAAATACAGTGTATGATAAATAAGGCAGATTGCTTAACAGATCAGAAATGAGAATGAATTCCTTTTCACTTTAATGAATAAAAACTTCTTAATTTGTTTTTTTTTCAGTCTGCTGAATAAAAAATAAAAATGGAGCATGTCTTGCTGTGTAGACCGGTAGTAACCTATCCAGTTAGATAAGAGCAAAATATTTTATATGGAAAAGCTTTTCAATCTGTGCAACTTTAGGACTTCATGCAGATTTTGGGTGATAATAGCTTGCCTGTGTCTGTTGTCCTAATACTCTTAAGGGATTGAGCAGCTGCATGTTTTATGTGCAGTTTTGCGAAGTGTTAATTGCTTTACTGAGAGCAAATATTAGTCTGTTGCCAAACTCTTCCTCTAGGAGTACAAGGTATGTCTATATGAATGCACCTTAATTATAGCCTGACTGAGGAAGATTACTACTGATTCTGAGAATTCTTTACTAACACTTTTACAGTCAGTGTTTGCCATCTGTTTATTACACTTCCAACATAACACATTCTGTCTGAGAAAGACTTTAGCAAAAAAAAAAAAAAAAAAAAAAAAAAAGAATATTGTATAACATGTATTTCCAGCCTGGCCAGTGCAGACTTAGCTGAAATTTCAGTTGAACCTAATGCATATTAACTTATTCTGATAGTGATTTTGTTCAAGTTATTTGGAGAGGGAATATAGTTTTGAATCTAAGATTGTTGCTACTAGCTGTGCCCCAGTTAGCACTTCAAGTGGCGTGTCAGTGAATGTAATTCAGTGTTGCCCAAATTGTAAGTCAAATTGCTTTTCTAAAAAGCTTTGTAAAGACTTTGGAATCAGTTATTTTCAAAGACTTCTCCACTGTAATGAGAACCCTGGTATACATGCTCAGTTTTAGTAAATGGGCTTAAAATAGCTTTGGGAGAAAGGAACTAAAATAAAATTCGAAGGACAGTTGGTTAGATGTTTTTCTGGATTTGATCACATTGCGTTTGTTTTTCTGTGAGAAATTATAGGACCATTTTCAGACGAACCACCAGGAGCATTCTTGTAAAAAATTGAAAAACTGCTGATATCTCCCTTACATCCTTTTCTTGTCACTTGTTTAAGGAACATCTTTTACCTCCTCAGATAAGATTTTTTTTCAAATAAACTTAGATAAAAAATAGCAGAATAACGTGCAGGTGAATATGAAACTAATTTCAGTTTTATTTTTAAGTCTGAAAAATAAGATGTATGAATATTTGGTGTTTTCTCCTGAAGATAAACATTCATTAAGGCATGATGTTCAGTCTCCCTATTTAGTATTATGTAAAGATGACTTAGTCTTGCTGGTCTTTCGTTTCTCTCTTGCTGACCACACTTGAAAGAGTAAATGCAAGTAATGCCTCTTCATTGATGTGCCAGCGAAACTAGGTTTCAGTACACTGAGCTTTATACTATTAATAGAAACTGATAATGCTAAGGTTTATTTATGGTTTCTTGGACTTATTCTTAATGGGCTTAAGGAGTAGCCCTTAAAAAAAGGGGGGGGGAGGGAGGGGAAAAAAAAAAGCATAAAAAGCCCTTGTGAATACAGGTCATTGTACCAGCTGCAGCATCTGATTCCTGTTTTCAGTTACCCTGGTTTCATTCTGTAATTGATCTTTCATGTATGATGCCCGAACATTCAAAGAATTTTGTTTGAGGTGTTGGCCTTTGTAGGTTAGCACTACCAGCCATGAAAATGCTGTGCTTTGATTTCTGTGCGCGGCAGGCGTCCTGGCTTAGTGCTGTGCTCCTCAAAGCTTCTTTCCCCGCTGGCAGAAGTGAGTTTCTTTGCGGTCTTACTGAATAACGTGTGAGACTGCTTTTGTATTCCAGTTGTACCCTACTGAATAATAGAGCCACACGCATCCTTTTAAAATTTACACTTGGACTGTGACTCTTTAGGGGTTTTGAAGTTTTTAGGTCAAGTTCTTGAATTAGTGAAGTACATTAGTTTACTGTTCTTTGTTAACATACTGAGAAGTTTTTTTTTAAAAAAAGTGTTAGCTAAAATTGTTACAGTTAAGTTATTGTCCTTTGTGGTGATTGAGCTAACAGAGGAATTTTTCTTGATCTGATATCCTTGTCTAAGGTAAATTTTATGGAACTTTTCATTAGGCATACATATTTTGGAGTGTGGTTTCCTTAGTTTGCTATGGTACTTTAGGGGCAACCAACCTTTAACAGGTTGGCAGTAGTATAGGACAATGCTGTGTAAAGAGTCCTATTCTTTCTTCTTACAAGGCTGATAAATAATTTCACAGAGGACTGTATTAGCTGTCAGGATGAAGGTCAGTTTATACTGTGAAATAAAAATGCTTATATGAACTAATAATGTTCTTAACAAATTCATTGGATTGGTTCACAATAAATATAGGAAGTACATTGTCGGCTTGGGTGTGTGTAGAGGGAAAAAGAAGCCAAGTGTTTTATTCCTGGTGTTTGAAGATTTATGCACTGTGTTCCCCCTTGCCCAGATGCGCACCCCTTGCGCAGTTGCCTCTGAATTGAGGCACTTGACTGTGTAATGTTGCTTATATCTCTGAAATCTCCTTCTTAACAGAAAAGCTAATAATATTTTACAAACTAATCTGCTGCGCCAGAATATCTCACACTCTCTTTGATTTCCAGAATTATTTGGCATGTAAATCATTTGCATGTGTTGTGCATTCAAGTATATTGGACAGGTAAAATGTATTGTGTGCCAGTAGAGGATAGAGGATATCAGTTTTCCTTCTTGCCCTAGAAGGATGGAATGCAGAAGCCTTTTTGCTGCTGTTTACTTCCTTCCAAAATACTTAGGCTTGCTGCAAGTCCACACTATGTAGTCTTGAAAAGTGATTTTCAGAAGTGGCCTAAACAGTTAGAATGTCAGTCTGTTCTTGGACTGTATCAGGTCAAGCTGGAGTGACAGAAGGAGCTGTCTGCCTGGAAAATTAGGCTACTTCCTAAACTCACCTACATTCTACTTTCAGATCCACACTGCAGGGATCTGGTATCTGAGAAATGTTGTACATGCACACCGACCGAAGTCAGTAATAGTTGTGGAGTTCACTGTATCTGTGACTAGGCCATTCATTTGTCTAAAGAATGGCTATCATTTTTACTTCCCTTATAGGTAACTTGTCTTAGTATCATGTTTCATAAAGGTCTCTTCTTAGAGGTCTTAGATTAGAATTGTTAAAAATACAAACTTCTTAAACTTGTATTCTTTTATTTTTAGTTTTGTGTTTTTGTTTTTTTGGTAGCTTCTGAAGATTCAGAAGCTACCTTTTGGCAGCTTCTAGCCTTTGTTTTTCTGTAATTTGAAATAATAATTTTAGTTTCTCTTTAATTTTAGAACACATGTAGGACAGCAGAAGTCACTTTTATTTAAGCTTTTTATTGCACTTCACATTTCACTTCATGATTACTCAGCGGTTTTGTGGTTAATCTGTGTACAATAGGTTTTATTTTTATATTTTTGAAGTTTCATTTTTTTCTAAGGAAAACTGTTCAAATCACATAAATCATGTTTTGTAAGTGTAACTACTCCTGGTGTTCAGGGTATCATGAGACTTTGTTAACACAATTTACGTTGGAATTTCTTGGGGTATGTGTTGCCGTTAATGGAATAATCATGTAAAAGTGAACGAAAATAGACAACACTAGGGTGATTTTTTCTGTTGTTTCGTATTAGATTTGCTGGCTATGTCTGTAGAAATACTGGCAGCGAGGGCAACTAGAAAGGAAGAGACAACATTCATATGATTAAGCCCTTATTGTCAAGAACTGTTCAGCTATATCCAGCTGCTATAGGATGTATAGTATCCAGGAGTGATGCTTTGGCTCTGCTGACTACCACTCTGCTCCTAGTAATTGCTTGGTGTTAGTTTGCTGGGAAGCACTCTGACAGTTCACCCACAGGGACACTCGAGTGCCAGTGCCCGGGAAGGCTCTCAGAAGCAGCTAGTGGACTAAATAGATGTTGCCATTGAAAAAGAATCCCAGAATGGTTGAGGTTGGAAGGGACCTCTAGAGATCACCTAGTCCAGCCCCCCTGCGCCAGCAGGGACATCTAGGGCACGTGGCACAGGGTGGCATCCAGGTGGATCGGGAAGATCTCCAGAGCAGGAGACCCCACAACCTCCCTGGGCAGCCTGTTCCAGGGCTCTGTCACCCCCACAGTAAAGAAGTTCTTCCTCACATGGAAATGGAATTTACTGTGGTTTAACTTACACTCAATCCCCCCGGTCCTATCACCCGCCACCACTGAGAAGAGTTTGGCCCCATCCTCTTTACATTCTCCCCTCAGGTACTTAGACATATTGATGAGATCTCCTCTCAATCTTCTCCAGGCTAAACAGGCCCAGCTCGCTTAGTCTCCCTTATACAATAGATGCTCCAGTCCCTTAATCATCTTTGTTGCTCTATGCGGGACCCTTTTTAGAAAAGAAGCTTTCCTTTGATGCGCTTAATGGAAGCATATGCAAATGCAGCATTACAGTATAAAGCAATATTTTTCTGTTTAAACTGATTACACGATTAAATGTTTACCTCTAAAACTCCAAACTTGACCTAATGATGGTGTTAAAATAGTGAGCTAACACCTGAGATTTCCTAAGTATGGAGTAAGATACTAGAATTGCATACTGTACTTGATTAATAGTTTTCATATTATAGATGAGAGTTAGTAAAACTAAGGGATGCATATTTTGTAATCCAAATACCTAAAAAAATCACAATTCTGAAGAAACTTATTCATTTTGCTTA
The DNA here is from genome assembly GCA_013398735.1 of Nothocercus julius. NCBI lineage: Eukaryota > Metazoa > Chordata > Aves > Tinamiformes > Tinamidae > Nothocercus > Nothocercus julius. The sequence goes on along the minus strand of VZSV01000217.1, from coordinate 1,056,183 downwards.
TATGCAAATGCTCCTCTTCAGTGAATTGTACAATTTTACAGGGATTTGAAAGCATGCAAGTGCTAATTTTAGACAAGTTGTAGATGTAGGGAGATTTTGATATGTGAATATATGAAGAGTTCAGTGGGGCTCATTTACTTCTTTTTCTAGTTGTAAACATAGCTTTAATTACAGAGCAAAGGATTTGAACTGACAAGTGGAGGTCTTTTACTGGCGACCTGTGATCCCCTAAATTTGCTTGGTGTTTGGGAAGATCGTTATTACTGGTATGTCAAAGAGCACAGGGTTTCTCTTTAGAAACAAAAAATCTTTGCTGCAAATAAATTGAGTTATGGCTGGCTAGTCTTACTTTCAGATTTTTTAAATTAACACTGATTTTTGTCAGTGGTGAAATAAATAAATGTGTAGTGACCACATAAGTGCTTAATAAAAATCAAATAATTTGAGTGAAAAAAAGATAAACCATTGGGTTTTTTTCAGTTTTATTACTGAAAAAAAGTCAACAATATGTTTTATGGATGCTCTTTTATGGTCTTAATGGAAAGTGCTATTCAATTCAATTAAGGCAGAGTTTTGATAGTTGACTTATATTTGTGTCTTTAGTGTTTTTGAGGAGATTATATGTAGAGATGTAGGGGCGATACATTGGTGTCTGTGTATGCATTGGTGATCGGAGACATGAGTAGATAATTCAGACTGTGATTCATCTTCATGCAGAAATACTGAATGAACTGAGATGACACCTTTTTTTTTTTTTTTTTCCCCTTCATAGTGTGCTGGAGAAGAGAATTGGGTGGACAGTCGGACTATTTATGTTGGGCACCGTGAGCCGCCGCCAGGCACGGAAGCATACATTCCGCAGAGGTATCCAGATAACCGAATAGTCTCGTCAAAGGTAGGAGTGTTTACCTTCATTCATTTACATAAATCAGATTAAGTTGTGCTTGCTGTTCTTTTTTCCAGGAATTTTTGCTTCCTATGCATTTTCTTTTACTGTGATAGCTACTGACAAAAGTAAAATAAAGATACCTCAGTTTTCTTCTACCAAAATTAACTGCCAAATTGCCTCTAATGTGAAGAGGAATAAAATGACTCATCTCATGTTTAAAATATTACATAGCAAACTGCTACAGTGATGCTATGCTTTTCCGCACAGAGGAAGGGCACTAAATTTAATTTGGGTGATCCTGGAATAAGGAAAATCTTCCAAATAGAAGACCATGTTCTTTGTAACCTAGGTCAATACCTCAAAGTACTAGAAGTAATAAGATCAATACAAATGATCCACAAACTAAACTGTCTCCAGGATAACAGTGCAGTTTCCTTCAAAAGCTCATGCTGACAAAAAAGAAAAAACAATAGACTATTGATATCCATTTACAGGTGGATCATTCTTAACTCTTTGTGACATATTTGTGTCTCTTGGAAACCTCTTGGTTGTCCCTCACTTTTGCTTGCATATCCTTCCTTACACCTCAGCAGCTTTCCATGAAGAGTTACGTTGTTGGTACCTCTTCAGATTGATGGGGTTGCTTTGGCAAAGACACATCCTCTGCTTTATGGAAACTTTATCTAAAAGTTGAACACTTACGGTTTAGTATATGACTCACGCCCTAAGGACTTACGTTTTTAATGTGCTTAGGTTTTAATCTTCATAAGCACACATCTTCAAAGTAGGTAAGAAATAATCAGTTCGATACAGTAATTATTAGCCTGCTGAGAAATTTTGTTCTTGGAGAGTAATTCACACGCACAGAACCATTTAAGAACCTTAGTTCCATTGTAATTTTAAGGAGCTGAACAACTATATATATCTTATATGGCTAAAAGGTAATAACCCCCCCCACTTTTTTCAAAGTATCTCTCGTTTTTTTGTGTGGAACTTGAAGAAAATATATTCTACTACCTTCCCTCCATACTTAATTCAAAGACAGTACAAAAGCAAACAGCCCAGTACCTAGGCATCTTTAAATAATTAGCTAGATTATTCAAAAGAACAATGTGCACTGAGTAGTCCAGGCAGAGTAAAATCAAATTAGCACAAGTGGAAATCTTGTGCTTTACACAAATAGTTTATATTGCCTTGTGTATTATTGCAGAGTACACACATTTTATGCAAGTCTTTGTTCTCTTGTGACACATTTTTAATTTATCTCATACATCTCATATCAAAATAAAGCCACTGAAGTAAGTTTCTGTTGACTTTTTTTTTTTTTAGACATCCTTTACATTCTCCCTCTATTTCTATACTATTTTATAGAAACTGAACTTGTAGCATTCTTTATTCTCATTCAAAGGCCCATATGTCTTTACCAACCTTTTGAGGGCTTTAATCTTGACAAATTTTCATTTTCCAAATATTAGGTCATTTTGGAGGACTAAAAATGTTTTTCTTCAAGCTTCTATATGTCTTCTTTTTTTTCTTTATGTGATCTTCAGTAGGTAAAGCAAAAAATGAAATGACTTTTATGCTCCAAAGGAGTTGGATTTATTTTGTGTTATCAAGAATGCTCAGTAAGGGCAAGTGCAGATTATATAGTTCCATTTTATTTATGTTGAAATGTTATAAAATTATATTCATATAGGGAATAGCATTGTTTAATTGAAAACCTGATCCCATTTGGTGAAAAGCTCCAAAGAAATAGAATTCATGGGATGACAGTCACTAGTGTCAGATATAGAATCTGTAGAGCTAGCCAAGAGAGTCAATTTTCTGATTTTTTAAAGAAAAATATTTTTTTATATTATTTTTATTTGTTTATTGAGAAGCATTTTATCTTTAGATGCTTCAAACATATGTTCTTTTTAGATACATTTTTTAAATTAATATTTCTAATTCAGTCATTTAGAGTAAATTAATGAAAAAACAAGAAAGAAAGGTTTTCTCTATTCATCCATATACATGAATTCAATGGCTAAATAAAATGAATGAAATTGATAGCTAAAAAAAAGTCTTTGTGATTATGGAAAAAAGATGTAAAATCCTCATATTCAGAAAATGAAAAATTGTAAAATTTTAAGAAACCTATCTACCTGCTTCATGTAACCTTAGCTTGAATGAGAACTCATTCTTGCAAGATGTTTGGCATCTTTTTGCGATGCTGAATTGATGTAAGTTACAAGTTACTATGCTTTGCAGGCTGAGGTTTTAAGTATGGCTTAAAGCTGCTTTGAGGAGAGGATCCTTGCCTGCATTTAGTAAACATGTAGGATTTCATTTAGCTCAAAGAAAAGAATTCACTATATTTTTATTTATCTGTAAAACATGTGCAGTTAAGCATTTTAAATATTAAACTCTTTAGTTGTGAACTATAAGTGGTTTTCCATGAACAAAATTTTATTAGTGGGAATAATATTTTTTCTTAAGTATTTCTCAAATTTGCCATTTATTTATTAAACTTGTTAAACTTTTAAAAAATACTAAGTCTTGTTGTGAAAGTAAATACAGCAGTACTATTTCAGGAGGTAAAGAGTTCATGTAAATGCATTATAATATTGTACAATTTGTTAGACTGCTGAAAGTTCTTTAAAGATGGTATTTATGAGAACCTTTGATTCTATCTTGCTTGTACGTTGCCTTTCCAATAAACTTCATTATTCGCATATTCCCCAAATAGCCTGAGCAAAGAACCATGCTCAGGTTCTAGAAGCTACTTAGCTCATAGCCTCTCACCGTCCTCACCCATTCCTTTATGTACCCTTTCAGGGGCACCTACCATAGCTTAGGAAACACAGCCTTAAACTTACGGAAAAATTATTAAATGTACAAAAATAAAATGGGAAATAATTGGTAAAGTAAAATACATACACGCAAGCACAGTGTGTAATGTTATTTCAACCATGAAGGGTATTTCCTTACTCTTCCGTTGATAAGACAGATAATAACTTTCAGCTGTGGTTTTATAGGTCTCTAATACTCATACAAGAAGGAAAATAATTGCTCTTCAAGGGTGAGGGACTCTGAACTTCTACATACAGATTTTACAAAGTTAAGACAAACGGAGTTTCTGAAAAGTGATGTTTAAAACCGTGAAGAAACCTCATCAACTGGACTAGCTTTATTCTCCTATCTTGACAAATAACCTGTCTTAAAACACCGAAAAAATATGGCAGCTTGAAATAACTAGGAAAATTTAGGGTTCATATCATTTCCAAAGAATAATAACTCAGTAAGTAAACTTTACTTGGCTTCACCAGAAGTTTCTTGGTGTCAGCAGGATAATAATTTGATTCCAGGACAGAAGGATACTTTCATATGTTGCAATGTTACTGTACAACATGGTTAATATTGTCTGCTTAATGACATGTTCCTCGTGGTGAAAATGATTTCTAGACAGACTTTGAACAAACCCAAATGTCCTGTTGATTTGATTTAGATTCAATTATGTTTTTAAGAATGTTCTACACAAAAGCTGTGTTGAAATGAGAGACGGCATAAATTAATGTTGTGCAGATGGCGCGTAGAGTTGGCTTACGTTGTAAAAGTATTGACCTCTGTACGGAGAATCTTAATGGATCTTAACGTTCAGCTGCTAAGCTGTATGAACCTTGCTTTTTTTCCTTTTCAAAATAAATCAAAATAATTTACTGATTCTGTTAACTATGGAGTAGAACGGAAAATAAGTTAAAACTATGCAGCAGTAACAGTTAACAGAATTTGGTCAGAAACAGCACTTTTCCCCCTTCTGAATCAAGTTAACATAAAACGTTGGCTTTTTTTTTTTTTTTTTTCCTTAAACTTGACCAATTATGGAATAACTAGTTAATATAAAAATTAAGTTAATCTTATACCTTCAAGGTGCAATTTTGATATTTTTGTTGTACCCAGAATACTCCGACCAGTAATCTAAAGAGACTATCCTTACACACATCGTAGGAAGTACGGGTTGTTTTCCCCGGGAGGGAAGAATGCAAGCGCAAGCAAGCATGGAGTCTGGTTCCACTGAACACTTGCTCAGATTTGCTGACCTTTGAGTTAGGTATTTGCGACCCAAAAGAGGAGAACTTTTTATTTAATATTTATTTATTTGGATGTCTCCTCCGTGATTTTCTTCAATTTCTTTTTCAACTCTCAACTTCTTGAACCAAATAAACTTTCAGATTCCAAAATTTCTTGTGGCAGACATTTCTACAGTTTAGCAGTGTATTAACCATGACCACCCTAAGTGGAAACTGCTCCCTGCTGATTTCATTTCATTCTCAAAGTCCTTGTATCTGAAAACAACTGTTTATCCCCATTTGTCTTCTCATTTCTGTTTATGATCATCTGCCATATTCTTTTCCAGGCTAAATAATCTGTATATTCAAACATTCTTTATGCAGAAGCTAATTCATACTTTTGCTCAGATTTTTCTGTACCTTTTCTCAAGTCAGCTATAGAGTTTTTTAGGATGGAAAGAAACACAAGGCGTTCAATGTATAGGCTAACTATGGATTTATACAAGGGCATAGTGTTTTCAGCTCTTTATTCAATTGTTAATAATTCGTAACATTCCACTTCTTCTGTCTATAGAATTGATCTGTTGTACTTATATTTATAGATGTATTCATATTTGTAGGTGCATCTGATGTATTTATAGAATTGCCACGCTTAGAGGATCTCATCCATGTGTAGACACAGTAGGAATTTGCGTCTCCTTGCTGAGCCAATGAACTAATGACTAATGACAGATGTATACATCTGTCTTTTTTGAGCAAGAGTGAGGAGTCTGTAGAAATGAGATCTTTCTGAGGGAACTGTGTGAAGCTCTGTGAGTACTTGTGTGATTAGAGTTACTTGCTGCTTTTAGCAGAGAAAATACAGAATGACCTGCCAGAAAGAGTCAAATATTTGGGAGATGCCAGGGTAGGAATGATCTATTGAGTGAGGAGTCAGAGAGCACCCAGTGTGTCAATAAAAGCTGACAACCTGAGGAACACAGGACACTCTGTGGGAGGACTGACTCTTTTTCCTTACCATCCATAGAAAAAGCTGGCTAAGAGGAACTTAAAAGATTCAGGTTTGCGAGCCCTGTAAATAGGCCTTTTATTCTTGTTTACAGTCTCTGAGTAATCAGTATATTGCATTTTGCCTTAGTAACATTGATCCTGGGTAGCTGCAACCTTTCATAGTTTCATAAAGGGAGATCTCAGCAGCTACACTATGGACTTGTGTCCGGTCACTAAAATAACGGGAGGCAGTGGGGCTTAGAAGCACGGAAGGGTGATATGGAAGAGTAGTGGGAGATGACTAAATGAAATGCAAGATTGATTCTGCAGTGGATGAAGAAGTCTTACTTGAAAACTTTGTCCTCAGAGAGATTTCATTCAATTTAAATTATGCTGTGAAATTATGGAATGCTGACTTGTACTGTAGCTTTGTCTTGTGTAGGTTATTATAAGGAAGCACTGAGGTGAATTTGGATGTCAAATGGTATTACTATTACCTCCTGCTGTAGAAGTGCCGTATTTTAACTGACCGGAAGGGCTCCCATTTTGTCTCAAAAATAGTATTATCTTCTATTATTTTCACATTTCCTGAAAGCTTCTCTTTGGATACTGATATGAACAGTGATTTGTATGAGAATGGCCTGAAACGGTAATTCTACACATTGAGAGTCCTATAAATTGCAAGGGAAGACTTAGCTGCTTTCAGTACTAACCTTATTATTTCTGAGTCATCTCAATCTCAGTGACTAATAGTTAAATAAGTATAAGTAATTTTGGCAGATTTCAGTGGATGACGCTAAAATTTTCTTGTCTAGTCATATGTAAATAATGGAGAATAACAAGACAAAAAAAGGATAAGATCGAAATGCAAAAGTATGCTTGAGTGTGTCCGTATACCTTATTCTGTACTAAGAACAACAATACGAAAAAAAAAAAAAGAATTGCAAAATTGTTTGCTCAAAGAGGATCAAAATCATTTGCGTATGAGAAAGTATGAAAGATCGTTAAATCAGTAATTGCAAAGGTAGTAAGGTTTTTTAATCTACCAATACTGCAATGGCAAACATCTTTTTTTCTCTTTATTTTTTTTCTTCTTTTTTAATTGGTAGGCCACTCTAGATTTAAGGGGTAATATGTTATGTTGTTTCAGAGCCTCACTCTGACAAAGCACTCTATTACACAGTGGCCTGGACTGTAGGTAATTCTAAATGATTATAATGGTCTTTTGCAACCTAAAAATAACTTCAGTAGAAGTCCAATAAAAAGGACAGGCCGTTAGTGTTTTTCTGCCGCCTCCTGTTATTTAACTATTGTCCTAAGGTTCCCACGTCCTTTCTAGTACTCAGTGCAAGAATACTGCTTTTAGTAAATCACAGCAATATGCAAGCCTAATCTGAGAATTTTAGACGTATGTGCTGGGAAAAATACAAACCTATACAAAATGATGTTTCAAAATTATGTTTCTTGTATGTTGTATATTAAGCTATTAAATACTAATGAAATAGCGATATTAATATATGTCAAAATATAAACAGCTTTGTATTTAGAGTGTGTGAGTTGATCTATTTGGCCTTATAAGAATGAGTGCGCATCTGGAATAATGTGTTTAGTTTTGAGCTCGCCATTACAAAAATTACATTGACACACTAGAGCAAGCCCTGCAGAGGCCACCAGATTGGTCAGGGACTACAGAATGTAACATGAGGAGTGCCTGTGGGAATGGGGCTGTTCAGCCTAAAGACGAGAAGGCCTTGAGGGGAGCTCTGTGTTGTAGATCACTGTTTACAACTGCCTGATTGGAGAATACAGAGAATATGGAGCCAGACTCTTCTTGGAGGTACTTGATGGAAAGATGAGAGGCAATGGAGACAAGTTGGAACATGGAAAAATCTGATTATATATGAAGATTTTTTTCCTTTATCATGAAGGTGTCCAAATACTGGAATAAGTTGCCCAGAGAGGTTGTGGAGTCTCTGTCCTTGGAAATGGCCTTGAGTAACCTGATCTAATTAGACCTGCTTTAAGAAAGAGGTTGGACTAGGTGGTCTTCAGGAATCCATATGAAGTTCTTCTGTGATTCTGTGCTTCTAAATCTGCTTATACAAGGCTTTAGAAATATAGTTTATAACATCTGAATATGCAGACTGTTTCCAGTTTGTGCCTGCAAGGAGAAGATAGTATGATGGCATTGCTTGGGTGGATATACACTGGATCCTCCTCACTTCCTTCCAGCAGCCTTTTTCCATTTAGTTGTTCTCACGGTGTTGTTCCTGCTATTCCTTCTGCATATCTCTACCCATATAAATGTACTGGAAATACTTCAGTGTTTAGAATATTCCAGGAACTGCTCAAAGAGGAAGTACAGATTAGAGCGTGCAGAGCTCCTTGCTTTTGCCATGATGCCCAGCACTGTTCCAGCAAAGATTCATGCCCATGTACTGCACCTCTTCCATGCAGCACTCACTCTAGGATCGTGTTATAAAAATACAAGGAGGGGCTGTGAGTCTCTGTTTTGTTTGTTTATTTGTTTGTTTTTGCATTATCTTGCCATGTTTAAAGGAACTTTTAATTTAGAGGGTTAAAGAACTATTAAAATGCATCCACCAAGAAGAGCCCACTGGAATTTGGAGGAGTGCCCTGGGATGCCACTGCTTTCCCAGGCCTCTTTTGTCTACAGGGACATGACACAACAGCTTTAGTTGACGAGTTCAAACACAGCCCAAAGCAATGTCATTTGAAAGTCAATGCATCCTAAGCAAAGGCCACAGGGGCAACTGGCACGGCCACGTGTACCCAAAGCAGATAAATATTTATGTGTACCATTCCTTGGGGGCAGAGAGGTGTGTGCACAAATGCTTGTGAGCTAGAGAGCCAGCTAGGGAAATGTTCTTAATGACTTCTCATGTGGGCATATTGATCTGCTCTAAAAGGGGCTCACTACGAGCAATGTGATGTGAAATACACTGCATCATGTGGTATGGAGAAATGGGGCTCTCCATCAAAAGAGTCTTAAACATCGTGAAGATGAGCTCAGGTAAATACTTCTGTTAAAATGTAGTTAACTATGTATTTCTACATTCATTCCAAGTTGTGGTCTGTACATTGCAATGCACTTTTCAAAATTTCAGAGTTATCACTGTTTCATTTTTATTGGATCACAAGAAGCACGGAAGCCTGTTTTTTGCAGATGTTTTTTGCTTGAAGTTTGAGAGGTGAGACTGGTTTAATATATCAAAAATCATATTTTAGTTGTGCCACAACTTACTATGTGATTCTAAGCAAGGCACTTGATCTAGAGACTGAAATCAGTGTTTCGGATTTCAGCTAATTATTGATATACTGTTTTTTTACATCCTTTGTTGTAGTTGTTCTTGCTGGTTCTCAGCTCTATTAAACTTTAGGAAAATATTTGTTTAAAAAGAGAGTAATATTTCTATAAATAAAATAATTTTAAAGCATTTGCCAAACTTCTGAGGAGACTTTTTTCAGCTATTTTGTTGAAGGGAGAATACCTTAAATATGTAAGTAAAATATGTAGTAAATATACAGATATAATTTGATTATAACACTATGTAATATATTAAATGTAATACATACACATAAAAGTACAGTCCACTTACTAAGGTGGCAACTTGAAAAAAATATAATCTCTTGGTAATTGATAGGCACTATAAACATCTGTATTTGAAAAATACTAAAGTCACTATGGGCAAATTCAAGTCTTGCATATGTTGATTTTTTAAAAGAAAAACATGGACATACTTGAAAAAGAAGTAACTGCAGCATTATTTGTTCAGGTTTTATCTTTTCTTCCCTAATTCTTTCTTGCAGAAGAGGTTAGAGTTCAGCATGGTAAGATGCCTCCAGACTAGGGCTGAAACAACATGGTTGAAGCTTTTGGTAAAATAAATTTAAGGACTTACAAGAAACAGTGAAGAGGGTCCAGTAATGTGGAGGGAAAGGAATGTCAGCCTATGAAATCAGAGCAGATCAGAGAAGAAGTGGGGACTGTTTAAACAAATAAGCTGTGAGCAATCAAGGAGGTGGTGCTGAGAGACCTTAATACTGCAGTCTGGAGTGCTGTGTTCCTTAAAGCTCCGGCTTTTGATGTCAAGTGATTACATAAGAAACTCTCCCTCTACTTCAGAAAATATCAGCCTCTTAGAAAGGAGAGTAAAGCTTGAAATCCGAGCCAAAATTCTGAAATACAGAGATCAAATAAAAAGGTCAACATGGAGTCTTAAAAAAAAAAAAATGTTATGGGATCCTGTTTGGTGTTTTTAAATTCATGGGATTGGCTCTAGCAAAGAGGTGCTGGGGTTGGACCAGGAATCGACCTGGTGTTAGCGAAAGGGCAGAATGCAAGAAGTGGTGAGCAGGGAGAGCTGCACGCTTGGCAGCACTGCTGAGGTGGCCACAAGCAGTCTGCAGAAGTGCAGGTGCTACCACAACTGCAATCCTACTTGAGCTGTGTGCTTTGAATGCAGACAGACTGACCTCCCACCTCCGTTCAGAGCTCTAGAGGCATCTGCTCATGGGCCTTAGGTGAATACAAAACTCTGCCTGCTCTCTGACCTGTTAACCACGGGTCTGCAGAAAGCACATGCACATTCTACCTTGTCAGTCTTTTACAGTAATTAAAATAAGAGGAGCTAAGCCTTCCCCATCCTAAAATTGTCAGGTCCTCAGCTATTTGGTTATTCTGTTTTCCTTCTAGTTAGCTATATTGAAAAAGACAGGTAAATATTAAGTAAATAATGTATTCTGTGATATCCATAAACTATGCTTTTCAGCGTTTTAAAAGAACATTACTAGAAATTATCTCCAAAGGGATAGAATTAGCCCTTTACCTGGGCATAGTAATCTAATGTATTCACTGTCTTTATTTTTAATGTCTTTTCAGTGAAGATTTTTATTTTGTTCCTTCCTAACTAGGACTGAGCAACTGCCCTGAATGCAGCCATGAGGTAACTCTCACTCTGGGCAGTAGCCACTCTCTTGTTTTTCCTAGGACTGATTATGATGGTTATGCATTAAGCATTGATTTGTAGATACTGCTCTGAGCTACTGATGGCTGGGAGAAAGGGAAAGAAAAATTTTGTGGGGTACTTCCAAAAGGTCTTTATGACCAGGAGGGATGAACTGTGAAAACAGCATGTCATAAGAACATTTATTTTCACTGACTAGTTGTGGTGTTCCTGGTTTGTTTAGAAAGCTTGGTAAAGCTGAAGTGGAGGCAACAGGTCTTTTCAGAAAAGAAGGTGATCAGATGCTGAGGGTCCAGATCTTTCTACAGATTTTAAGTATTTGACTTGCTTTCCTCCAAATGGCATTTTAAATATCTGCTCTGGCAGCAGCATGTTGCCACCATACATTTAATCAAGTTACTGTATGGGAGGTATAAACAGGAAGTTATTGCTTAAAAGATTTTTTTTTTTTTTTCTTCTGGGTGATCTCTTGGGGAACTTGTATAAATCATCAAAATTTAGCAGTGGAAACATTGCAAAGCACTCAAAACTGCTAAACAGAGAAGTAAGTAGAAGTTTTTGCTGAAATACCTATACATGTTTCCTTCTGCACAGGCAGAGATTCATAAGGAAATAAATACATAAGATTAGAAAAATGAGATAATTTTCTTAATAATCAATGATGGAAAATATATTCTTGTATATTATGTAATATTATATATTCTATATATTCTTATATATTCTTACATACCATTATTTGCAGCTTATGAAGTAAAGGAAATCCCGTGTTTTGGTAATAATGAATAAAGAAATAAGAAAATAGCCTGTGTTTTTTGTTGTCTCAGCTGTGGTTTGCAATCTCATGCCTAGTGTAATCATATATACAAAATCCAGTAACGAGCTTTGCTGCTGTGTGCAGCCATTAAGAAGGCTGATGAAATCCTAACAGTTGGGTTCAGAACGCAAGCAGGATTTTTTCATGTGGAAAATCGTTAAATTTTGACTGTGCTTCACAAAGACAACTGAAAAACGTTAATATAAAATTTATTTTAATCTTAAAACTGGAAGTGAAAACTCCAGGTACTCTACAGTCCTGCACATAAAATCTTTCATCTGAGAATCTGCTGATGTATGTTTTGCTTCCTGTCTGTGCATCACCATCACCATTTAAGCCTCTCTCTGATGAGCACAGCTCCAATATTGTAAGGAAAAAGATACCTTATTGCTGATATTGTTGTCCGTGTCACTGACTACAAGAGTGAAGTCACTGGGAGTGGGACATTCCTTCTCTGTCCTGTCACATATGACCACAGCAGCTTTGAAAGATCGGGGCCGTTGTGCAAGCGAAACTCCCGATCCAGTCCAACCAGCTCTGTTTTGCAATTCTTAAGCCAGCACAAGTGGATGGGCAGGGGCAGTGCAAATAGCATTCCAGGCTCCTGAAAGGAATTCTGACTGCAGGGCAGGAGCACCTGACCGTCCCGCTCTTGTGTGGTGCCTCCCTGGGTTTTGAAGTTACTCGTAAGTAGGATAAGTGCTTACTTAGGGAGTATTTATATTTACATTACATTTTTGGCAAATCATGAGGAAAAAGAACGTTTTATTCCTATGTCCTGCACAGGCATGGGGTCTAACCCTAGGCAATTTAAGAGATTATCTTGCCTAAAAGAGGGTGTATGTGCAAATAAACCCTGCCTCTCAGGGTTCAACTTTGTAGATACAGATGCAGGTGCTTACTTCCCTTCTAGAGCTCTAGCTGTCTTTGCTTTCAGGTTGAAATTCGGAAGGAATATAGAGTAGTACATTGTACACTTTTTTTAAGAGTTTTTTAAGAGTAGTACATTGATTATCAGTGCAGTCTTCCAAGAAGAGGGAAGACATACTTGTAGCAAAAGAAATAGTTGAATGTTCCCAGGCTGCCACCTTTGAAATGAAAGTTACGCTGGAGTTGACACTTTATTATGTGCCAAATAATAATTTGGATGATAAGATGTTATAGTTCTAGTTTTCTTAAGCCATTTTTTCACACGTTTTTGCGCAGTTTTAGCTGGCATTTCTCACATGTTCTGATGTGCAATACTCTGATGCAGTTTTTTGAACTATGAAGTGAGCTATGTAAGCATGAAAAGCGTATAGCCAAACCTGCTGCAGGCAGGGCAAGGGACTAGATGACCTCTTAAGGTCCTTTCTCTCTCACTTTTCTATTTTTTTCCTTTGTAAATTTTACAGCTTCTGTTTTAAGCTTTTAAATACTGTACCTCAGGCCATTTTATTAAACTTCACATATTTTTAAGATTAGTAGTAAAATAGATAGTGACATACTCTTAATCAGTGTCGTTTATTGTAAGGAGTATGTTTATGCTAAAGCCAGGGAACCAAAGAGCCCCTGGCAAGGTCTTAATCCACAAATTGCTGTCTGTGCCTAGTCAACACACGGCACGCCACCTCCACAGGTCATGCCTACAAAATGGAAGTGAATTTAGAAAGATGACTAAGATGTTTTTTAAATCCATTGATAGCTCTAAATGAGCTGTTTTGTCACTAAATCTCTGAATGAGCACTGTTGTTATTAAAAAAAACTATTTTGGTCTGAAGTACCAAGATTGCCACGGTTCAGAAAACCCTGTCTGAAGCAATTAATATGATTCCAAGAATATGTGGCTTGTAATTTAGATTCCATTTCAGTAAATATATTAAAGTAACAAGGGCATTGCCTAGTAATTTTGTTGTATTTAATCTTGAGTTATGAATTAGTAGTTTGTTTGATATTTTAGAGTATGAAGGGTGAATAATATTTGCTCCCTCAAACACTGAAAATCTTTGTGTTCATTTTCAGTATACTTTTTGGAACTTTGTACCGAAAAATTTGTTTGAACAGTTCAGAAGAATAGCTAACTTTTATTTTCTCATCATTTTTCTTGTTCAGGTAAGCCATTCCCATTTTTAAATAAATTTCTGCACTTCACCAAGTTACAATGAGGTGTGCTGTTGAAGAAAACCTGTTGCAGTTATAGTCAACTGTAAACTATCCTGACTAGATGTTTTGAGTTGGGTATTTCCAAGAGAAATACCATTTTATTAAGTTCTGCTTCATTAAAAAAGTTTCAGTTCCATAATACCTATTTTTAAGTGCATTTTACATGGTGTTTTCTCAAGCATTATTTGAAAAAAAAAATCCAAGTAGTTGATCTCAAATGTGAAATACAAATATGATATAAATATATTTGATTATATCTTGTTATAACATGTCGTTACAATTTTTCAATTTTGCTGATACTGTATATATTCTTAAAGTTGAATTAGAATACTGCTCTTTTTAATTAGAGGAACTTGTTTCTTGGCTATATATTGGGTAAAAAATTATTTGAAACATTTTGCTTGAAAAATTGACTACTCGCATTCACAAAAATATAACCAGAAAATATTTGTTCCTTTGTTACAGTTAATTATTGATACACCTACTAGTCCAGTTACAAGTGGACTTCCACTTTTATTTGTCATCACTGTAACAGCTATCAAACAGGTGAGAACTTAAATAAAGAAAGCATTTTATTTGTTTTATTTCTTCATTTTATTTATTTTGTATTTCTTTTTTTCCCTGCCTTCACAATGAATAGTGATAATATTGTCCCTGCCTGACAATATCATATTATCTTTCAGCTGTCCCTGATGAACAATTTCATTGATCTGTCAGAGAGTAATTTTATTTTTGCTTCTGTGGTTCTCTTTGTTTCGAAATAGTAATCTACAACCTATAACTTTTTTTTCTATAGTGATTGAAAAGACGTTTAGTAAGAACTACAGAAGCTTATAAGATAAACCTGCTTGTAGCTTCAAGATGTTCTTAGCCCTGAAAACACAAACAGATAATAAAAATCATTTTGGCTAAGATCATCCCTATATGTTGGTTAGAATCTGCAGTATCTCCTCACATTTAATTTAAAAATTCCCAATAAAAGCTATTCTGCTCAAGTAGAATCATCACATATTGGTAAGAAATTGTTCAAGTTTGCCATTTCACTCTTAAGTCAGTCGTATCAAAAGTAATAGTTTAGGATAGTCTTTCACCTAGAACCCTAATATTGCAGTGGTGAGGTTAGTATGAAAATTTAAATGCATATTGAATTGGTGGAATCTAAGGTGATTATAGAATGTTTTGATTCATGCTGGGGTATTGCAGTTGTGAGTATCAAATCAGTGCATTATCAGGGCTTCAGCTATTGCAAATTTAATCCAAATCAAGTATGAGCACACAATTCCACTTCTTTTGATTTAGCCAGAGCAGAATTTGTTGACTTTGTCAGCTTCAAGCCAGCTGCAGGATTACCTGATTTGGCATTAAGCTGACTGGTACAAAGTTAACCCATCAAAGATGTTATTACATCTTTCAAGCATCACTTCAAGCAAGTGAATTTCTGAGCAGTGCTTTGCATTGGGTAGCTACAGAACTCTTCATCTGCATTTACTCTGGGCTCCTAAAGTAATATTCACAAACAGTAGTCTTTACAATGACTCTGTTACTTATTTTGCTTGTTGCCCTTAAGTCCAGTCTGACATAACTGCTCCTGCAGGACAGCTGCCAGTGTAAGAACTCTCTGGCCAGTGAGTTCCATTTCATGGTTCAGTCCTCACTGTATCTTTGGGTCCACGCATCAGCTATTTCTTTCCAATAGGGTAGAGAGATAAAATAAGTGAATGGGATATACATCTCAGGAAAATTTGTGCAAGCAGCTTGATGTTCATAATCTTTTTGCCTATGCTCTTGAATGAGGTAGCACTTTTTGTGGGCGCAAGAAAGATCCCTCATGCTACACTCCAAACTGAACAGCCTGTTTTCTGGATTGGTTATGAAGTTGGATATCAGAAAGATTCCTGTGTCAGAATACTCCATATTTTAGGTCAAAACTTATATGGAGGTTCTGTATTCCTTAGCAACCTCTGGTCATGCTCTAGGACTATGCAGCATGACTTAGAACAATGACTTAAAAAAAGGTGGTGATTTTGATTGCCCCTGAATTGGATAGCTTATTGCCACCATTGGGTCTTTGTAGTGTTTGTGATAATTTCATTAGTTTTCAAAGAAATGTTAGAAAGCAGTATTATGTTTTTTTCACCCTGCTGGATATATGCACTTGACTGTACTTTCCAGTAGAATTTGGATCTTGCTGCTGAGCAGAGGTGTGATAAATGCAATATCTAGCATTTTAGACATGGCGTTCCCACTCAGAAGATTTTAGATGTTACCCTCTCAGCTCTCACAATAGTTTGGTAGGAGTGAAATCCCTTACAGTCCCCTGCTATAGTTTGGCAGAAAGTCTGGGTTATGACATGCAGTACGTAGTATTACGGTTGAATCTCTTTAAGGCTCCCCTCAGAGAACTAGTGTACACTTTGGGGCCAACTATGCTAGCTCCTGAATGGGTATTAGACCAAAGCTATACAGACTCCTTGCATTCCCAGCTTATCTCTGAGTGCATTGAGGGTGGTGATAGTAGTGTTTTAGGCTGAATTTTCAAAGGTACCTAAGAAAATTAGGTGTAAAATTTCAATGGCATGTAAGTAGCATTTTCCATCTCTTCTATCAGTCTTTGTGTCTTTGTCAATCACAGTCCTTAGCCCAGTGCAGAACCTTTTGAATGGTGAGTTGCAGATTTCCTGCCCTTCACTTTGTCCATTGGAGTAATACCACAAATTGATAAGGTAATTCAGCAATTCACATTGTTTAGCCTGCAAAGTCTCTTCCTCAAATGTTCTCGAAGACTGCTATGTTGCACATAGTGCTAGAAAGAATCAACATAATTATAAAGCAATCAGGAAATATGACCATCTTTTCAGTCATGACCATCTTTTCAGTCATGCCTTTACCTTATCATCTTTCAGTATAGAGTCCCAGCCTTCCCAAATTAATTTTCTACATTTTATCTTCTAAGCAACAGCTTCTATACATACTCGGTACTTACTTAGTAGTAGTCAATACCTAGTCAATAGACTAAGCAAGAAATGATCACTTAAATGCCAGTAATTGCTCTATAAGTATTGTAAACACCCTTGTTCATTGAAATGTCTTTGTTAAAATATGTATTTTTGTTGACGAATAGTATCTGTAAGTGCTCTTTTTCACATATGACCTACATGACTCTATTAATGACATAGGTATCACAGTTTCATTTGTTCTCATGAGAATCTTTTCTTCCTTATTTTGCTTAAAGATTTTACTTGCAAGATACCTCTGCTTTGTGTCTTTATAGCTAAACGTACATCACCGTCGCTCCATTTCACTGTTTTCTAGGGTTATGAAGATTGGCTTCGACATAAAGCTGACAATGCAATGAACCAATGCCCTGTTCATTTCATTCAACATGGTAAACTGGTTAGAAAGCAAAGCCGAAAATTAAGAGTAAGTAACTATGATTTAACAGCTTTTAGGAGTCAGGCTTTATATCACAGTTCTTGTAAAATAAATTTTACAAAAATGTAGTGTGGAAGACATTGTAGCATTTATTACATTTCATAGAGAATAGACCTAAAATAAACTGATATTTAATTGAATACTGCTAAAAAAAATAATAAGCTACAGATATTTCTGCTTTATCTTTGCTTTGTTAACTCCTCTGTTGTAATGGCTCATTTTCCATTTTTGAACTTGGAGTGTTTCAGTCATGATTTGTCTTTTGTCTTCTCTCCATTTTTGGTTCTCTGTAGGTAAGCAAATTAATAACTTCTTTGAGCCTGGTTATCTTACAGAATCCTATCACTATTCCTTGTAGCAAAAACACGACACATTCAGAATACATTCTGCATTGCCTGTCAGATTATAGCCACTACATTTGGCTTCTGAATTCCTCTAAATATGTGTTTTGAAGGTTATTTTCAGAAGTCAATGTCTATAATTTTTTTTGTGAACAGATGAACTTGGCATCCTTGTTTATTTTTAGAACTTAGCAAAACTGATAGACATTTTTTTTGTTATTCATTGCTAAAATCTTTGTTAGAGATATCTTTTTCCATTTTGCCCTAGCAAACATAAGTACTTCTACAGTGTTCACAGCCTTCTTGCTCTGACCTTTTCCTGTGACTGTGATAGCTTCTGCCGAGGCTTTCCAAATAATAAAAAGCAATTAAGGAATCATAGGCTGAGTCCTGCATGTGTCTGCCTCAACAGTTATCCATCCCAATAAAAATTCATTCATTATCTATATTTTCTACATTTCTCATTTGCTCCTTGCTTTTCAGAGATCATATTTTAAGGAACTAAATGATATGAGACAGGCATGGCAAACATTTGTGTGTAAAGGGATATCCTTATGGGATCATTCAGTTATGGATCCCAGTAACTGAATGATCCCATAAGGATATCTCTTTACACACAAATGAGCTTGATGCTTATCCTCAAGAGTCAAGGCAAGTAGCTCAAACCTCATGCTCCTTTTGAAAGAAGGATTTTCATTGGATGTGTCCTTAATGTGAGAATAATATTTTCCACATCTCAAATAATGTTGTAAAACTTAAGAAGACATTATCTATAAAATGGGCTGAGATTCTTGGAAGAAAGCTAGTTCATAGCAATCCTCTCAATCACACTGTAGGGTGTAATTCTGGTTTTGAGAGAGAAACTATAGTTGGCTACTGCTGTGGTAAATCCTAGTGTAAGTAGGATTTGATGAATTTTAAAGAAACTTGAATAAGCCTATAATTTTGGGATTTTGTTCTTTAATTCTGAAATTTGGACTTTTACTTACATAAATAACAAATATTATTTTTTTCTTTAGGTTGGAGATATAGTGATGGTAAAAGAAGATGAAACTTTCCCATGTGACTTAATATTTCTATCAAGTAGTAGAGTGGATGGAACCTGTTTTGTTACAACAGCTAGTTTGGATGGTGAATCCAGTCATAAAGTAATAAAATGTTACACATTTTCTTTTTAAATCAAAGTTGTCCTTTAACTTTTTACAGAAAATGTATTACAACTTCATGCATGTGTGTGCAAGCAGACATACTCAACTGTGTAATTTAAGTTTCTACCAGTTAAATTCTTCATTTTTCTTAACATTACATTGTTTTAGGAGAAATGTAGAACAGTTTTTCTGGTTGTGCCTGTGCCCAGTATATGCATGCAGATTACAGAGATAATGCACAAGCCTTTGTTGTATTTATACGCTTTCATGGATGTCTGGTTTGTGAGACACTGCAAAAATTCATGCATTTAATGTAAGAAGGTGCCAAAATAGAAACATTTAAAGTTATGTCTTACTTGAAATAGGAGGTCTTATGTAGAAGCTAGTTAAATGTGCTTCACATAGAACTGAAGTGAGAGTGGAGTATCTGCAGATTGATATCTTGTATATATCATTACTCTTTTATCTTATTTACACCTTTCTATCCATTCTAGACTTACTATGCTGTTCAAGATACAAAGGCATTTCACAATGAGCAAGAAATTGATGCACTACATGCTACCATTGAATGTGAACAACCTCAGCCTGACCTTTATAAGTAAGAAAATAATTCCTACCTTTTTCGTTTAAGGAATCCTACCAATACATTATAACAGTGTCTTCATGAAAAGCTCCTGGCTCACTCTCTGTGATCCCAGAGTGGACTCAAATCACATTAACCATCCTCTTCCTGGAAGAGTCCCCTCAAGGCTCCCTAGGGCACCTTGGTTCATATTGCTAGGAGAAATCCCAGCTGCACTGCTTACAGTAACTTTAGAGAACACTTCTCTGGCTCATGGACAGTTACCTGTTGCTTTGAGGAATCTCTGGAGATCCCATCTTCCCTTGTATGATAACAGGCCGGAGAAAGAAGACATCTCAGGCTGCTTCTTTCAAGGGCCAGAGGGCCAACTTAGCAATGCATTTTAACTGCATGCCTTAAGAATGGATTTTGTAGGTATCTTGAACCCTGGCTGAATTCAGGTTGATTACAGGGGCAGAGTAGATGTCCCGTGCTGTTTTTTTGTTTGTTGTTTTTTTTTCTCACAAAGGGACATGGCCCCTTTATATCATGACGCTTCATATCAGACTTTAAGTGTCTTTTCATATGGCTGAACTCTGTAGTGTTTTCTCCTGCTTGTTATCCTCTCTGCAAGCAGGTCACCATCCTCTGAGTATGAGAGTTTCACTTCCATACTAACACGCCCACCAACTCCCCCCCCAGTTTACTCTGCAGTCAGACTTACCTCTTTTGGTTTGAGACACCCAGTTGAACACTGTCAATTAAAGTATAGATAAAATGCGCTTACGGTTGCTCAAAGGAAAAACTGACTGTTTGCTTTATACTTTTGTTTTGATTTGTTTTTAAATTCTATTGTATGCTTTATAATGGATTCTAATCATATTGTTACAAGTGTAACACTGACTATATTTTACAGAAATACAAGATTTCCTTTTAGTTTATTTCTTGGGTGATCAATACTTAAAATAAAATATTTCTCAATCCGTATTCACATATTCTTCTTAAAGATTTTTAAAGTGAGAGTGATTTGCTTTATTTTTATATTTGCATACATGTGTTTGGGTATATATCTATGCAGAGAGAATTACATGTCCTTGTAATCTACATTTTAAAAAATTAAAGTTTTGGGACATGCCTATATAGTAAGCTTTGCTACTAAACTGCTTCCGTTTTTCTCTTTCAGATTTGTTGGTCGAATAAATGTTTACCATGATAGGAATGAGCCTACTGCAAGGTTGGTAAAATGCAGATTTTTTTACACAGAATATCAACATTTTTAGGACGTAATACGTATCAGTATCATTTATCAGTTTCTGCCTAGGATCTGGTCTGTATCAGCAAAGAAGAGCCTTCCTGTACATTTTTTTTTTCCCTAGATCTTTAACAGCAAAGAGAACAGCAGTAGGAGGGCAAGACCAAGTTGTTTGGGAATGAACTTGGGTGGCAGAGGGAAGAAGAAAAAGTAGAAGAAAATGGTCCTTTTTGATCAAAACCCATGATAGACTGATCTGTATGGAATACAGTGAAGGAGAAGAAAACTGTAGACTTAAGGCTTATATTCCTTGCATAGCACTCTTAGAATAATTGGTATTTTTTTATTATATTGGTGCATAATGTCTTACGACCCCAATCATTCATACAAAACATTTCACTGGTGTAAATGGAACTGCTTTCACATTCTGCATGAAGATTACGGCCCTTAGGGTTTTTTTTTTTTTTTTTTTTGATCAGTGTTTTCTGTACTGCAAGAAAACTTGAATAACATCCAAAAATAATGAAGATATTTCTTGCTCTTTTTTCTATTACTGTATAAATAGAGCCTGGCAATAGTTTACTATGTCAGCCAAGGAGTTCTGAATGTTCGGTATCTATAAAGTGGTCTTATGGTGGTTTACATTAACAAATAGTTATTATTTTTAATTGCATGGGATCCTTAAACTAATTCTTCTTACTTTCAATGAATTATTTTACCTATGTCTTTATACATTCAAAAGTATACAGTAAGTACATTATGCAACAGCATTTAGTAGAAATAATATAGAGAATATACTGTTGTTAATAAGTATTTCTAGCATGCATAAACCTAAAAACATCTGAACCAGTTATTTCACAAGTATGCACCTTTCAACTAAGATGAGAGTTTTTATTTAGGTAACTAAACCTATGGTTTGGTTTGAGATGCATTCACCCGAAATACTGGAAGGAAATTAAATCTGTTATCTTCTCAACATATTGAAAAGTGAGGTTGCTAGTACGATTGTGACATTGTGAGCTTAATATTAAGCATCTACATACAGATTTTTAGCTTTCACTTACAGACTTCATATTTAGCCTATAAATATTAATTTTGTTATGCAGAGTAAAATTAATTGTGTAAAGCTTATTTTCCATTTTACATGGCTTCTATTAAAGTCTGTTTTCTCTTTCTAAGTATTTATATTTTGTAATACTTACCTTTCATAGGCCATTAGGATCTGAAAATCTGCTTCTTAGAGGAGCCACTTTAAAGAACACAGAAAAAATCTTTGGTAAGTATTTGTTGATTATTTAAATGTTTTTTGAAGTCATCAGTGAACACCAAACAACGCTAAAAGTCTAGAATTATTACTGAGCAAAAAAATTCTATTGATTCTTTTGATTTGCATTTTTTTACAGGGTTTTCTGTTGCCATTATTACAGAATAGTGGCTATTATTGAAATACAATGCCAAGGACACTGGGATTTTGCAGAGTGGAGATTTATGGTTTAATCTTCAAAGATTAGTGAAGATGTCTTAAATATTTAATGTCACTATATCTTTTGAACAATCAGTGTGTGTTAAAGTGTTGTCCTAGTAGCACTTAATGAGCCTGTTAGTAAATGGTAAATCTCAAAATTTCAAATGAATGTCAAAGCAGACAGATTCTAACAAAATACAAATGTAGCTGATCAAAAAAAAAAAAAAAAGTAAACTATTCCTGACTCAAAATTAATTTTTTTCCGCCCAACATTGTATTTTGTGTATGAAATGTCTTCCTTCCACAGCAAATTTTGAATATTTTAGCAGAAACAGAAAGCATGGAATTAAATATGTTCTTCAAGAAGACCTCTTTGGTAGTAGTAGTTCCATTGTGTCAAGCCGTTCTTTGCTGGGAGCAAGAGAGATAAGGATACAAATCAAGGGCATTCAATATCATATATAACTTCCTCCTCAAGGAGAGGAGAGCATAAGTAGTGACTCTGCCTAAAATATCAAAATCTTGCAACTCTTTTGCAAAAATTGTGTAAAACATATTTATTCTTTTAAACTTGCTCTCTGCTTTTAACTAGCATCTAAAATAGATGAAGTAATACATTTAGTTTAGTAGCAAGTATTTCTGTAAAATTTCAGAGGGTAGTTTTAAAATTGTCATTACCCCAGCATAGTCCACTTCCAAAATTACATAATTTTAATAAGGGTAAAAAGGTGCTGATTTAATACATACTTTTTTTTTTTTTTTAATTTATAGCTGCTTTTTGTTGTTATTTAATCTTCTGTGACTTAGGCTCCAATCTGTATTGTTAAAAGAGATGTAAAATTCTTTTCATGAATTAATAGATTTTCCTGAAGAGAGCAAAATTACTGAATTTAGAATGTAAGTCGCATGCTGTGAAAGAAAATTCAATATATGCTTAAACTATGGCGTACATTCAAAAAGAGCTTAGAAAGCCTGGATGGTTTATTTGAAGTCCATGTTTGGTTTGGCTTTGATACATATCAGAAATCATTCTATAAATTGCAACTATGAATCTAGAACAGGATAGAAATGCTCTGTAATATTATCCCCTAAGAATCAAAATATTAAAACCTATTTTAATTTTTTAGTATCATCCAGATCTGTCTTCCTTTTCTTCAGACTGTAGAGACTTACAGAAATGATATAGTATAACTGTCTAGTGAGCTGTGCTTTTCTTAAATGTACTGTGTAATCTTTATTAAAGTAGGTTTTCTCATTTTAGGTGTTGCTATATACACCGGCATGGAAACTAAGATGGCTCTAAATTACCAGGCAAAATCACAGAAACGATCTGCTGTAGAAAAGTAAAATTTCTAATATTTATTTTAGGGGTGGAAAACTGTGTGTTTGCTTGAGGGAGAAAAGGGGAATATCTGCATTTTACTAACAGTGTATCTTTCATTGGCTAAAGTAAGAGACAGGTGGAAGAACTTAACATTCATGTTTTTCTGTGTTGCATGTGTGACTCATAAAATAAATACGACACCATATAAAGTGAGGTTCTTGTTCCTAAATTATTACATATTAAAGAACATAATGTGATGCTTACCTTTTTAATATAAGATATATTCCAGAGGACTTTCCTCTCATTGGTTAGAGTACACCTACTTATAGTTTGCAAGATTATCTGCTTTAATATCTTAACCTTCCTTTCCTTACAATTAAATATTGTATTTGGTAAAAATAACTCCTGTGATGCACTTCAGTTTGGAATAACTGCAGTAACAGAAAGCATATTTTTGGCAGATTTGACATGTTTTAGCTAGAATAAAAACTTGCATGTGAACACAATATGAATGGAAAGGAAGACCCTTCCATCCTCAAGGGATGAGCTGACATGGGTTGCTTATTTTTAAAAATAGATAGGATTATTTTCTGCTCTACTATTTGAAATCAGATGGGTGTAAGCTGTACAGCCCTTTGGAAAAAAATGTTATCATCAATTAAGACGAACCCTAGTGACCAGCTGATAGCTCTTCCCTTGCACAGTGGCTGAGCAATGATGATTATCTCTTCCTGTTGCTAGCGGTGTATAACCCAGGGCTTTTAGTTCATGCCCAGCATTAATCTAAGTGTCATTTTAAATGTGAAGTGTTCTTGCTCTTTCTTTTTTTAGGTCTGTCTAGAAACATTTAAACCTTTACAGGTACATAGCAAAATGTTCTAGATGCATTTGTATTTCTATAAAAGTGCTTATGCAAATGTTTTTATATTTGTTCAGGGAAATGGCGTAATAATGTCTACTGATACAAGCCCAGTCATTCTGTTATTACTCCATCTGTGCTATTGTTTTCACTAATGTAGTAGATTTGGTAATGTCTAATACACATTTCACACGTACTTACAGCAGTTAGCATTTTAAATAGAAAGTGGTCCTCAGTAATATTGCTCTCCATTGGAAAAGCACTGTAGAAAAGTTACTTAATTTCATAGCATTGTTAGACTATTAGCAAATGTTTGGAAGAATGGAATACAGGTATGAACGTTTTTATAAACTGTCATTAATGTCCTAATTGATTTTTTTTTTTTTTTTTTTTTTTTAGATCAATGAATGTATTCCTTATTGTATACCTCTGTATTCTAATCAGTAAAGCACTAATAAATACTGTCCTGAAGTATGTGTGGCAGAGTGAGCCATTTCGTGATGAGCCGTGGTATAATCAGAAAACAGAGTCAGAAAGGAAAAGAAATCTGGTATGGAAAAATAAAATATCAAAAAAGTTTCACTAAACTCTAAATTCATAATAATCCCACTGAAAACTTTATACAGACTGCTTACCAGTCAGGAAACGTAACAGTGGAAACAGTGTATTTGGGAAGTCTTT
Source organism: Nothocercus julius (assembly GCA_013398735.1). Lineage (NCBI taxonomy): Eukaryota > Metazoa > Chordata > Aves > Tinamiformes > Tinamidae > Nothocercus > Nothocercus julius. The sequence goes on along the minus strand of VZSV01000217.1, from coordinate 1,031,247 downwards.
TAAGTCTTTGTCGTTAAGCTGCATGTGCTAATTTAAGTGAAGGGAACATAATTAAATATTCAAATGTTTTTACTTTGGTATAAAAAGTATATGGAAATATTTTGGGATTTCCTGCCATTGATGTCAGGTACTAAATAAAACCTAAACTTTTTTTCAGAGAAATATAAGCTGAAAGGAATACCACAACTAATGGTAATCATATAACAGATATTTATTCAAAAGAATCTGCTATAGGAATTGCCCATCACTTCCCCATATGCTGGAAAATACCCTTCAGAAGTTTATTGTTTGACATATACCCTGTGACTCTGGCCTGCTGCAGAGTGAGACCTCTAGAAACCAGGAGAGTTGCTGGTGTCTGAAATCCATGCAGGAACAAGGAGTTAGTTGGGCAAGAATACCCTGGTGATCCTACGTAATGAAATGAGCCCACATTTACAGAAGGCATGATGTTGTTTCAGTAAATACTCTCAATTTGAAAGGGGGAAGGGGGGGGAAAAGTTCCTTCTTGACTCCAAATTCATGATGAACGCAGAGGAGCTTGGCACATTAGAGGTTTCTCACTAGTACTAGTAATACTATTTCAGTCTGCCGAGCAGTCTGGCTGTATCTCTAGCCAATCTCAGACAGTGGAAAACATTCTCTAGTTATTTGCACATACTCTACATACGCTGGTACGGTGAGAGGAAACTCCTTTATTTGATTGATGAAAAGCTGCCTGACGTCTGTAAAATCTAGTAATCCTTGCATTATTCATTACTGTACTTCTGTTTCTTATAGTCATGCATACAAATTTTATTGCTTTCCGTGTTCACATAAAGTTGCTCACAATTCATATGTAGTCACTCTAATTGCTCTAGAGCTTTACAATAATGTGTAACTGTACTCTCCACCTATGTTTCTGTAGAGGAATACAAAATTAAAACTTCAAATGAAAAAAGTTTCTTTTTCTTGACTCATATAAATCATTAAATGTATAAAAGACATTAAAGTCTTATGCCAAACTCTGAGCTGTGCATGGCGTCACTAGTTGAAAGTTATTAGAAACATTAATTTACAAATATATGTAATGACCTTTGAATTTTTGGTAGTACATGAAAACTAATATTTTGGTCTTGTTTCTTCGGCAGTTTCTTCGAGCTTTTACAGACTTCCTTGCATTCATGGTTCTTTTCAACTACATTATTCCTGTATCCATGTATGTCACTGTGGAAATGCAGAAATTTCTTGGTTCTTATTTCCTTACATGGGATGAGGAAATGTTTGATGAGGATACAGGGGAAGGACCACTGGTGAATACTTCTGATCTCAATGAGGAGTTGGGACAGGTAAATTTAATCAAAAATGTATAACTGATGATAAATTGGATAAATAACTGTGTTAGTCGAATGTTAAAAACTTCAAGAAAATAACAGTTACTCTCCATTGACTATAGAAGGATATTGTGTGAGCATCTAACTTTTTTAGAGTAAAAATCAAGTGGATAAACACTCTTTTTGTGTGGCTAAACTGAGTTTGGTACAAGTTTGTTCCAATGGAATGAATGACTCCTTTTCCAGAAGGTTGCTATTTTTAGTGTTCTTTATTGAGAAAACCTGCATCTTGACCTGATATGCAAATACATTTTGGGAAAAGTCTTTAAGCTAAATCTGTTCATTAAAATATGTTTTAATAGATTTTCAAATGAAGTAAGTATATAAAATGGTGTCTTAGGCTGTAGATAAAAAACTACCTTGGAAAAAATCTAGAAGAATTGTAGAAAAAAATGTAGAAAAACATCTACCTTTTCATATCAATGATTGTTAAAAAAGTTAATCCAGAAGGAAAGCTCAAATAATTTATAACTTCTGTTCTAGTTACTGTGAACAACAATTAGTTGTTTATTTTTTAATAAATTGGTAAACGTTTGAGATTTGTAAACATTATGATTAAATGAAATAATTGCCTCATTTTCAGCATTTCATTCCTATCTTTACATAATGCTTTCAGTTTAACACATATATACATGCAATCTCTATACAAAATTTATATCCAAAATCGAGCTTGTGCAGGTCTATCTGTTGTTTCGGTTTATAGGTTAGTTTATAGTATAGTTTATATTTTCATTTTTGCTGTTGTTACCCTTGAATGATGTGGTTTACTGTAAAAGAGAAAATGAATTAAAAATTGAATGGTGGGGGCTAGTTTCAGGACAGTGGCAATACAACCAATGAATTCTTTACTTCGTAGTCTTCATTTATGCTAAAATAATTGTAGTGAGTCATCACTACAATCACTACCAGTAGGGATGGTTGTGAACTCTACAATAACTGATCAGATGTACATTAAATATTGGTCCCCAACAAATGGCATTTGTGTGCGGTCTATTTCCATAAGCATCTGTCATTCATCAGATAAGACATTCAATATCAAAAAGAAGCACGAAAGAAGAGTGAAAGTAGGTTAAGCAGTATTTGTAGGTGATATCAGGCAAAAGATAGCTTTGCTGATACTCTTGTTTTATAAAATCTTTTGGTGCCCACATTTCTATGAAAGAGGACTCCCCAAGAGAAACTGTTGTCTTCCTCTTTGGAAAGAGCCTCCATAATGGTTTTTAAAGAAAGGTATAACACAGTAATTCATTTATGTTCAGAGGCCTTAGAAAATCTCTATTCATATTCCTGTTGTTTTTACTTTGTGGTCATTTGCAGGTTGAGTATGTCTTCACAGATAAAACAGGAACATTAACAGAGAACAATATGGAGTTCATAGAATGCTGTATTGAAGGGCATGTTTATGTTCCACATGTAATTTGCAATGGCCAAATTCTCCACGATTGTACAGGCATTGATATGATTGATTCTTCTCCAGGAGGGAGTGGAAAAGTAAGATGACTCTTTCTAGGTTCTTAATTTGTGGTCTTTTTTACAATGAAACATAAATATTGAAATATGCTGATGATGGGAATATTAGGAATATAACATCCTTGAATTTCAGTAAGTAAAGTAGAAATTTGCAGGACATACATTAGAGCATAAACATTTTCTGATCCTATTTCACACTAAAAGTGAATATGCTTAGCAAGAAATTTCCTGACAGATTCCACTTAATGCAGCAGTAAATAGAATGAAATCAAATACAAAAAAATTTAAATTTTCTCTGGTTAATACATGAAGTTATGGAATATCTGGTTTCGATTTTACTTTAGCTGCAATGGGGAAAGCAAGGTAGGAAAATGATGAAGGGGAGAATTTATCACCCAATGGAAAGGCTTACTTAGTTGTCATTGAATGAATACATGGTCAGAGGATGAGTTGTGGTCAAATTAATTTACTTTTAAATGTGACTTAATGTCACCACATTGGAAATGCACTACAACAATGTGTGTGCACTGTGGCCTTGTTAAGGGAAGTAATCTAGCTGAAGTTTAAGGAGAAATGGCACATTAATAACTAAGAAGTGGGAATGCGTAGGATAATCAAAGCCACAGGACAATAATTTGTTAAAATATGTTAATACTGACTCAAATCACATCCTTTATCATGGCAAAATAAAGCCTCTTGAAATATGTTGGTGTAATTCAACAGCCTTGCAGTTCTCAACCTTGAGAACATGACCGCAAGAAACATAGTGGAGTTTTCATCTTGGAATTGTAATGATACAGGTAGTACTGAACAGCACAGAAGAATATGGCAAAGATAACACAGGTAGAACATAGTCCCTATACATCCATGCAATGCAAATCTCTTTTTGATGTGATTTCCAATCTGGAACCAAAAGATGGTAGGCTGTCGTTACGAAACCCTCTGCTGCTTTCTAGAAGAAGGTGGCTGTAGTTGCCAGAATGCCCAAGCTCTGGCAGAGCTCTGAGGGGTGTTCAAGCTGTAGAAGAAAGAGAAGTCTGTAGACCCGTTGAAACCTGGGCTTTCTCCAGTCCCTCTGTCCCTCAGTATGGATTCAGGGCTGCTAAAATGGTACCTTGGTTAGTATTTAATACAAGTTGTCAACGTTTAAACAAAAAAAAAAAGGCTCGTGAGCCATGTCTAGCAACTCAGAGGAGGAAAAAGATGCGTGCTGTCCTTTCTGGCACCAGCTGCATGGCTGGCAATAAAGAGGAGTAATTAGTGACAATGCTCAACCTCAAAAAAAAAAAAGAAAAGAAGAAAAGCTTTCAAAGGAATGCTTAAAAAACATCGCACGTAATGACAGTTGTTTCTTTTATTTATTAGGAGAGAGAGGAACTGTTTTTCCGAGCCCTTTGTCTTTGCCACACTGTTCAGGTAAAAGATGATGACAGTGTAGATGGATTAAAGAAAAACCAGCTCTCAAGAAGGTCCTGCATATATATATCATCATCACCTGATGAAGTTGCCTTAGTTGAGGGAATACAAAGGTATGTGTATGTGTGATTAGGTATTACACATTTTTAATTGGAGATCTGATCACTGAAGTCTAGAATTTTTTCAACATAGAAATCCTAATAGCAAACATAATTAGTTGTGATTATTCATAGTTATGAATCAAATAAAAATATGTTGTTTGAGAAGATAAGCTCAATCTTAAATCTTTATGACATGCTAAACTGGATAATTATCTGCTTTACTCAACCTCTTAATATATATTTCATTTGCAGACTTGGTTACACCTACCTAAGGCTGAAGGACAATTTTATGGAAATTTTAAATAGGGAAAATGACATAGAGAGGTGAGTGGTTACGGAATACAGACAGACTGGGACTAAAGAAAGGAATTGATATGCTTGATAAATCATTCTCTCTCTAAACATTAATTAGTAATTCAGAAAATTCAGAAAACATACATGTTAGTAGAAGAAATAATAATCTACTGATATTTTGAATTTTTAATAGACTCTGTAGTTCTATATTTTCACTTAGTGTGTCAGTTTGAGAGTATATACACTAAGAAAAATGATGAATAAAACAACAAAGGAGTGATATGAAGATGCATGTCCTAATCTGATTTTAGGACCTATTAGTATTTTTCATTTGTTATATGGAAATTAATCTTTTCTTAATAGAAAATGGTTAGTGACCCATGTATTGTTAACAAATCATCCATATAATTTACAGGAGGATAATATCCCTAGAATAAAGTTATATAGCTGTTTCAAGAAAATTTAAAACAGGTATTGTTTTTTTCTGTTAATTTTCTCTGTAAACCATATTATGAGTTTATTTTTTGATAGGATGAGTAGTACAGCTGTTCAGTGGGATGTAAATACTTCTGAAAATGTTGCTTTACAACTTCTGTAGATGTCTACTGGTTTAAGTCTCTTGTGTATCTGCTTGCATGTTCTGCTAGCTGCACAAGAATTCTCAGAGGGAAGTATAGGAACCCTGACATTAATTTTATCTGTTTTAGATAATATAGGACTTTCCCAGAAGTTTACTTAGGATTTTGTGACTAAGTTTGTTGGAATTGCAGTCAGTACAATAATGTGGTCTGTGATTTATGAAAGCACTATAACTATTAGGAATTTTCTTCAAAATGCTTCTGATCTGGAGGCATAGGCATCCAGCTCCTTGTTGGAATCTGTTAGTGTTTTTAATGAAATAACTGCGTGGCCTTGCACAGGTGTGAATCCCAGGCCGTTGTAAGAACTTAGAACTGAATGATCTAACTGAACAAACAGACGTGTTTTATAAGCAAAATATTAATGGAGATGAACCCTGAAGAGATCAGAGTAAATTATAATAAGATTTATGTTTGTGCTGGAAAAAAAAAAAGATCCTTGTTAGATAAAAAGAAAATGAGTAAGAGTCTAAATGATAAAATTACATAAACTGGTGAGTGATACCATACAGACAATACAGTAGGAACTTGTGTTCATTTTTCATCCTAATCAGGGAAGGAGCTTTGATCATTTAATCAAATCATAAAAACAGCAAGTGGTAAACTGGTAAAAATAAATGTTTTCTTTCGCTTTACTAAGTTGTCAGTCAGCACTTAGGCAAGATTTATGAAAAGAGATTGGCATTTTCTGAAGAGATATAAATAGCTGAAATTGGGAAAATTTTAAATAAAGACTTCTGTGTAAACACTGACATGTGTCAAGCTCCCAGGCCACCCCTAGGTGTTATAGATAGTAATTGGCTTGCCTTGGAAGCATTATAATGCTATATTGTAAGGTTTCTAGTCTTCTGCTAAAATAAATTATTTGATTAAATATAATTACTCTCAGGGACTAGATACTGAAGAGGATCATTCAGACAAACTCTGTTTCAAGTAATAGGGTATTCAGGCTCCTCCTCCTCTTTTAACTTGCTATTTCATTCTGTAGTAGGTCCATATTCCATAGTACTAAATATTCTGTGGAACAATAACATCCATGCTAGCAAATGTGTATTATTCTGTATGCCTCAAGTTGTATTGTGTTCCCTAACATCCACAACCATTTAGATTTCTGCAAAAGAAAACTTATTCAGAAAAAATACTTGTTCAAAAAAAAATGTTCTTTTTCAGGTTTGAATTATTAGAAGTTTTGAGTTTTGATTCTGTGAGACGGCGAATGAGTGTAATTGTTAAATCCTCAACAGGTAGGAGTATCAGATTCTGTTTGCAGTTAGATGTTTTTACTTCAATTCCTTTTGGTTTTATCAAAGAATTCATTTTTACCTTGGTCTATGTACTTTTCTGTGTGAAAAGGGGGATTGGGTACCAGTATATGTGCAAATATTGTACAAATTTTGGCTGAAACACATTTTAACAGCTTTGTAATTTGGTGGGGAGTTTGAAGAAAAGGCTTTTAGCCATTTTGAATTCCATATGTTGTCTTTTTTAGGTGATATATTTCTGTTTTGTAAGGGAGCAGATTCTTCCATATTTCCTAGAGTTAAAGAAGGCAAAATTGACCAAATACGATCCAGAGTTGAGCGCAATGCAGTGGTAAGATTCCAGCGAGTTTAAAGTATTCATTAAGCTGCTTGTGAAATATCAGTGTCAAAAAAGTCTACTTTAGCTAAGCCCCCACAGGCTCTATGAACAGCAATTTGTGTTACTCCCCTATTTCAATCTCTCCTCCATCTCATCCTCCCAGTGGCATTTCTGGTGAGATACAAATGCATTAGATAGATATACAATATTCTATGTAATGCCAGAGATCATCAACTAGCATTTTTGAATGGCATGTTCACAACCGTGATAGGTTGAATTAACTTTTGAATATGATAAATGTGAAGAAAGGAGTATCTCATTCCTGTTCTCAGTCCTGTGATTTCTTGCCTTTGATGGCTTTATAAGCTCTCAGAAGAAAAAAGCCAATAAAGCACCATTAATCTACAAATGTGCTTCTTTTGTGCAAACAGTCCAGTGTCATTCTCATACATACATTTTTACTTGCTAAAAATGAATATGAGCTACCTAATTGCTTTTAGAAGAAATCTAAAACTTGGTTCTACTTGAACAGTAGTATTACGAGTTGTAATATACTGAAATTTGCGGTGTCTAAACAATCACAAAACCCATTACAATGGAATATGATGGTCAGTTTGCAAATTGTTGGTATCTAGTACCCGAAATGAAAGCAAAATATTATTACTACAGGTATGTAAAAAAATATCTATAGTATTACCTGCTTTTTTTTTGAAGGGAAACTTAAAAACTCTTTGCAAAGTGCTCTAGTAAGCTTCACTGGTAAAGCAGCTGTCTGGTAATTAGAAACAAAGGAAGCTGCTGAAACTGAAAGTGTTTCATATATCGTATCTATCTAATGTTTATCAAGAGAGAAATCTTTGTGACTGAAAATAAAAAGCTGAATTACTAACCTCTAATATCAAAGACTGAGCCCTCAAGGGAGTGGAAAGCTAAACTGAGTTGGTAGTCTTTGCAATAAAATCCTAGGCATGAAAGTAAAACTTGGTAGATTTTTCGGTTTTGTATGCTTTTAAAATAGTCTTTTCAACTGACGCTTAGCTTTGTCAGCCAAAGAGTTTTTCAGAGTATAAAATCTTATGAAATTTAACATGGGAAATATAGTAAAATTAAAATTAAAAAATGAAAATATGAATCCCCCGTTTTCCCTTTATTTTAGATTAAAAAAAAAAAAATCCTGCAAAGAACTTACATATTGATGGAGTTAAAGAAGGGCTCTCTAGAAATCAAATTCCACCCTTTTTTTTTGCAGTAGTATGGCTTGTTTGCCCTGGTTTATCTGCAATGGATTTAGCAACGCCACATGGAAATTAGGCTCTGCAGAACTAATATTTCTTCTTCTGCCTCCTCCTGCCTAATTAGACAACTAGGGAGGAGGAAAGCTTTACCTTGGCCTTCTTTTCCCTGATGATCCTGTACATTTGTTCGGGTGACCGTGATGTTTCTTTTCTGGAGGGCTGCAGGATGTACCTGTTTCCAGAGCAGCACAGGATCATTCACACCCATCTTCTAGTCAGATAATTTATTGTGAAGGTGAGCAGGGAGACTCCTCATGTTAATGATAAAATGATGTGAAGTTTTCAAATATTCCAGAGTAAAAATACCAGTTAAGATGTCCAGGAAGAGTTTTACAAGATGCGTATTGTTTGTCTTGATTACGTTTTCTAGGAGGGACTGCGAACACTGTGTGTTGCATATAAAAAGCTCACAGAGAAGGAGTATTCCAGTGCACATAAGCTGCTTCAGAACGCAAAGCTGGCCCTTCAGGACCGGGAAAAGAAATTGGCAGAAGCCTATGAGAAGATAGAAAGAGATTTTATTTTACTTGGTGCTACAGCTGTTGAGGATCGGTTAGTATGGGTCTTAGACTGTTCAGTGATGTTACCATGGTCCAGTGTTTATATATAAGCATATGGCTGATAGCTTGAACTTTCCTGCAACTTTTTTTGGATTAGAGGCAAATCCCTTTATTTGAGTCAGTCTCATATCGTTACCTTACCAAGGTTAAACTTAATAACTTAATAGCAATACATAAGTGTATCAGTATACTCAAGCCATTTGCTTGCAGTTAGTATAATACCTCATTCAACAAATAGAGAAATGTTTTGGAGATAAAATTATGAAATGAGGCTTTTGGAAGTAAAGGGAGAATCTTTAGATTTTAAGTTCAAAATCTGTCTATTAAAATAGGGAGGTGACTTTAATCATTCAGCAATACTCCACTATTTGACTTAATTAACTAAGAGCACTAAAAATGTTAAGTACTTGTCTTTCATGTGAAGCATCTTGTCCTTTAGGCTCAGAGGTGAAACTTCAAGTGCTTTAAACGTGCCGAAGCTAATAATTTGTAATGTACTACTCTCTAAAGCTACATTTAGATTCTCAATTTGTGGAAAATCCTTAGAGCTGAAAGCTTTTACTGGATTTTTTTTTCTCATTAAAAGCTTTCAATAAGGACCTCTGAATTTCTAATTTCCAAACTATCTGTCAATGTATGTTGTTAATTGACTTCCACAGACTACAAGAAAAAGCTGCTGATACTATTGAAGCACTTCAGAAAGCAGGAATTAATGTTTGGGTTCTGACAGGAGACAAAATGGAGACCGCTGCAGCTACCTGCTATGCTTGCAAACTCTTCCGGAGAAATACACAAATACTTGAGCTAACCACAAAGAAAATTGAGGAACAGAGTTTACACGATGTGCTTTTTGACCTAAGCAAAACTGTCCTAAGACACAGTGGCAGCTTAACCAGGGATAGTTTCTCAGGGTAAGAAAAAATTTGAATTTTCAAGTCTGGAAAAAAATGTGTGTGCATTTTGTAATTAACTAAATGATTTTAATAATAGCTCAAAAGCAGAAAAATAATATCTTTTAGTTTCTATTGTAAGAATGTGAATTATTATATAGCAATTAAATATATTTCGGTTCATATATTTGCTTTGTGTTTTTAATATGGAAACAAATTTTACAACAGCAGGTACATTTTATATGCATGTGCCATATATTTGTAGTAAAGGAACATCAAACATTTGTTATACCCTATTCTTTCTGTATTATTTGTTCCACATATAAATTAAAGCATACAGATCTTACAATGTATGTTTTAACATGTTTAACATACTTGTGCGATGCCTGTTTTGTGGATACGAAGGTTCATCAGACTTTCTTGTCTTTGTCTCCAGAGTTTGGGAATGTGCCCAGAAAATAGTAGCAGGATTCTGCCTGGGTATTCAAAGCAGGCTGAAAACCTTTCACTATAATCGGTCAAAAATTCAGTGCATTGTCTGAATTTCATAAAAATAAAGTTTTGTTTAATACCATGGTATATTAATGATGTTGCCCTATTTGTGCCAATGATAATTAAGCGCTAAAAAGTGTCTGCAAATTAGTATTGAATACAAGTTACAGAAGTGTATACTCTGTTAAAAATTACCTTTTTCTAGTAGTAAAGGTGGAGATGCTTAAAAAATGTTAAAGAACGTTAGTAAATGTGATGTTTTCACACAAACATTGGTTGTGGCGAAACTGTGCTTCTTGGAAACCCTAGCACAATCAGTATATCCTTAAAGTATTGAGACTAGAGCACAAATGAACCCGAATGTAAGCTTACACAGCAGTCACTGCTGAGCCTGAAGCTGCTGTATAACACAGAAAAATGCAAGTGAGATTTTGCCCTATTTACTCTGGATACTACAGAACACACTGCTGGCAGGGTAGCCCTCAGAGTAGGCCATAACCCCACATTTTTCAGCATATTTTATTGCGCTACACTGCGCTTCGCTCCCTGATGGTTGCACTTTAGCAGTGCCCACATCAGCTCTTCTTAAAGCTTGCTTACGTAAACCTGTGTCAGACACAGCCTCTACAATAAATGCAGTGAATCCATACTGTAAATGTGGGCCTGTCAGTCCTGGCCAGCAAGTCTCTGAAGCATTTCTTCAAAGTTTACTTAAGCATAGACTCTTGAAAAGCATTATTATTATTCCATATTTTCTGGAATGTGGAATGCTTCCTGCAACACCTTCCCAAGCTGCAGTTCTTTGAGCCCTTCCAAACCAAACTGTCATTGTTTATATCCTCCTACTCATTGATACAGTCACTGAGATATCAGATCTCTATCTTCAAATTAGTGAAATGCTGAACATATTCAATGTAAACTAATATTAAAAAAGGTTTTGGTAGCAGTCCTATATAAGTAGTTTCCTTTGAAGTATATTAGCTTTCCAGTATTCCATACTCATCTTTCCATTAATTAATTTTCACAAAATAAACCACTGCCAAATTTAGAACATGTCCAAGAATTTTACAGTGACTCTCAGTTTGTGTTTTATTTCTGAACAGACTTTCAACCGATATGCAAGATTACGGTTTAATAATTGATGGAGCAGCATTATCACTAGTAATGAAACCAAGACAAGATGGGAGCTCTGGTAACTACCGAGAGCTCTTTCTTGAAATTTGCAGGAACTGCAGTGCGGTGTTATGCTGCCGAATGGCACCTCTGCAAAAAGCACAGGTTGGTGTTTCATTTCTTAATAGCTTGTTAGCTGTGCAACTATGTAAATAATGAAAGTTAATACTGTATATGACTTCTTATGGCAATTAAAAATCTTAACATGCACTTTTGTTTCTTCTAAAACAGAAAATACAAAAAAATCAAAAAGGAAGAGGGGGGAGTGTCTCCTGGCAAGCAGTTTAGACAATAGTATACTAAAATGGCACCCTATTGTGCATTCAATTTGGGTTTATGTATATACTCTGCAAATTTTGTGGTTGGTACGTGCTAATACATATGTAACAGACTGAACTAATTGCTTCTTTTTTACCTAACAAGCTTTGAATACTGATAGTAGTCCACTATCTGTTAATACTACAAGAAACTGAATTATTTATGATAAAATGGTATATTGTCTCTATTTCTAAACACAACTAGGAGAGAGAAAAATATGGGTAGAAAATGTGTACCTGCTAATTTTAAAGTACATTTTGACTGTTGTATATGGATTTGTTGCAAGTAAAAAGTTCCTTCCATTACTGAAACATCGCAGTGTAAGCTGAAGACCTATATAGGAAACAAAACTTTCCAATTTATGTTTCTTCCTTTCTCTTCGAATAGTATGTCTTTCAGTGGTACATATGGTACAGCATAAGTAGACATTTACTCAGCGAAATAAATATATTTAGCCAGCATTCTTTATACTGTGAGAAAGTTTGTAGAGTTTGTTATTTGCAGTTGACAAGCCAGAGGCGATCATTTATAATGGATAAATTTGTAATCCAATTTTGGAATATTTCTTTATCAGCAGCGCTCAGGTATACATGGAGTCCTATTATTGTTTCTGTGACTGCACAGGAAGAGTTGTCATAAAGGACCCAGTTGTAAATGCAGGAAGTAGCTGTTTATTCTTGTGCAAAGTTGTTTCTATCATCTATATTTAAAATGCATTTATTCACTTGTGCATTCTGAAATTAACATTTAATATGTGTTTTCTTAAAGCAGAAAACAAAGAACATTCAGGACAGTTAAGAAAGCAGAATCAGTCTTTAACTTCAAGTTTCTCTGGAAACATTTTAATTTATTAAAGCACTTTATATTTAACAACCTCAATAATATCTTCCTTTCTTCTGCATTCACTGTTTCCTGTCCATGTCTTCACTTTTCCTGCTACCTAATCTCACCTTAAAATACTTTGAAAGTGATTAAAAGAAGAATTTACATTTGTAGTAAATATTTTTAATACAAAGAAACCACTGTGATTTTTTTGTGTAGTAGTTGGTTTGGGCTATTTGTATTTTATGTATTTTTTTTCTTATGTAACAGTGTTGCTCTTTTTTCATAAATTGTGTACTAAGTACTGTTTCATGCAAAATAAACCATCAACCTCACAGAGAAGAGTTTTTAACAGTAGTTCTTTTCCAGATTGTAAAATTGATTAAGTTATCAAAGGAGCGTCCTATCACTTTAGCAATTGGTGATGGAGCAAATGATGTCAGTATGATTCTAGAAGCACATGTTGGTATAGGTAAGTGTGCTTTTCACATTTTTATTTCAAACAATATGACAAGAACATTTAACCCATCCAATTAGGAATCAAAGAATCATATTGCTCCATTTATAAACAACTATTAGTGCATTTACCACAGGTATCTTATGAGGTACTGCAGTGCTGTCTTATTAAGTCATCACAGTTGCTATATAATTTTTCAAATAATTGTATGTTTTAGAATAGTTCTTGCGTTTAAAAGTTTCTTTTTTTTTTTTTTTTTAAAGGAATCATTGGCAAAGAAGGTCGTCAGGCAGCGAGAAACAGTGACTATGCAATACCTAAATTTAAACATTTGAAAAAAATGTTGCTTGTTCATGGGCATTTTTATTATGTTAGGATATCTGAACTTGTGCAATACTTCTTTTATAAGGTAGGAGAATGCTTATTATAATTATTTAAATCTCAAAAACTCACATGGTAGTACTTAAGTATATACAGTTTGTATAGTCAATAGTATGAAAATGTAATAATTCCATAAAGAGATTTTGATGACTGAAGATGCACAGCTAAGATGTTCTGTTGTCACCCAGATGGTGTGGCAAAATGCTATTTTTTAGATATATTCTATAATATTTAATAAAATTAAAAGTAAAACTTGCTTTTCTCTTTGGTCTTTCTCCGTTAAAAATTGCAGCAAAGGCTGTTCTGTTTATTTTCAGTAACTTCAGTAACTAGATTCTTTCTACAGTGGCCTTTTTAGTCATGTTGGAAACAGTATTTGAGAACTTAGATTTACTTAACTGTAAATTATCTTAGTTTCTAAATTCAATGAGATAGTGTAGGTGGAAAAAAATGTATAATGTCGATCTCCTGTCTAGACAGTCTTTGTCTAAATGTTGGGATCCAATCTAAGTTCCTTCAGTAAGTCATAGAAAGATTATAGAAAGGAACCTCAAGATAATTCAAAATCTTATGTGTTTGACTGTATGTGTAGTTATGAAAGGATGAATCTGGAGGTCACAGCTTGGAACATCTTAAAAATTTCTTTGCTGGGAACCATGCTGAGCAAAGTATAAACAACCTCCCTTATCACAGTTTCTGTTCTACTGTGAATTGTACCTTACTTGCTTTCTCTTCACTGCACTATAGTCCTGGATCAAAAATTCATTGCCCTTGAATTTTGAAACTGCAGTCTTACAAGTTTGCTTCCAGATTATTTCTTACAGTATTTTCTAACAGGATATTTTCTTACAGTACTTACGTAAGACAAGAATGGTAATGCTTAATGTTTAACGTATGCAAGTCTCCTACCGTTTCTGCAGCATTGATTATTGCTAGATCTATAAAATCATAGTATGCATAGTTATTAGCACTGTGAACAGCATGTGTATTGATGCTTGTATTTCACTTGATAATTGTGTCACTTTGTCTTTCAGAATGTCTGCTTCATTTTCCCTCAGTTTTTATATCAGTTCTTTTGTGGGTTTTCACAACAGGTTAGTCCTACAAAAAATTCTCTCTCTTTTTTTAATCAAATGGATTTTTCATGTTCTCACTGTACCTAGTCTGCTGAGAAAATTGCTAGGTTTCTACAGTTTGCACACTGTAGAAAGAAGAACAGCAATTTTGATTCATATGATTTTAGTGGCAGTTAAGGTTAAGTTATAGAACAGAAAACAAACTAATTGCATGATTTTTTATAAAAGCCCTGTTGTTTTCAAAGTCAAAGCTACAAGAACACAAAGTGTAAGAGCAGCAATGCAAAAAATTGGCAGAGCTTAGAGGGTTGTGAGTCTAGTCGGAGGCCTGGAGGTAGTGATGTCCCCCAGGGGTCAATACTGGGTTCAGTCCTGTTCAACTTATTCATCAGTGACGTGGCTGAAGGGACAGTGTCTCCTCTTCAGCAAGTTTGCTGATGGTACAAACCAGGGAAGAGTGGCTGACACTCCAGAGGGCTGCGCTGCCCTCCAGAGGGAGCTGGACAAGTTGGAGAGCTGGGTGGAGAGGCAAGGCACCAGTACAGGCTGGGGGTGACCTGCTGGAAAGCGGCTCTGGGGAGCTGGGGACGGATGTGCGAGAGGGTTTGCTGTCTCTACGGGAGTCTTTGGTTTTTCAGTTTGGCTAGTTCAGAGTTGGTCTCAGTTGAACCCATGGGATGGGACACTATGTGGAGCAGGCTATTTAATTTTGTCCTCCATATGAATTGGGTGCAAGTGCAGAGTTGTGTCGTACATCCACAAGCAGCCATTCAGGGATATTTGGCGCCATGGTGAGGGATATACTTTTGTATTTTAAACAAGTTGACTCACTGATTTTAAATTAAGCATAGTACAGTGGATTGTGCTTTAAAATTTTAACTAGCTAATTTAATTCTTTTCCATCTACAGCCTTTATATGATACTGCGTATCTAACACTGTACAATATCAGCTTCACTTCCCTTCCTATCCTCTTGTACAGTCTAATGGAACAACATGTCAGTGCAGACACGCTCAAGAGAGAGCCTTCCCTATACAGGTAAAATTAATGTATTAACTCTTAAAGTTTGACTGTTCGGAGGCACAATCTGGCTCTGTTATAACCAAAATACTCAGGATTTCTGTATCACAAAGTACAAAAGAAAAACACCAGATACACTGCGATGGAAGGATTGAAGACCACATGCAGTGTATATAAAGAACTATAGATGCACATGCATTTTAATGTGTATATTTAAATTCTGCGATCCACACTGTTCATTTGCCACTTAAATGAATGAGAGCATAACACAAATTGCTGTCCTACAAATTGAGAATATGATTTAATTTAGGCCTATTTATTTCCTTTAGCCATGAGAAACAAAGTTCTTTATAAAGAGAAAACATACCATTTCTTCCACATCCTTTTGTTTTTATTTTGAGAGAAACATGAACTGAGTGTTAGAGTAGACATGTGATAAGCTGTTTTCTGCAGGGTGTCGAGCATTGTCCTCTGCATATTGTTGACTTATTTGCAGGGCATTAAAGCCGTGGCTGCTTTGGTTCTCTTGTCTTAGCCGCTTGAAATACTGTCCCTGCCAAAAATCTGCATGTGGCCATCTAAATTAGCAACAGTGCTCAGTTTTGATTCTTGCAGCTGCAAAAACAGTACGTTTTAGAGAGTGATCATGGTAGATAATTAAAGGGAAAACATTTGGGGGGAGTAGTAATTGTAGATGCATAAAAGATAATGTTTGAAGTGACGTACCTTTACCTTTTTATCTCACAATTGAATCCCGGATGTCATTCTGAGAGAAATTCAAGACACTATCATTGAGGCCAATACCCCTCACTTTTTTTTTCTGTTCTATATTTAAATGTTTTCAGTTTCGAAATTGTGGTTCAAAAGATCTTTCATTTGGGGTTTTGAAAGCTTAGTGTATCTAACAGTCTGCTGCGAGCTGTCACAGTCCTGTTGTTCTAGGCCAGATGAGGCTCATGTTAGCCTTATGTGGCTTTGCACCATTTTAAAAGAAAATTGCTACTCTCATGAGGTAACTTGCAGTGCAAAAAGACAGTAGATGGTCATGAGACACATTTTTTAATGGCTGTATTGGGGAAAGTCTTGGTAGATGGTAAATGTTTCAAGCTACTATGTGAGATTTTTTGAATTCTGGGTTTTCCTGTTACTGTTCTGATGTTATGACATGTTTTATAGTGATACATTGATACGTACTTTTTCTGTGTGCAAGAACTAAATTTGTACTATTTAATCTTTTCTGTAATGAGAAAATATATGATAGTGATTTAGTGATCAGTTCTACTGTTGATCAGTCCAAGGGTTTGTTTGTTTGTTTTTTGTTTTGGGGAAAATAGTGAAGAAATTTTGGCTTAAAGGCTCAACTGAACTGCTAATTCCTGGTTATTCATGTTACACATAAAATTAATTGTTTTAATCAAATATTTTGTACAAAAGTATCCCACGGGAAATAAAGTGGAGTCTCTAGAGACCTCTAGTGTTTTCATTTACAATTTATACTGGATCATCAGCTGTACAGCAGGTACTGTAAATGAGATGACTTCTTTTAAAAGATTGAAATGTGAATTGCTGCAGCACAGAAGAGGAATTAATCATATAGTTGGAATAAGTAGAACTACAGGCAACAGTTAAAAGGGTTCAGTAAAAATTAAATTTAAAAAATAAAGGGGAGCTAATTAGGAAAGATTTGATTAAGTGTGAAGTGGTAGGTAATTGCCATGTAGAAATGTGAAGTTATCCCATTTGTGGTCTCTTCATTCTGTGTCCCTCACAAAATAGTTTGTGTCATTTATCTGGACTCTTTTCCATGTGCTTCAATGAATGTATGTATCTTGTTTAACACAGAGATGTTGCCAAGAATGCTTTGTTGCGCTGGCGTGCATTTATCTATTGGACATTCCTAGGAGTGTTTGATGCTGTGGTATTTTTCTTTGGTGCCTATTTCTTGTTTGAAAACACAACTGTAACCAGCAACGGACAGGTTAGTATTGGATTTGATCAGATTCGATGAAATAAAATTTTTAAAATGTCAAGTGTTCAGTCATTGTGAACACAGTTTACTTGTGTTCTTCAAGATTTCCAGCACAGATGACAACTGTTTTGTAAATTATGGTGAGATACATGGGTTATCTGTCTAGCAGTCTGAACTATGTAGTAGGGATTCTGTATATCAGCAAACAGTGGCATCGGACTAGATAAAATTAAAGATAAATATACATCATATATTTCAAGTATTCCTTCAGAGTTACATAGTAACATTTCTGTTTTGTGCTTAAGGCATCTGATGAATATTTGATTAACTGATTAACTATATATTCAGAAAAGGTACAGAAGTTATGAGTGGTCACACAAGAGCTTAAATGTAACAGGTTTTTAAAATATTTTAAATATTTTTACATAGAGCAGCTTAAAAATATTCTATCTCTACTTGCTTTGCAGTCACATGAATGCAAATTTTAAGGACCTTTGCGTTTTATTTATTTTACGCATTGATATTTTGGTCTATTTTATTTGTGTGCTTTTTTTTTCTTTTTGCTACTTGCTTCTCTTCCTATCCTCAGCTAATGACAACCAACACTCACATGGTAAGACTACTGTGGATTTGTCATGATATCCATTTCACCTTTCACTGTTCTTTAATTAAACTGTTAATTAAAGAACAGTTAAATATTTTCTACAGTTATGTAAAACATTATTTAAACCTATTAATAGAAATGTTCTTTATTGCTACTCTATAAGTTCTTAAAATCTAAAGAACTTATATGGGGTATAAGGTATATTAAGGTATATGAGGAATACTAAAACAGCAAGAACTTTCAAAAATAGGAAGTTTTTTTGCTTTCTTGCATTTTATTATTGTTCTGTGCTTCTCTATAGCCTGTATTTTGTTCCTGTCTCTGCTTCAGAAAATATATTATAATTTATGCTATAATATGCTTCAAATGTTTTAGAAAAGACTCATGAAGTGTGAGAGAAAACAAAATTTGTAATTTTTTTTTACTTACATATAAACTAGAAATATACATTTTCTAGAAAAGCAGTATCCAAGTATCTTTAAATGCCATCTTTGTGACAGGCATCATTGAAGTGAACCTTTATTGTGAGAGAGACTATGTTAGAAAGTTAATTTCTCTAAGGATTGAGTAACTTTCCTTTAGACATAACTGTACATTGCAGTACTTCTTCTGATACATGATCTTCTCTCTACTTAAAATGATGTTCTCTGCTAAATACAAAAAACTCCGCATCAGTTCATATTTGCAGTCCCGAAAATCAGTCTTTTCATATTTGTACAAATATTGTAAATGTTAAATACTGCAAATATTCTGGCTAGGTTCCTTTTGAAAAACTGTAGCCCACCTTTGATGCATTTATTAAATTAAATAATTGAGGAAGTTCTAAAACCACACTACCGCCTAATTCCCACACTTGGAAGGTGTATTTCTAGAATTAGGTGCCCATGTTAATACCAGATAATGAGGTACTTGTCTTGGTAAGAAATTCAGATGAGAGTGTCAGAGTGGTTTAGAAAGTTCAGTACCATTCAGTGTGCATGTGTGTGTATGTAAAGAATGTATAAATGTTTATAAGAAATACAAATACTGAGCTACAATTTAAAAAACTTGAAGTTACTGTTCAGGAATAGTCAGAGATACATGCACCCATTCATATGTACATACATGAATGTCAGTTGGTGTTGGTATTTATTTTCAAGTATTTCAATTTTGCTTATGTCTAGAAAAAGTCAGTGAAAGATTCCATTTGAAAACTTTACTGCAACCATATAGGCAGAAGGTAACACACAGGTAAAGGAATAAAAGAGAGGGGAACCCTAATACTGTAAATGATACAAGATGATCCAAGTTATGTTCCAAATTATTAAAATGGGTGCTGAATCAAAAATTTGTAAATCTTTTTTCTTAGAGGAAGTGAAATAATCACCATTTTTGCAAAACTAGTAGAAATCAAACAAGTGAATGTCTTTTACTTGGATTACCTCCTGTGTCAGACTAGAATGGATGTATCATTCAGTTCACTTCCACATAAGCCCCCAGTGTTTTTTTCAGTACTTAGAAATTTGGTTGAAACTGTCTGAAGGGTGATGGTTCTCAAATACCAGAAAAGTGTATTTTTGATTGCTGAAATTTGCTTCATAAATGCCTGCTTCACTCATTTCCTGGTGAAAAAAACTAAGATGACAAGGATTTGTCTTACTGATTGTTACAAATTTGGGGAAGTGCTTGGTGCACAATGATCCAGTTTGGCTCTAACATCAGAGTTGGTGTTGTATAAAATAGTCAGAAACGAATTACATAAGGAAGGTAAGAGGAAAACAAGGCATTGTAGAAGTGATTGCAGATTGTACATGTCATCTTAGTTTACCCATGTAATAAAACATACTTCATCTGTGATTTTTAATTTTAACATTTGATACAGAGTGGTTTAAGTATAATTAAGTTGGATTCAGAGAAAGGTAGGAGAAATTAAGTTAAAATGAGTAACAGAATGGGAAATTAAAAACAGCACAGGAAGATAAGTGAGAAAAATGATATGTATGCACACAGGAAATACAATGAATACAGTCACAGAAGGAGAGGGAAGTCTTGGATGGGCTGGGAGCAGATCACAGAAAAATATTTGTTAGTATACTAGATGTGAACAAGCAAACTTATAAAAGCACAGTTCAGAACCTCAGACATGAATAATATCTTGAGATGCTGAAAGCACCATCAGCTTTTTTAACTGTTTCATCCCATATTACTCTGCTTACCTTTCTCTGTGTCTTAATTAGCAGCCTCATGGAGCCTGCAGGCCTTGTGCAGTGACCTCGTAGCCTGAGCCAAAGACATCTAGGTGAAGGGTTTAGTTGCAGCCTGATGTTTCCCATCTTGCCTGATACCTAGAGACACTGGAGAATTGTCTCAACTTCTTTTTTTTTTTATCTAGCGGGTTTTACTGGTAATATGGACACACTGTTCAGTATCCAGAAACTCAGACTGATGAGGCTGTCCAAGAGATACCTGATATGGTATGAGAGTACCGAAAGAGTTAACTGCAAGAAGAAAGTCAATAAGTATTGGCATAATTTCAAGTTCCTAAACCAGATTCTTGCCACATTTTGAGTACACTGGTATTTTTTAAGGGCACACAAAACAGTGTAACATGGACATGACCCTATCAAAAACAAATTATGCTGAAGTAAAACTCAGATCAGGAACCTGAAGATATTGTGCAGTTCATCGTGTTTCCTGAATACTTGATTACGCATTTAAAACAATGAATAAATAAATGAAGTTCCCTAACCTTCATGCCATGTGCTTGAGCTCCTTGACCAGCTATCTTGACGGCCTTCCACTGGAGTCGCTGCCATATGTCAATGTCTTTTACGTACCTGGGAGCCCAGAACTGAAGACAGTTCTCCGGAATGTGGCCTTACGAGTGCTGAATAGATGTGAGGAATCACTTTGCTTGACCTGCTGGCTCCCCAGTACTTTACAAGATGGACTTTCTTTGCCACAAGGGTGCATTGCTGGCTCATGTTAAACTTGTCCACCAGGACACCCAAGTCCTTTTCTGTTTTCTGCAAATCCACTTTCCAGCCAGGAGGCCCAGACTGTACTGGCTCATCAGGGTTTTTTGCTCCAAGGGCAGGATCTTGCATTTGCTGAACTTCATGAGGTTCTGTCAGCCCATGTCACCAACTTGTTCAGGTTCTCTAATAGCACCCCTGCTTTTAATCATTTCAACTGCTTCCCTGCAGTGCAATATCATCTGCAAACATACTGAAGGTAAAACACACTGGGGCTATGATCAACTCTGGAAGAACATCACTAGCTACCAGCAACTAGTTGGACTTCATACTTCTGATCACATCTTTGTGGTGTGATGACATCTCTGCCTGGCCGCCCAGCCAATTTTCCATTCACCATGTAGTACACATACCCTAAAAATACATCATCAGATTGACTATAAGAATGCTATGAAAGTCTATGTTGAAAGTCTTGCAGCCTTTTACTCTTACTGGAGGCATTGAAGAATTACATTTGGCATATCTAGAGAAACTCATTTATAGAAAAGCTAACAAAAGTACTCTTGTCATGAATACAAAAAACAGGATAAAAAGTCAATTTGGATGGCCTAATAACTGAAACTATAAAGACAGTGAATACTTACAGATAATGTTGTACAGAACATTAATAAAAATGAGATGAAGAATGGAGACTGAACAGCTTTGAAGAGCAGGAAAGAATATGTTTCACTGGTAGCTGAAAGTTTTGGTCCTGACATAAATGTTGTAGGGATCAAAAGCTGCCATTTCTCAACCGATGACATATGTGAAATGAATGATAGACAAGTGTTCCTGTCACAAAAGCATCAGCAGAATCAGGATTGGTAGGGATACAGGAAAAACTGGCAGGAGCAACATTGAGAATATAACTGTGCTGTCATGCCCACAAATGTTACTGAGTGCTGTCATCTTTTCAATTGATAAGTCACTTGCATGTGACTCTGACTGGATTTGGACAAATCTGTTTTCTCCACTGATTCTGGGACATCAGTGTCCTTCGGTAACAAGTGAAGCTTTTATCCGAATCCCAGAAATGTTGGTTGGAAGGCAGCTCTGGAATTCATCTATTTCAGCCTTGTACTAGAAGCAGGATTGTTGCCAGCACTAGATCAGGCCAGTCATGGCTTTGGCCAAGTCTTGAAAACATCCAAGGATCAGGATTCCATGACCTCTCTGGGCAGCCTCTTCTAGTGCTGCGTTACACTCACAGTGGTTTGGTGTTGGTTGGTTGTTTTTTCCCCTAACATGCAACCTAGACCACCTAAACATGCAATTTTTTTGGCCCTGGACCCTTGCATCATCTATCACCTATTACTAAGAAGAGTTTGACTACGTCGTCCTTGTAAATCTTTTCCTAATAGCTGTAGGCAACTGTCTAGGTTGTGCTTTAACTTCTTCTTCACCACATTAAGTAAATCTCTTTCAACCCTCTCTTCTTAGGAGAGCTATAGATCTCTAACTGTCTTGGTAGCCTACCACCTGACCCTTCCCATTTTTTTCACATCCAGATTCAGCCTCACCATTGCTGAGTAGAAGGGAATAATAACCTTTCTTGATCCAGTAGCTAAGTTCCTGCTAATGTTGCAGAGTTTGCGATTTGCCTTATTTGCAGTGAGAACATATTGTAGACTTGTATTCAACCCAGAGTCCACTGTAACCCCATTGCAACTTCCTTTTTAGCAGGGCCACTGCTCAGCCAGTAGTAGTACCTGCTTCCTCAGCTTCCAAATGAAAATGCTGCTGGAAACCACCAAAAAACATTTAGCCTTGCTAAAATCAAAATAGGTTATATCTATTGCTCTCATGTCAACTACATGCCCAGTTATTTTGTCGTAGAAGGCAATCACATTGATCAGATGTGATCTGCCATTGGTAAATCCATGCAGAGTACTCCTGATTATCATTTTATCCTTGATATGTATGGATTCTAACAAGATACGATATTTCCAGAGATCAAGATGGGACTGACTGGCATGCAGTTCACTGAGTCTTCCTCCTTTCCTTTTTTTTTCCTGTGGAACAGGGTTCCTGAGATCTCAGCATTTCTGTCTTTAAAAATCATTTGTCTCTCTTAGGTAACCTTCTGTTTTATGGCTGCAGTTTTGTGAATAAAACAGTCTATTTTCTTAAAACATTCTGCCCAGGTCTGCTGCTTATTTTCTTAACATTTCTCTGGACCTTGAACGTGGTCATCTCATAGCTGCTGCAGTCAGTCCAAGCAATCCTCTGTGACCATACTCACCACCACTTCTTTCCTCCATCATCACAAATGATCTTTTCTGATCATGTGAAAAGCTAAAGTGTTTTCATTTCATTATGCAAGTGGGGAGAAAATTAACTACAATTCAGAAGTTTTGTATCTGAAAATGTTATGTACATTTATGTATTTAATATGGCTTTGATGGTTATCCCATTCCTCCTTGTACTGCTAGTGCTCCATATAACACACTTTTGAACCTCTGAGAAAATCCAAGACTCCAAGGACAGCAGAGAAGTGAGATCAGAGAAAAGATGATGGACAAGAAGATTCATGAAATTACTACATTTCATTTGAAAATCTCAATAACTCATTAAGTGTGCAACACTTTTTTTTTTTTAAGGAATATACCGATGACCTTTGGTTTAAATGCATATATTGTGTGTTTTTAGTGTAGTGTTTACACACAAGAGCACAATAGACTATGTAAGAATTAAAGGTTGTTGCTTAGTTTCAGTTCATGGTACAAGGAAATATATGAGTTTTAAGTGTTTGTTTCTAGACAGTTCATGATACAGTGTAAGATATAGCCTGTAACTGATACTACAGTGTAAAATACAGCATATACCTATCTTTTACAGATGTTTGGAAACTGGACCTTTGGAACATTGGTGTTTACTGTGCTTGTGTTCACAGTTACATTGAAGGTAAGGTATGCTATATTTTTTCAGTTGCAACTTTTCTGGGTGGTTGGTTTTTTTTTTCCTTACTGCTTACTAAGATCAGTTTCACTTTACAATTCTCCCTTTGAATTTAATGTGTAAGTTTTGCCATCTGTGCCTTCTTAACTGTGCTCCAAAATAAAAAGCTTTTTTATTAACTAATTCTGTGTAGAATCCTTATCTTTTTCAGGGTGTGTAATTTTAGTTCACTTCTACTGAGCTTCTTGATAGTTATAACAAATCTGTTGTTTTTTTCAGCTTGCACTAGATACACAATATTGGACATGGATAAATCACTTCATGATCTGGGGATCACTGCTATTCTACATTATCTTTTCTCTGCTCTGGGGAGGAATTATTTGGTATGAACTCAAGTATAAATTGCATTGCAAATATTATTTCAGAAACTTAGCAGAGTTGTTAGGTACTTTTCCCTCCAAATGGCGTTCAGCTTAGCTTCAGAACTTCCAATAGCAGTCTCATTTTAAACACATCAGTAATGCTGGTTACAGAATGTTCAGCTCTTCTTTCATTGAAAAATATTCGTAGAGAATAGGCTACTCAAAGTATTCTTAGAGAAGACTAGGAAAAGAAGGATATCAGACCTTTGACTGTCACTAAAGCTATCTCAGTCAAGCTCATCTCAATTATCTGAAGTAAAATGTCACAGTGTATGTCAAATCTCTGCTGCCTGGGGCCAGCCACTCAGCCAGTGTCTTGAGAGCTCCTTGTAACAGTCTCAACTAGAGCCAGGGAATGAATTAACAGTGAAACCATGTGGGTTACCAGGGGCCATGTATTTGAGGTCATTCCTTGACCTCTTTTGTTTAGTAAAATAGATTTACCCTAAATATCTGAGCATCTACTTGTCTTAATTCTGGTAAAAAAAAAAAAAAAAAAACTTTTTAAGAAACAATACAACTCCTGCCCATAGCTGATTAAAAATGTTAAAACTTTTTTTTTTAATCTATATACTTGAAATTGAAATTGTTTGAAGGAAATACAGGTTCTAGTTCTTATTATGCCTGATTGCCATCAGGAATTTGAATTCATGTCTCTCACCTGCAGAGAGTTCCTAAGCACAGGGTCCTCTCTCTTAATCTCAACTACTGGAGCTTGTTCTACTTTGTATGCATAAACAAACATGTTGAGGGACCCTAGATAAAACAATGGCTACTTGTTGCATGACAATTGAGATGTTATTTAACTTGGAGTGAGGATTTGAATTAACAATAATTCTTTTCCAAATGAGTAACCAACTATCAATTGTTGGATATCCACTTTTTTTTTTTTCTTCAGTAAAATCAAGTCCCAGTTTCTTCAGCATCAGAATGCCTAGTTTGCAGAAACGATATTTTTCCTGAAACTAACAAAGCCTTGCTTTGTATTAGAGATGTCACTATTTATATGCAGCACTGTATTTTAACTTACTTGCTTTTTAGAATGCAAAAACTTTTATCAAATTTTGGAAACAAACTGAAATACATTTATACCAGTATGGAAATATTTGGACTATTCTTATAACAAATACTCGTATTTTGTATTTTTGTGTATTTGAAGGGTTCTATCTTCCATTTAAAGAGATGTCTAATACAGTACTTAATCACTGGCAATTGGGCATTACATTGCAATATTGCTACAAACTGTCCATTAATCTTTGGCCTCTGGTTCCCAGCACTGTAAATATAGATGACTGGCATATGCCTTAAACCTTCATTACTGAAAACAGTAAGAAGATTTTAATGACCACAGAACTGCCATCAAGATACAGGGAAATGTGCAGGTGAGGATGCTCAGGTGAAAGCAGTAAGAGTAGGGAAAGAAAAAAAAAATGTGGTGAAGAGATTGGAGAGCTTAACAGGAAGCCTCTCTAGTTAGTGGATCTCGAATCTCCAGATCTCACTTTGAGAAAATTGGAATGAACAAACTTGCACAAAATGAGAAGGTGAACCTGCTGCATACCATGATTGCCATAATATTTAGATTTCATTTATATGTAATTTAGCCAAGCCTTTCTCTTGTATACTGAATTTCTATTTAATCTTTCCCACTAGGCCTTTTCTCAATTATCAGAGGATGTATTATGTGTTCATGCAAATGCTGTCTAGTGGTCCTGCGTGGCTGGCTATAATTCTACTCATAACTGTCAGCCTTCTTCCAGATGTTCTTAAGAAGGTTTTATGCAGACAGTTGTGGCCTACAGCAACAGAAAGAATCCAGGTAAAAATTATTGTTGTTGTTCAATCTTTTTTTTTTTTTTTGTACTACAGGTCTCTAGTAGACTTCTCAAAGGTTTAGAGAAAAGCTTAGAAAAAGAGTTCCTGATGTATTATGTGTATTACTGGTTGTTTACTAACCACTTCCAAGTGACATGGTGAATAAAGGTATTTTTAATGTTTACCTAAACCCTGAGGAAGCCCTGTGCCTCCTTCCCGGTAAGCAATGGGAAGTCAGCTGATAAAGATGGTGGGAGATGGCTATACAACTGAACATGATTCTTGATCTAAGAACGTAAAAAGGGCAAGGGCGAAGAGGCTCTCAGTTTGGGTAGATAGGAGGAAAGAAAATGAGGGAGAAAACAGGGACATGGCCTGAATAGTTCAAGGAGTGCAATAGGAAGCTGGGGAAGGGCAAGTAGGCCTAAGCAGAGCCTTGAGTTGATCCTGTTGCTTTAGAGTATTCAGGAGTGCTGTCCACACCCATGATTTGAAGTAATTATCTTTCAAACCCCCCAAGTACATTTGCAATTAATCTACTGCATTAAGGAAACTTAATATAGCATTTAATACGGGCCTTTTAGCATTTGTCGTCCGAACTTAGCATAGTTGTTAGCCAAGCTAAATAAGCTAAGTACAAATTAAAACCCAATAGCAAGGGAGCATGTCATTTGATTGAAATCCATGTTAAAGCAAAGTTGAACAAGCATTTGCAATTCTATTGCAGGGGAACTCTGTGTCTGTGTGTGTGTTTATTGCTAAACAAAACCTATAATTTATATGCTTAAAATAAGTATTTTGTGTTGGTAAGGAATATGTAGGTTTACTACATATTCCATGAGTTTACTCATGCCAGCGTTCAATTGTATTGATTAATCCTTGCAATATAATACATCCTTAGTGTAAACTATTTTATATTGATGCTATGCCTGTTATAAAAATGAGTATTTTAACTTTATTTATCTTCTCTTAAATATTTTTCCTCTTCTACATTTCAAATTATATTTATTTTGCCTATTTAGATGCATTATCTCTAGAAAAAAAAAATCAAATAACGTTTGTCATAGTAAATTATGTATGCCTTGTCCCCATGAGAGCAGTATTTTTAAATCTGCTGTCAGTTGTCTTCCGATCAGCCCAACAGGACAAACTGTTGCATAAATACAGGTCATCCATGCTGAAGCTAGAAGGGAAAGCCCAAGTTCTGTAGGAAGTCCTCTGTAGGAGGAATAGTACTTGTCTGGGGCCATCAGATTAACCCCCATCTGAAGGTTTTACCTGCATTTTTGGCTTCAGCAAACTTTGATATATTACATTTGCTAAAAGGTGTATAAATGATGAAGGTATTGAATTTGAAACTTGTGTTATTCCCCTTGCTCTTTTCAGCACATCAACTGTCAGTGATAGTTTAAATTAATGAGATATCAGTGACTGTGTAGAGGGATTCGTTAGTATTTTAATTTCTCTTAGAAAAGATATTTGACATTAAGAGGAAAGGAATAAAGGAATTTCACTTCTAAGGAAAAATAAAATTTCTCTTTGGCAAAGGTTAAAAAAAAAGTTCTAATATCTGTAAAGCAAATCCATTTGCTATTGTTTTGCATTCCTTGAATATATAGAATTATGAAATGCCCTACTTTAGACAAGAATATGGCATTTCCAGGCTGATCAGCATTTAGCATTTTTTTCTATTTAAATAGCTTTAATAGATGCTTGTATGGTATGTTTGCTACTTGTAGAAGTTGCTCAGTGTAGTTTGCATTTTTTAACAATTTAAAAATTTAAAGAATGTGGATGCCTTAATGCAAAAAGTAAAATAAAATAAAATAAAAACCCAGCAAAGGTACTATAGCCTTTTTCATTGGCATTACATGTTAGTGCTGGAAATGAATCAGCTGTACAGCAGGCTTTTCGTCTTAACACTGGCAATGTGTTTTTTTTTAATACTTAGCAGAAAATTTTTGGCTTTTAACGAGATATATCCCTTGTGTTTCTTCTTCCTCTCTCTCTGTTTCCTTCTGTCTTCCAATCCGTTCTGTCTAAATAACTGCTACCTTGCTTTAATCATAAATGATGTGCACGGTTACTTCCTACAATCTTCCGGGGAAATCAGACTAAACATCAGTGCCTTTCTGTTGAGCAGTCCACCATCTTTATGCTTTCTCAGACTTCAAGCAGTCTAAGTTTCTAATGGAAAAATAAGGTGACTTTTTTCTGCCTTTCTGCATGCTTGGCCATTTCATTCGAAGGACATTAGAAAGTTTATCATCAGAAGTTATTTACCATACTCATTGTCTCCATTTGTGATTCACATGTCAACTATACTTTAAAGAAGATAACTTTTCATATAGATTTTTCCTTCTTCTATTTATTTATTCCAAAGAACCTATGAATCATTATCACAATCCATCACTGTCACTACTCTGTCATTTTTGCCACAGTTATTACTGAATTTTACATAATGTTTCTGCCTCAAGAATCTAAGATTCTTAGATTGCCATTTTAATCATTGATATATCTGTAGGTGAATGCATGTTGTGACTAAATGGAATATTCACCACACAGAGAAATGTTAATACTGGCTATGTTGATGTTACTGGCTTAATACAGAAAATGTGTTACTGGAAGATACTGAATCGATCCATCAAATATATGGATGCATTTCCTCTGCTGTTATGGAAGAATGTGCAGCTTTTGGGGTGCAAGCTATTTCTAGCACACAATTTCAGACCAACATTTCCTTGTATTCCATTTTATGAAACTCTGTAATTCTTTACAGAGAGAAAATAGCCCATGATCCAGAAGTAATTTAATAACAAAACAGAAGAAAGCTAGTAAATTTTGGCTTCACTAAAATTAATAAGAAAGCTCCTTTGGACTGAGTAGTAGGACACTGTTGGTTTCCACTGCAAAATTTATATCCTTGTTTTTAACTAGTTAGATAAAGAAATACATTTTCTCTCTGTTTCTCCCTTCAAAAATGTATAGTCAATAAAATGACAAACTACATAAATCACTTGGAAAACACACAAAGTAGTTTTCAGTATTGAATATTTTGGATAAAACTGTCTTGTAGGTTCCTTAGGATTAGTTTGAATGGGCTTTTAACCAATTATTTTTAAACTTGTCTAAACTTTTTAAAAACTTTTTAAAACTTAAACCACAAAACCTTCTTTATAATAAAGAACTTCTGGAAGAGTTATCAAATAAAACACAAGACTAGCTAAAAGCTAGCTTTTGCTGGGCTAGAACATTGGTTTTGCAAAAGCTTTGGAGGAATTTGTTGTCTAATGCAGGCCAAAACCTGCTCATGTCTCATACACGCGACTGTTGGACCCAATGCATCAGTCTGAGTTTTGTTCTTTAACTGGAAGAAAAGAGCAGGGCATGGGATTTCAGCCTTTAATAAATGGTAGGTTTTTTTTTTTTTTTTTTTAATAGACCCAAACCACATTAATTGGTTGTGGAAAATATAAATTACCCTCTTTTAATGTTTTATTGTCCCTTCAAGTAACAGTGCTTCAGTAATCCCAAATATTTCCGAAGTGAAATACCAGATGTTTTGATTGTGAGCTGTAAATAACTTCTGTGTTTTAATTCCTTTTTAAGGAATATTTTTCTTTTTCTCTTGGCTTATGACTGACGGTTTTTGACTTTACTTTCGCTTTAGTCGCAAGCTCAGACCATCGGCCTTGTTATGAAATCTCTACCCTTTGTGGCTCTTGGGGAGACCCAGAGCGGCCTTTCGGCTTTAGGAAGCCTCTCTGGGGGTTGCCGTTCTCCTGTTTCTCACCGGACTTAGCCTCTGCTCAACAAGTGTGCTCTTAGCAAACTGGGGACTAGTAAAGTATTGCCTTTGTCATGCGTTGAGCTCCTCTTCTGTGGAAAGCAAAGAGCGGGATCCTGCTGTTGCCATGTTTGAATCCCAGGGAAGATGTTACCGTGGCAACCGCCCTGCCCTCCTTCACCGTGTTGTAGTGAATAAGCTGCAAGTCAGCCCTCGTGCAAAACGCCCCTCAGCCGCCCTTGCCCTGGGACGTAGTGAAGCAGGACATCCTCTCTTTAACTTGCAAGGTCTGAGCTGGCTAGGTAAGAGCACATGAGGGAAATACTGGGCCGCTGTGGCTGCCCAAATGCCCTGTGGGGTCCGGCTCTAGGTACAGCACTTGTACGTGGCTTTATGAAATGAAGGGGAGCTCTCTAATTCAGAACAGGTCGTTGTCAGTGGGGGAGAACACGCAGCCCACGGTACCTGGTTGTGGTGCAATTTAAATACTTTAGGGAGTAATTAAATATTTTTTAAATAAAGCTTGGAATGGAATTAGAAACATTCTCACGGAAGCTCAAAGGGTTAATGTCAGGCTTGAGAAACAGAAACCTTGTTTTACGCTGAATAACCTTTTTATTTTTAAATCTATCAGAAAATCTGTCACTTTACAGAGAGTTGGTACAGTAGTTACCTTTGTACCCAATGGTTAAGTTCATTCACATTTCCCTCATGTATTCAGCAAGAGTCTCAGTGTTTTTCCTCATCCTTGCAGAAGAGTATGAGACATAAAACAACCCTAAATGCACTGGCGAACAGCGATGGGCCACTTCTTGAAGGAAATCTTTCAGCTTCCGAGGCATAATTAGATCAAAACTAGGTAACAGTACTGTACGTGTTGCCAGTTTGGATTAATTTCTATTGGTGAACTGTGCTTTTTTACAAATCAACTCTTTCCTCCAGAGTTTTTGCTGTACTTTACCAATGTTGATGTAAAATTATTATATTTTACTTGAAGAGCCTAGTTTTTGCAAGAGGTAATCCATATCTCAGGTAAGATCTTTCTGTCTCCGACACTTACTAGTGTAATACAAAACAGCGCATCTGCATGAATCAGTATACTTGTATTAAAGTCTGGTTAATACATGGGGTTTTGCGTGACATCTCTTTTAGAGAACTGCAGCCATTATTGAAGAATGCATTCACATTACACCATAGTATAGAATATATAAAGTCAGAAGTAATTCTCCCACGTTAGCACTTTATCTGTCAAATCTCAACTTCTTGAATACATGCATAGACCAAATAGAGACAATAAGAGCAAGATCTAACAGGAAGATAGTTATATGAAAGGAAGCAAGTTACATGCGAGTAGGACCTTGTATCAGGTGACAGGGGCTCTATATCTGACAGCATCTACCAAAATAGTATGGTCTCCCTAGACCAGGGCGTCGATGCCTTGCTCCCTCAGGTAACAGGATAGCATGGTAGTCTTGCCAGACATCTGAAATGGGAGCCTAAGGGGTGAACTCCAAAAGCCTGACAGTATTAGGGGTTACAGACATGAGAGCATTAGAGAATGAAGTCCTCAGCTTTGCATTACCTCATTGACATAACACTGGTTGCACTAGAAAGTGTAAGTAAAAAGTTAACACTTTTTACTCAAGTACATTTCCGTCTGGTTGCTGTGTGTGCTGCAGCCCCTTCACACTCTCTCGACCCTAAAAAGCAACACACAATGAATTAAGTGAAGGAGCAAAGTGCCCATATGTGAAGAGGACAAATGCAATATAATGAGCTGGTGTGGTAGAAAAAGAACTACAGGGCTTAAAGGCAGGTGAAGGGTTCTTTTAATTTATTTTTAAAATCTGCTAGATGAGAAGCAGTAGAATGCCCCAACTTCTTTGAATACTGTCAGGCACAGGAGATTAAAAAATAGCATGTCTTGGAATCCAGCATTTTATGTGTAGAAAAAAATACAGTTTTGTTTTTAGAGATATTTATGGTAACTGAAGTGTTTTCGTAGCTGGAGGAATAGAAAATTAGCAGATATTTGTATTTGGTCTATATATGTTTTCAAAGAAGCCGGACAACACTGATAGTGAATAGTTTGGTACAGCTGGCTCACTCTCTCTTCCCAGGGTAACTGTTGTTCAGATAGCTTTCTGCGCGATCTTAGTTATATGAGTAATGTTTTGAGTTTGTGATTGGCATAAGAAAAGGTAATAATAAATCTCAGGCAAATTTCTATAAGCTTGCATCATTAATATTCCCTCTCCCACCCTAATCCTCCTTTTTTTGCTATTTTGTTGATGTTAGTAGGGAAAGTGGATGACTGAGAAAATTACTGGTATATATAGTATTAACGAGGAGCCTGATTAATGCCATTTGTTTGAATAATGCCTACAATGTAGGCATTAATGCCTATAATTTCTTAAATATAATGCCTATAATATCTTAAAAATTGCCACATTACCTCCATAAACCTGTACCTGGAAATTGTACGTGCATTTAGCAAGGAGAATAGATGAACCTGATTTAGGAAGGTATTGTGCCAATTTTCTTTCAGTCTGTGCACATGTTCCAAAGTCTTGTCATGCAACTATGCTATTACTTTAGCCTTGTTTCTGCCAGAATATTGGGTGACCACGTAGTACAGATAAATGTTAACTGATAATTAGACCTAGTGTGATGTGTAGCATAAATTGCCTGTAGAGATGCCACATGTAGGCTAACCATGTGCAAAACTAGATCTTGCTTAAAAGTAAAAAACTAATGCATTAAAACACTGGCACATTCATATATTATCACAAACCAGTTGTAGAGAATTCACTGTCTGCTTAGAAGTAGAAGGCAAAGTAATTGATTTTTCTTCTGTTTTTTTATAATGCCCCCTCCAAATTCCTGGCTGTAGAAAGTCCAAGGTAGAAAGATATATCAATAATCAGTGCAAAGTGCTGTATAAACCTAATTAAAAAAAAAAAAAAAATCTGTTCTCTAAAAACACATTATCACATTATCAGCTTTAGAAATTGTGTGTAAAATTATGGCTGATTCTGTAGGTCTTAATGTAAAATTAATTTTGTTGAAAGTGGTTGATTGCTGAATATCATGGAGGGATTATACTTTCACTTGAAACCAGTAGTCAGAGCGGTGATCTAGGGAGAAGCATTAATATGTCAAGAGTATAATAGCCATATGAAAGGACATGATTTTAGACTTCTGGTTTTGAAATGATTTATTTACTGTGTATCTGTTTTTTCTTAACAGAATGCATCAAGGCACTGTCAGGACCACATCTCAGAATTCACACCTCTTGCCTGTCTGAAAAGCCCAAGATACAGGAGCAGTGACTGCAGCAATTCCCCAGCAAGAAGGTCTAATTCTCATTCTAAAAAAATGATGTTTACGCACTGGAGAGGCATTGATTATTCAGTGCTTCCGTCTGTCTTTGGCTACTCAAATAAGCATTGTCGTTCCAGTGCAGGCTACCGCTACAGTGGGTCAGGTTTGGAAACATCCGTATGACAGAACACCAATTCAAGCCTTTAAAAACTGGTTTTGTTTATTTCTATTTTGCAAAAACAGGAAACAAACATGTCAGAGAAATATATTAAACTATACTTGGCTTTTGCTGTCTGAAGTATACGTTCAGACTAACAGGATCAAGAGCTATAAGTATGAAACCTTCCAGGTCAGTTGGCCTCTTCTATGTTTCAAACTACTGGAGCAATGAACAATCTGCACAGTCTGGTACTGTGAGACTGATAGCACTAAAAATTCTTCATTCTCTGTCAAGACTTTTTTGCATTATTGCTTCTGTCACCTTTAGTCTTTTTTTTTTGTTTGTTTTGTTACTTGAAATTGTAGTTTCAGTCAGTGACCTACATTTTGAGATCAACAGTTTTAATTTTCAGCCAGAAGCGATGACCTCAGTTAACTCCAATGAAAGTCTCCTAAAGCATATTTAACAAGTGCAGTTTCTGATTTTGCTCTGTCCTTTTTCTTTCTTTGCTCTTTCTGTAGAACAAACTGGTGTTTCCTCTGTGCAAATCTGCTTTCAAGAAACACTCTCTAATGCTCACTTCCTTGTAAGTGGCCAAATCAGGGCTTTGTATGGTTTTAAGTTAGTTTTCTCCTGTAGAAAGATAGGCAAAATAATTCTTGTGAAGCATATGCACTGTACAAAGTCAAGTTGGCTGTTAAATAGGTGATTATGATCAGTGTCAGTGTCTGCCCAAAAACTGAATGTAAGCATTTTGCCTAGAATGTCTTTGTGGATTTGTCAAAGAGAAAATTTAGCCAGCGCTCCCACTTCTTCCCTATCTCGGTGGTTTTAAAGTACAGTAAAAAGCAAGCTTGCTTTTTGTTTTGTTTTGCTTTGTTTTTTTCCCATACAGCCTTAAAAAAAAAAAAAAAAAAAAAAANAAAAAAAAAAAAAAGGCTATTTTCCCCACTCAGATATGAGTCTTCTACTGCCTGGATCTCATCCTTTTATTTTTTTCGTTTTCAACTGTGGGGTTAACCACGGGCTAATTGGCTCAGCAGGGGTTGTCGCTTGCGAAGCCGGGGGTGCCCAACTGTGACCTTGTGCAACGCAACCACCAGGTGGCAAGCTGCGGTTCGCTACCAACCCCTAATCCTGAGAGAAATTGCTTTGACGAGGATCGTTTGGGCTATTTTAAATATGACAGCCAACTTGAACGTCTGTTATCTCTGCCGCACTTACGTTACCTTGCACTAGTTTTACTATTAGCTCTATCCTTGTCTTGTTTCTTTAGTCCAGTGTTTTATTTTGGGGTGCAAAAATATCTGAAGGATGAATTTGATTCCAATCAATTTCAGTAAACCTGGTGTTTATAACTGGTGTAATTAACCATAATCATTACACAGTTCTGAGAGACCAATAGCTAAGAATTGATTTATATATGAAAACAAAATTGCTGGAATCAGAGCTATAGTGTTTAGTGGAAGATTTGACCAAGACATTGTTAGTTTTTTGTTTTTGTTTTGTTTTGTTTTTAAAGTAGAATAGGATGGTAGGGAAAATAATTTCCCTTTGTGATTAGAAAAAAAAAAAAGGAAACAAAATAATTTACTTAATTCAATTTTTAATTTAAAAAAAAATC
The DNA here is from genome assembly GCA_013398735.1 of Nothocercus julius. Taxonomy (NCBI): domain Eukaryota; kingdom Metazoa; phylum Chordata; class Aves; order Tinamiformes; family Tinamidae; genus Nothocercus; species Nothocercus julius. The sequence continues at coordinate 996,295 of VZSV01000217.1, read as the reverse complement.
AACTTACTGGGAAATGTTCCTTGCAATATTCCTAGTGAATTTCCGATTACAAAACAGTGAAGTGTTTTCAGTATCCCCTGGGACAAATAGACATACTAAAGCAGGTTGTGAATTTTTTATTATACCAAAGATAAAAGAAGAGAATTTTAAAATGTCTAACAGTGAGTGTCACAAATGCATTTGTTGTCCTTTAAAATGGTATGAAGGTATTTTTTACCATTTAATATGTAGCACTTTTTGGTTTCAAAGAATGTCATCATAGCAGTAACAATCTGAAATACATAAATATGTATATGGGTTTGGGTGTGTATATATATATTTGCCATTGCATACTTGAATGTTGGTCAGTTAGAACCGTCCCCTACATAAAACACTGGTGTATATATTTTTTAAAAAAATTAATATGGGTATAAATTTTATACCAGTAGCAGTGACAAATTTCTTGTGTGTAGTTAACAAATTATTTGTAATGTATTTTTTAGAAATCTTAAAATTGCCTTTGCACTGAAATATTTTTCATACTGTAGCTATTTATAAATCTGTTTTATGCATACATTTGTTAACACATCATTTCTATTTTTTTTAAGTTTTGAAGGCTTTTTTTATACTTTTGAGTTTTGGCCACCTAAACCCAGCTTACAGTGGAATTGTGGCTGAATGTTAAAATTTTGATGAATGTTAAGTTAGAAATATAGATCTTTTGCTCTGTCAGTCTCGCCCAAGCCGCTCATGTTTTCTTGTTGCTTGTGATAGCAGTGCTTGGAGTGGTGCACTTTCTGTGCTACACTGCTTTTTAGTCTATAAAGCCTCGTGCTTTTTTACTTTATGCTGATTTCCATCTTGTAGCCTTAAATAAGGAAAATCTTGTTTGATATTTTTGTAAATGCTGCATTCCTGTTTTGCCTACTAAGAAAGCAGTTCGTTGCAAACTTCTTGTGACCCAACACTTAGAAATTACTGAAAATATTATGCAGGCTGAAACACCTCTAGAAGCGCTTAGGGAATTTTAGTTAAATGTGTCATTCTGTGGAAGGGGAAGGATGATAGAATTTAAGCGGAAGTTTCTGCTTTGATTTAGCAATACTTTTACCTTTAAAAGCTGGTACTGCTTGTTTGTTAAAATAGACCATTTAAAGGAAAAGGCAAATAACAGCTCAGTTTCACTGGATGCATCTTTGCTTCAGTCCTTGCTACTATTGCCTTGCAAACCTAGTCCACTGCAGCAGGTGTTAACTTGGAGTTTTATTAGATAGGGATTAGACAATACGAAGATGAAAAAGTAAAAGTTAGATCAAAATGCATTAGAAAGTTTCCTTATGGATGAGACACTGAAAGGAGACAGGTTTTTATATATTAGGAAAAAAAAAAAAAAAAAGAATTAAAGGGGAAAATTGCGAAAATTTATATATCTTCCTAACTTGCCTTGTTTAAATTGTTGCAGCTTTAACAGCATAATGTCTCCATAACTGCTTCTATAAATGTCTTGAAACTGGTAAGCACTAACCAAATGTATGTGAAGACGTAGAAAGTATTTCAAGCTTTTCAGCCACTGAAGCTCATGTATTGCTGCAGTGGTTTGTGGCAAAAGACTTAGATCTTTTTTGTTTCATGATGTACAATAATTAATATTGTTTGTTCAGCCACGTAATATAAAAGCTTACAGTTTACTTTCTTGCTTGCATTAGCCTGTCTGTCTTGATCCAACTGGCTTGCAAATGTAAAAGGAAAAAAAAGAACTTAATTAAGCAACTGCACTACTTTTCTTTTGGAAGCCAGTGGGATCATTGTGCTCATGCTACTGTCTCTGTTAAAAAAGCTTTAATGGACATTTGCGAAAGTATTATGGAAGTAAAAACGTATGTGATTCTACTTTGCAGAATAATCTAAAAATCAGTTTATATAGCTTTAATTTTTTTTTTTTTTTACCCTATGAAGATACGCAGAATTTTAATATGCGTTGTCTCTGACACAAATTCTGTGGTATATATACACTGCATTTTAAATGTCCTTACATGATCTAATGTAAAGTAGAATCTGCAGAAGTGCTTTTGGGGGGCTGGGGGTAGTTATCTGTGCATTATACATTAAAGATGTCTGTAGTCATCAGCACCAAATACTGACATTTATTTTTAATTAAACAAATATAGGTGCATTTATTTGAAAATAAATCAGACTTCAAATCTCATGTTTAGATTATTCTATACCACTTCATTTATTTGAGTGAAGTCAGTGTGTGAATACATTACTGTAAAGTTTATTTTCAGTGCTATTTTTAACTTTCATTTCTGTAGATAACCACATATAACTTGTTTATATTCAGTCACATTTTGGATCTTTATGTAGAATATATAAGCAGGAGACATGAATCTGCTTGCAATAAATTTAAAACTTCAAGACTCATTTAAGTTTGTTCATGAGTAATTGAAATAATTTAAGTATGAATATGAGATGATTTCTTATTAACCTGTAATAAAATATAAGTAGATAAAAGAAAATTAAATAAGTGTTTGCTTTTCTTCCTGAGTATGCTTGTAGTTATATTTATTTGCAAAGAAAATGTAGCCAGCTGAAAAAGCTAGCTAGCAAAAGTGAGCAATGAAAGAGGGCTGCAATGTGAACTGTGGGGAGGATGTTTCAAAGTAAATACAGGCTGGCACCAATCTAGGAGAGCTTCCTGCCTCCCACATAGATTGGATTAGTGCTAAACTTCACCTTTTAAACTACATTAAAAGCTACACCTAAAAAGATCTATATTTCTGTACAATTCTGATGTCCTGAGTGATTTCTCCTTTCTCTTGCAGTATTGGCAGTTTAAAGCAACTGAATTAAAAGGCAAAAACTGAGCTTTGTCATCCAAGTTGGTAGCAGTGTTCACAGACTCTTACAAAGCAAACTCATAGCACAGAAGTAACATCATTTTCTTTCTTTCTTTTGGTGGTACAATATTATAGGTCTTTCTGTATTTTTGAAACTAGGAAAAACTCTACAGTAGCCTCATGGAGTCAAACTAAAGCTGTCCTAGAGAGCTTGAGCAAAGCAAAGAGCAGCATTAGGTTGGTGGCTCCTTTCTCTCTGCACCTACACAGAATGCGTAGGCATCTTTTCTCTGCATTTAAAATTCAATGGTCAATGCATTAAAATTCAATGGCATTTAAAACTCAATCGTTTTGATTACTGTTATAGAGCTGTTTCCTCAGTTCATAAAATACAGGTTTTAGAATAATGATTTTGAATTTATATGATTTTTTTTTTTTAATTCAAATAGTCCAAGCATACTGTGCCTATCTGCTTTTTGTTAGTCAAGGAATTTTGCTTTTCTATTGAAAGAACTTCTGGAGAAGATGGTTTGTAGAAAGGAAGATTAAAAGAGATTAAATTCCTTTATTTATGAAATGAAGAAAAATACTCAAAGTGCAATTAGATAAAAATATTAAATAGAAACTAGTTTTGACAAAATAGATTGTTGATACATTTGAAAAGCAGTAGAATAATTGTGGTTTCAGGAGGAACACACTAGAAGAGGGGCAAATGATCTCATAAATAGACAAGTTTCCATTTTGCATGTGAAATGAGCTCTTTTTTTAAAGGAAAAAATCACTGCTAGAAAAATGGTGATTTCTAAATAATACTAATTCTGAACACTACCTTTACCTTTAGATCTTTAAATTATGGTCTTTTAGTAAGTTACATTGTAGAATTAATTGAAGAAAAAATATTATGCTATAGAATGAAACTATTCTATCTCTTCAATATATGCAATACTGCTCTATAAAATCTTTAGTGAAGTTAATTGCAATATGAAGTCAGAAAGTTTGGAGACAATCTGAAACTTTATATTTTTATTTTCTGCATATTCCGATTTCCTCAGCTGACACTCTACGAGAAGTAGAGACAAATAGATGGGGTGAATAAGCCTTGGTGATGTGTGTTTCCATTATATTTATTCATAGGTCCTTTCATTTTTATTTCATTGAAATGCTAATGCAAAAATAATGGCCATTCAATGGCTTCATTTACACTGCTAAATGATAGCATAGGGATGAAAGTACAGCCATTAATTCATTTTATTGTATAGGACAATTTATCAGATGCTTAATAGCCCTCCATATATATTTTGATGTGTTTATCAGAAAATTCCAGTGTGTGGTTTAATTCATGAGTCTGCAGTAAGGTAATAGTGGTGACTCTTAGTAACTATGTATTTTATTTTCCATTTAGAGGAGACAAATAGCAGCAGAAGTCAGTTCTAAACTACCAGAAGGCTTGCTGTTCTTTTCTATTATTCATTTCAGTTCAAAAATCTTAGCGGATTGTACTTATAAAAATATATATATGGCAGTATCCTGCTCCTTTCACAGGTTCACTGTTCAGATGATATCAGGAGAACTGTTAACATCCAGCCTCCTTATTTAACACCTGAGAAACAAGAGTATGTTTCTTGCTCCTAACAAGCGATGGTAATAGCTGTTCAGAAAGCCCATCATCACTTACCTTAAGATTTTAAATGTATTTTGTAATGATACTTGACACTGAAGTGTTAACATCAAAACCAGACAAATCTGAAAGCTAATCCAGTCTAATAAAGTAATAAACTCTGAGTTTTAGGAAAGAAGAAAAAAAAATCTGGATCCATTGAAGACTATCAAGTAATATACTGGCTTTTATTTCAGAAAATGTTCCCAGCCAAGCAGCAGGGGTATTACTCTGTGCAGTGCTGAGTGGCTTGCTTCTAAGATGATTATAAACTGCGTAGCTGGAGAAAATCGTCAGTATTAATTAGGGTGCACGCTAGTTGCTTATTTCTAGCTATGAAGAGGTGTTGCGTTCCCTTTCACTCTGAAGAAATTATATCCCAGGAAGACAGAGTTCACACTATGGTGGATTTCAGGCACAAAACCAAAGCCTAAAACAGTGATATAGCTCAGTAACTGCAGGAACAGCTGGGAACTGCTTGGCTTCAAAGGGAGCCTTCTTAGAAAGTCCAAATTATTTGTCAGTTTAGCCCAAAAGAACAGAAGCATCTTGAAAACTAACGCTGGGGTTTGCAGAACATCAGCACCAAGTGCATCATTGTGTTGACTGGGACCAGAGAACTGATCTGGATGGCGAAAAAAGATCCTTCCATATGAGAGTGTCCTGCAGCATAAGTCCACCTTCTCTACAACCTCTCAGATGTGACCTACAGCAAATGCTTTGGCACCCGCCTTCCTTAGGGGCCCCGAACTTCTGCACGATGAGGAGAAACGCACAACTACCTGATAACTACTGAACCTCTCTAGGTGTTTATTAGAAGCAGCTGCGCAGAAGGTACTTTTGAGTGCATGACCTCAACATTTCTGCAATTAAGGGTATGTTTGACTACAGAACAACTTTATTCCAGCTAGTACTGATTAATGTGTAATATAATAGATGCTTAACTGCCAGCACTATTGCTCTTAATGATAATCCTGCGACTTTCTCTTTTTTTTTTTTGTGGGAGGAGAGGGTTGAAAGTTTACATATTCTCAGCCTGTAAGAAAGACATTTTATTTTTCTAAGTAAGAATTGTTTTCAGCTACTTCTGTTTTCCATTCTGAAGTCAGCCTAACAAGCAAACAAAAGTCCCCAATACTACCACTTTACAATAAGAGTAAAAGCTGTTCTTTTTTTCCCCCCACATTGCTCATTTTCTTGTAGTTATCTTGGTCTTCTAGTTCTGTGTCATAGTGTCAACTTTTACTAGCAGCTGGAACACATTTTGTGGGACAGTAAGTTAAACATTTGCAGAACATTATTCTTAAAATTAGATTTACTCTTCAAACTGCTTCTGCAGTTGAAATCTTTATATTTGCATGAAATTTACAGTCTTTGCTCTCATTTGCACAGGAAAAAGAAAAAGTTCATGATAGTGCTGCAGGGAGCTTTTAATAGGCAGTGATTAAAATGATTTTAGAAATCACAGAACCAGTGCTGGCCAAGTCAGCAGACCTCAGCTTCAAAGTCCTGCTACAGCCAGTAGTAGTGCAGAGAGTATTTGAAATCTCTTTATTGTGTTATTCATATTTCTTTAACAAAGAAGACTCCCCAGTCTCTCTCACATCAAACATGACTGGTTTGTCATCAACTATATCATTTCCAATTTAGTAACAAGTGGTTCTTCTGCCTACAGCCGGCCTTCAGCTGCGCTGCATTTTCTTGTATGCTTCCCTCAGGCATAAAATGATTTAAAAAAAAAAAAAATGGTGTGAAAAAGTTAGGTGCTCAGCGTAAGGTAAGTGAACTTTTAAGAAAGCAGGGTACTAAAGAAAGTACCCAGAATAGTGGTTTTTGGACATATCTCTCTGAAATCTGCAAGCTTCCTACAAACTTCCCCGTTGAAGGTTCTCCTTCCAAGTCAAAAGGCTGCTACAGTAACACAGCCAGTGTTATATATCAGTTGCAATCTACCATGTCAGTGGTAATTTTCTGTATTTTATAACTGCATTGATCTGAACTATGCAATATAATGCTTTCAAATTACAGCATCCAGAATATAACAGATGAAACACAACTAGGAACATCCTGTCTGTCATTTCCTAGTTTTGGAGTTTAGTATATTTATATTTACATTTACAGGTACATTCCCTCAACCTTATCTCCATCCTAATGGGGTTTAATTATAGTAACACTCGTAATACGCTTTGCAGTTACACCTTGTAATCTCTTTATGATCATGCTTAAAACATCTTAGGAATGGTGGCTCCTCAGTCATGTAAATTGACATCTTAAAAGCCATTTCCCTCCCACTCTTCACAGTGTATCTTGAAAAAGTAAAAAATCATAAACTACTGACAAGATGTTCCAAATAAAAAAACAATGAATTTTAATGATGACAGAAATTAATTTTTTGTTCTTCCAAGCTTATAATGCTAGAATGTGGTAAAGAAAGGTAGCAAATTTCAGATGCAAGATCTTTAGAGCAAACAAACTAGACTAAGTTTTATATATATAAAAAAATAAAAGGCACTTGAGCAAACAAGCAGTCTACGTATTGTAAACTCTGTGTGCAAAAAATAGGTTAATAACACATGGTTTGGTTCCCACAGTATATGTTTACAGGTTACACTGTGTTCAGTTTCATGTGTTGGTGGAAGGATATGAAGAAAATTTGAGGACATTTAGAGAAGGGCAGCTACCATGATGAGGTAGCAGGGGAACTTAAAAAGAGCAAATGACCGAAGGGATGGTTTAGATGGACATACATGCAGGTTAGTAAGAAAATGTGCATGCTCAGAAAAGCTTTATGAAACTGGCAATTATCCATTTATGTAAAGAGTTGGACTGGAGCTTCAGGCTTTGCTGCCTGCTGCACTCCTGTCATCCTTATAAATCAGGACAGGGATATACAAATTTACATCTCGCCTTGCTTGCCTCCTTCCCACATCTAGCCTGTGCAGTACTTCCTTCTTCCTCTGGCAGGCCAGGGCTTCACACGCCAAACCTCCATTCGGAAAGAAGGGAACTTACCCACCGGAGCAAGGCGCAGCCCCGTACTCCGTAACAAGAGGAATCTCTTTTCTCGTGCTGCCCCAGAGGAACGTTCAGCAGGAAGACCTTTACATCTGAAGCAACACAGTCACCGCCACAATGGTTGCTGCCCTGCTCACTTTCATACAAAAAATATTTGGACAGTGACACACAAACACCATCAATATACACAGAGGGGCTCCTTTTCATCCCCTCTCTGTTTTTGGCCTTTCCAGCACAATAAATCCCTGTTTAAGAATGTGGCTTTCGTCCTTACTGGAGACAGAACCAGCCAGGGAGCGCTTTGTGACAGGGTGGTTTTGCATGTAAGTTCAATGGCGGAGATGAATAATCTCTCATATCTTCCTCCTGCACCCAGCTCTGTTCCTTTCCCGGGTCTTTCTAAACAAAACCTCAAAATAGCCTCATCCATCCCTTCCTCTGCTAAAATCGTGTATGTTTTGGAAATTAACCCTTTTTTCTATTGAGTCCCTTTTGTTAGGTGCTCAAAAAGGATATGTGGTCTAATGGGGCTTTTTCTGTATTTTCTCATTACAAAAAAATTGTAATTCAAAGTTATTGGAAAAGAGGAACATTTAACCCATTGAATTTATTGCAGATTGCCTCTGTAATAGACTTTTGGCTTGCATGACACTTTACCTGACGACTGACATGTTTAAGAGGCTCCAGAGGTATTTTAAGAGCAGCAGTGTAGGGAGGACCAGTGAAAAAAAAGGCTGTTTTCATATTTACCCAAAGACATGGAGGTAGCATGGACCGGCTTTTTCAATTTTGAACAAATAACCCCTTCCAGGAAATTGTTATTCATATCTGAAAGATGCATTTCAATAAGGTTCTGCATCCTGATGTGCGACATCCTTCACCAAACGTGTGGCAACTTGCCATTGTACTGGGACCACGAATCTTTAGACCTTAGCATGTCTGCATAACATTCTTGCATTCAACTTTGGCTTCTTATATTTCCAGATGAGAACCATTTGCCAAGTCTTTAAAATACTGTCAAATATTTGTTAACGTTGAAATACAGAAAGATGTAAGAGTGTGATCATTTTACCAGTAGCTAACTAATCTATTCATTGAGGAAATGTCCTCCCTTACCCATTTATTAAGAGCTGTCATTACTTTAGAACAGTAAATAATTGGTTTTCAGAAGGTACTTAGGTTTTTCATAAGGTTAATATCCAACCATTGTATTAACTTTTTCATTGCTTCAGTTTATGAAGCTTTATGTTCCCCTAACTTTTCCCAGAAGTGCAAACACTCAACAATTCTGATTTATCAAAATTAATTTTACATCCAGGCATTGAGCCAGGGCAACATTTGGAATTCTGTTGCTTTTAAGGAGGAACATGGATGCTGTGGAAAAAGCCCAAGCCACCGCAAGTCAGGCGCTATAGATCTCATGCTACTCTCGTCTCTGCTCCGTCTTGTGGAGAATCCTGCTGGACTGCTGTGCTGTGGCTGGGCAGCGAAGGCTCTGGGAAACCGTTGCAGGAACTTCAATTCATTGCAACAGAAAAAAGTTTTTGTTAAAGAAAAATAACAACAACAATCTGCAGCTCTTCTCCCAAGCTAAACTGTTTTAACTAGAACCCATTTTCCTCATTTTCTATAGCCAGTTTTTCCCCTGTCAGAAGAGGCACGCTGGCTTTCTACAGGGCCTTTTTTTTAATGCGAGCGACCTGCTAGATTAGGGGCCCTTCATGCAGTATCTGTAACTTCTTTGCCTGTAGGAAATCCTTATTACATGTGTAACTCGCACGCTCCCTCATCCGTCATGGTCAAACCAAGAGGGCCAATATTGATAATACAGTAGGTCTATGCAGACAGTACTTCGGACATCCTTTTCCCTTGATGAAGATCTTTGATTCTTCCAAAAGGATAGAACATTGCCTGGTGACAGGATTTTTTAAGTAAGTCTACTAATGCATGAGTGGGTTTTTTTGTTTTTTTTTTTTTTTTAGTATCTTGCAAAATTCAGTTCAGAGTTGTTAGTTTTCTGATATTTCTGCCATAGGTCTTCCTAGGAATTTTCTCATTTATTTTAAGGCAGGACAAGGTACTTGAGATAGCCTAACTCTTTTCCTTTGGATATTTTCTTTTTTTATATATAATTCCCTATCTCTTAATTCCCATGAACAATCAGATCCATGAACACTGAAGTAATTAATTTATGGTGTTTATCAATTCCAGCAGTTGTATCAGTCAGAATAGTATTTGAACAGTATAATACTGTTCAAAATGACAGTGTTGTACATCTTATAAATACCATTCTGATTTTCTGTATTTCTATGAAAACTTGCTAGCCCTATAGATATCTTCCTTACACAGTTTTCAATTACCTATCAAAGGCTGAATTAATAGCTATATTAAAATTCTTCCACCCTCAAAGACAATTCCCATACCCTAAACACATTAAGAATTTTAAAAAGAAACCTTGGCAGGATACACAGGACGGCGATCGTTAATTTTCCTTTTAGATGACCTTTGACCAGAAGATCCCTGCCGTCCAGCCACCAAGCACTCTGTGAAACAAAAAGGACATGTTTAGGTAAGAAAATTGCCACTTTCAGTTCGCCGTTCTGGGAGCAGTATGGAAGTTGTGTCCTTGCTGTTCTCGGGTTTTATCACATACCTACACAATGCTCTTGACAATAGCACGACTGAGACATGTCTTTATTGCCTGTGACGAAGAGATGACTTGGTTGGTTCACCTCAACACCGTAAGTTGATTGGATAGCAGGAACTTATTCTGTCAGGGGTCAAAAACCCTGATCTGGGGTATTTCATGTATAAATACAATCCAGGTATCTTGTTCTCTCTTGAGGCAGAAATTCTTTTGACCACATAGAATAGGAATGTGCAGATGCTTTAACTAAAATACGTTGGCTTTGGAGATTTGAAGTCTGTGTTCTGGTCCACTCCCGGACAACCTCTTTCCTTAGCTCTTAGAGTCCACTGCAGTAAGTGTCAGTGTGAAACGCTGATCTCAAGTTTGTGTTTCCAGCAGAGCAGACAGCAGGCAGGACCTCCATGTCCCATTGCAGCCCAAGTCACACCATGTTCCCAGTCACGGGAGCTTTTCTACTTGCCTCTCCCTCTCCGCGTAAGCGGAGGCAGAAGTTAAGGGGGAACCAGGTATCTGAGCAATTTAACATCAAATCATGATCCAGGAAGCCAAGGGTGATACTCTGGGTTCGAGACTTAAAGCTATAATCTAGGTGTCTAACTTCCTATTACAACCTACAAAAAGATCCTCTGTTGAATAGTATGCTGAGAATTAGAATAGCAAACAGTACCTATGACACGTACCATGACGGACATCATGCTGCGTACATTACAAACTTCACTATGTAATGTACTTGTTTGTCAGACGTTAAACATTTATTTACTGACAGAGTGCTGAGCATGGGCACGGTGCATTCCATTAACGATCTCAACTTCTTTTTAAACTTTAGAGAAAGGAAAAAGATAACTTGGGAAGAAAACATACATGGCAAATGATGTTTCACATCCACCTGCAAGAAAAAAAAAGGGGGAGGGGAGTGAAATACTCTCAGTGCCTTCTCTCACTATGAGAATGTAGAAATAGAAACAGGTGAAGCTCCAGAGATGACAAGCAAATGAGGAACTGGCGGCTCTTGCAGAAGTCATTAGCAGGATGGACTTACAGCCCCATCCTCCCACACGGCTTTTGCTGTTTGTGGTGGTGCCCCCAATATAAAGATTGGCCCCGGGCTTATTTGATTTAAAGGTCTCCACCTTGCAGCTGTGTGTTTCTATGAGGCAAGACAGCATTTTGTACACATCTGTAGAGTTCCAGGTCTCCTGCCGAGGAATCCTTCTCCTTCCATTTAGATGTTCTCAACACTGAGGGTTATGTTTAGACCCCCCAGTCCCCCCGCAGCTTCAGGGGTTGCGGGAGTGCCAGCAAGAGGCACCGCCTCACCCGTGTCATCCGGAAAGGAAGGAAGGGAGGAGAGCAAAGCGAATCAGCTCTTCCACACATCCCACATGCTTTAGAGACACTGGACGCGGCAAGAGAGTCTGATTCTGTGCCTGTCGCTGAGGAAAAGAACAGGACAGAGTTTGACCACTTCCAGCATGAATTTGCTAGAAATCTCAGACATTTGCTAGAACACTGTACAGAGAGGCACCTCTGCCGATTCCCCGATGGCAGGGAACTGCTTCCTGCCTTATGGCGGCTGTTCCTCCCCGCTGCCATCATGGGGCTCGCAGGGTGCAATGCCCAGCTCTTCTAGGCCGTTTCCTACCGCTCTGCTGTGTGAGGCAGCTAGGGAAAGCACCACGTGCAGAACCACTGCCTCGGCAGTGCTGCTGGCGCTTTCCCCGCAGCATTGGTTTGCTTCCAATGAGAAAAAAAACTACATAATCCCCACTGGATTTCAGATTTTGGCATTTTTAACCTACCTTTTTTTTTGCAGCAATAGAAAAGTAAAGTCTTCCTCCATGTCAGCTGTGGTAAGGGGTCCACAGCTTCTCTCAAACCTTGCTGCTGTCACTACAGATTACCTTGTACCTTCTGACAGGGAGGTCCAACCAATGGGTTTCCCATTCTCAGTGGGTTGTCCGTTTTTCTTCCTGCTTTGCTCAAGCTTGATATCCCACAAACTGAACTGCATCTTTGCTTTTGCTGCAGTGATTCTCTCAAGAAAAAAAGATGTTCATTTGGGATGCCCATACATGCCGAAGGTCCCAGCTTCAATTTAGGTGCCCAACCAGACTGAATCTCCAGTAAAACACAAAGCTAACAAAAAAAGAGTCCATAAATCTGGACAAAAACGTGAATGAGGATTTCAGTTTGGCTCCAGAGCTAGGCAAAAAGTCTCCCATTTTACTTTCTGATTTTTAAACCAAACATGTACGTTGATTTTTGTTCAAAGTGAGTTCAGGAAAGGCAACCACATTGTGGCTAATCAGCTTTTGTCCCAGTCAATGCTCACGTCTGAGTGACTTGTTCATTTGATTCCTCCACCAACCAGTGCCTTTTGATGCGATCCCTTTGCTATGGCAATAGTCCTGTGTTTCATTAAGAGCTCCGGTGGGCACCAGAGCATCACAGTGACACAAAAGGATCATCCAGCTATAACAGGCTGAATCTTCAGCGGGGCCCTTTTGATGAAATCTAACTTACTAAAATGGCTACTACAGGCTCCTAGTTCCTCTGATTCATTCAGCTTGAGCTTCCAGCTGCAGAAGCCCAAGTTCTCTATTATTTATGCAGAAACTGCTGTTATTTTTAGTGAGTTTTTAGGATTCTTATTAAGGTAAATATTTCATACCAGAAGAGAAAGGATTTCTAGAGATACTTCAAACCGTTAGAAAGCAGGGCGTGATTGTGCAGTGCTCCCTGAGCCCCTGAGTCATGTTAATGTTCACAGCACAGTAAGACGACATACTAGGGTTTTTTTGTACCATATTCTGCTCACATCTTGCAAAAACATGGAACTGCATAGTCTATCAGTGGGATTCTCTAAAGCCTAGTCACTTTATTTTCCTACTTTATCACATTTCAGTGATACCAGAATACTAATACATCATTTAGCGCTGTGCTATATCATGCAGTCTCAATTGTGCTAATATTTTTTCAGACTGCCTTTCTTCTAAGTAAAATTATTCTATATCACTCAGTATTGCCTTGATAATTTATATATAAAAAAGAAGAGAACCACTCTTCGGTCTATTTAAAAATAAAATATCAATAATTTAACTTTCTTCTTCCCTGTGGATATTCATGACTATTTTATATTTCAAAACCTTCCTAACATACCTTGAAGAACTTCTCCAAACAGCAGCTTCATCAGCTTTGAGGCTTAATTTTCTGGATACTTTTATCCCATGCTTTATATATATATTCTCTCCTGTATGCTAAATAATTACAAGCAACTGCAAAGGTCCAGCATGATAGATTACTTGGATTTTGCAGTTTCTGCTTCTGTTCAAGATGCAGCTCAATAGAGTTGTTCCACAAAGTAAGGCTTCTGATATTTGAGAGACACAATTCATGTAACTACTCCTTGAAAACCAACCTGTCAGGATTTTGTCACCCACTGAGACTTCCTAAGTGGCAGAAACGGCTACAGGTCATACTAAGAGAATTTCTTCCTATGACATCTTAGTTATTTCTACTCTCTCTTGAAACACAGGAATCACGCCGGTTGGTATAGCACAGATTATAAAGATGCCTTTGTACATCTCTTCTTATGCTTTACAGTTGGAAGTAAAACCTGTATTTTACTATGTTTTGGATAAACAGTCAACAGGCATTGGGCACTAGACTAGGAAAGAAAGTTAATTCCTGAGCTGTCAACTGAAAATAGTGTTTCCTGGCTTTCACATCCATACTTCCACAGCGTAATTACAGCAGCCAGTCTAAACCCTTTGGTGAACTAGTCCAACCACAGTCTGCATTGTCCATGCAATAGATTGGCATGTCCAGCATCTCAGCAGCCCTTAAATCCTTCTGGGCCTCTTCATCCCAGCTTTTTATGGAGCGGGAAAGTGTAAGACAAACAGCAAAGACACCCCCATTTTCATTTAGAGCACTTTCACACTGATGGAGCGACAATGAAAATGCATTTGAAGAGGGTACTTGTTGGCATAGCTTTGCTAGAGCCCTAATAATTCATGGTTTTACAATCCTTGGGGATCCTGCACCACTTCTATTGGAGTATTTTAACCTCACTTGAACCCACTAATGTTTTCAGCCATTCTAATGTAAAAACACACATTTGCTCTATTAGCTTAGTTACTTTCTTTATTAATTTCTTCAGAACTCCTAAATGCCATCTGGTCTTGATATTTGCTTGAAACTTAACTGCTTCCCTGCTGAAATCAGTCAGAACAAAGAAGTGTTGTTCACAGAACACAGCATTCTTATTCAAAGCCAATGTTATATTGATGAATATGTTTTATTTAATGACAAAGAAATAAGATCTGAAAAGAAACAAAGCAATTAAATGCTTATGAGAAAAAATCTTCAATATATTCTAATATCGATAGCCAACACAACTGCTTTCTTCTCAGCAAAGATTTCTGTAGAAATCATATAAAAAAAAAAAACAGTGCTACGAAAAATGCTGTTCTTTTGTCTGTCTTATTACTTGAAACCAGTCAGTACTTAAGATTCTAATTTGAGATTAATTTGTTTTTGGAAAATTTCTACTTTGCTGGGACTGAACCATGCTGGGGACCAGGGAACAGTATGAACAACCACATGCCACATTTGAACATGAGCCCTGGCCCTGTTTTGTTCACACCAGCTAGAAATAGCTGTAGGGATAGAGAGCAAGAAGCACCTGCAACTCAAAACACACCTGAAATTTAAATACATCTTTTATTCATGTCTCCATTGGGCTGTTTTTCCAAGCTACTCTTTTTGACAGTTTCTCCAAACCAGTGTGTCTTCTCTGGTGTTTCATGTCACCACTAATTGGTCCTTTTGCTGGACGTCCGACCACACACTTGCAACTAACATTAAAAAAACCCTGTTGTGAACTACCAGGAAAAAAAAAAATCATCATGTATGTGCACCTGCGCTTTCCCTCTCCAGAATGCTTCCCTGTTTTGCAGTGAAGTGTAGCAGGGTTACTCTTTCCTAGAGCATCCTATGATACAGAATATCTCATGGAAAATATATCACGATTACTGTTACGCAAACACTCAACCACCTATTCACATCTCAGGTTCTGCTCGACCTGCTTTCTGAGTTAAGCTGGTTTAAGAAGCAGTTAATACTGAAATCTTGTTCCTATAAGCCACTTCCTGACACTACCTTGGGTCACTGTGTTTTAAAGAGCATTTCAGGTTATTAAAAGGACACATGCACACAGCGTAGCGCCATCGTTTGATACATTTCTAAAAATTAGATGCCTTCCACCCAAGAAAGAGAAAGGGCAATAAATATGTGGAAACACTAATGAGAAAAGTAGGTGAAAAGATACAGGCATCTAATCTCTGTGGTAATCCTCCTTTCTCCCAGTTCTTGCAGTACCCATCCTAAATATTTCAGTTCCTGAAAAATTCCTGAAAAAATCCAGTTGAACTTGCAGTCCAATTATCGTGTCCAAGCTGACAAAAGCCTATCAAGTTCACAGGTTTGCTTATATACTAAGTTTTTATTCCTCAGGGGTATCCAAGAAGAAAGCAAATATCTTTATATATATATATATGTATATATACATTTAATAATGGGAAAAGTCTTTCCTTCACTTCCAGTAGTTCAGTTGTATAACCAGGATGTAAACATGGAAATCACTGGGCCTTCTATATACAAAGTCAGATAAAAGCAAAACTGAATGTGAGGAGGTGAACACTCATATGCCAGGAAATACCAGCATCAAGTCTGCAGAACTTTCATGTGACCCAAGCATGTGCAGTGAGACACAAGCTCACATTTATGCCATTACTACTCGGTTCCCCAGTTTCCTAATTGCTGAGGCAATGCTCCTGTACGTGTCATAGAATCCTAATGGTTGGAAAAGACCTTCAAGACCATCAAGCCCTGTCGTAACCCCATCACCGCCATGCCCGGTAAACCCTGTCCCTGAGCGCCTCATCCACACGGTTCCTGAGCGCTGCCAGGGACGGTGGCTGCACCGCTTCCCTGGGCAGCCTGTGCCGAAGGTAGTAACTCGGCAGCAACGAAGTAGTAACTGCTTTCCTAGAAACGGTGAAGAAAGACTTTATCGTAAGGCATCTGTACAAAGACATTAATTTAAGAACACGTGTGAAAAGCCTGACATTTCCTCCCTGATGAATAATGCCTTTGTCTCCTGGACTCACGCTGAGGGTTAGTATCTACATATTATTTCCTAGTGTTTTGTTAACGTTTATTTTAAACCATCTCACAGTGGGCGCTGGAAAAAAAAAATATGCCAAGCCATCTTTGCCACTTTCATTGCTCAGAATGAGGCAAACTTTCCCAGCTCGGCTCCTGATTTTGATCCTGGAGGGGCAGTTTCGGCCCGTGAGGCTACGAGCCGGGGACACGGGGTGGCCTAAGCCGGGCCACCTCTCGCCCCTCGCTGGCCACAGGGACACGGCGCCTTCCTGCCCCTCGCTACCTGCCGCCCCCACGGGGAGGGGGGAC